>CM026209.1:20257501-20417501 GCA_014839995.1 Xenentodon cancila | reverse complement strand
GAGTAACTGCAACCATACAAAGGTAGATCAGTGAATCATGTGGATCTCATTGTGTAGTAAGTGTCAAATGCCTGCTTGCCATGTTGAGCAAGGAAATATTTAGCAATGTGCCATTCCTCATTAGATTTTGCACCGTGGACAGATAACGATGTGTTTTATCTAATCTGGACCATACACCAACTCTGTTGGTTGAAGTTGAGGTTGGGTAACATTGCATAACTAATAGCAGTGCCGAAGGATGTTCTGTAGTCTTGCAAGTGGTGAATATTGAAAATTGAACTACTTCTACTTATATGCGAAGAACACTATAATGTTGAGTAGCAACCATGTGTTTACACTCAGAACATCTCCTTATTGGCTTTTAATAGAAGATACCAGTGGGGGTCCCTGCTTATGCGCACCAGCTCTGGTCATTCATACTAACTCTGGGTTCTTATCACTCTCACACCAACTCTTTCACTCTGAGAAGAAAGTATTTTTTAAAGTATGAGTGGTCTTCTCAAAGCTACAACTATTTGTATTTAACATTAATGAAGGGAAAAGTTAAAAACTCTGGGTTCTTTTCAGTAATGTAACTGAAGGACTGGATGTACTGCGCCATGTGTTCCTCTCAGCCGTGATGTTTCATGTTTTCTACAGATTTATTACAGATGAAGTACTACATCTAGAAAGCAAAAGTATTTTTTGTAAATGTTTAGTTTTCAGCTTTTAACTTGTTCTAAAATGAGATCAAACATTTGTTTTCTAAAACAGTTTTTCAATTTGTGTAAGTATCTGCGGACAGTTGCACTCTTTGAGCATGATCAAGATGATTTCAAAATTGAGAAACAAGATGCCTCACGGTATTGTGACATGTGGGCCAGACAAATTCTGTAGAAGTTTAACCATAAAACCATATTTGCGCAAACAGGGCTCCACTTCCTTGTTTTAACAGGCCAAATCTAAAGAGAGGTGATGTTGTCCACGTGATTGACAGTCAAGCTAAAAGAACTGACTTGTGAAGAGACTCTATGACAGAGTTATCCGGAAAGTTCAAGTTAATGTGATGCTGCACCACTTATGAAAGACTTTTGATACGTACAGAGATCATTGTAATATTGTCCCGAAAAGATCAGAAGCTCTTACATTTACATGGCATTTAGATATTGGGCAGGTGGTGTGTTGAAACCTTAAAATGTACCACAGAAAAAGAGAGTAAGAACAGGAAGTGCTGTTGCTGGAGCAATTTAGAGTTTGCACAATAATGAAGTGAAGTAGAACCGTTGAGATGGCTTAATGAATGAAATGTCATTATTTATTCATTTTCAACAGCTGTGAAGCCAATTGTTGCCAAACTGAATTTGAGTTTCAAGCACAGAATTTTAAACTTTTCATGCTTCAACATGGCTGTGAAATTGTAGATAGGGACAAAACTGCTTGAAAGCCCACAGCTTACTTGTTCAGCAAGCAGAAGAAAAGTTAATTGGTTATCTGTAGTATGAAGAACATACTCCAGATCCCCCTGCGGTCACAGCATGAAGGTTCCTGGTTCAATTCCCGGACCAGTGGGTCTTTCTGTGTGGAGTTTGCATGTTCACCTCAAAAACATAAAGAAGTGAAAAAAATATTACTGTTTCCTTCTGTAACACATGTGTAGTTATAATGTATAAAACTCATCCCATGTTCTCTTCAATTAACTCTTGCAGTCTTACATCAGTTGGCATTTCAATAAAAGGATGCCCATGCTTACCAATTTTGTAAGCTGTCCTAAATACTATGCAGGTTGTGTCATATTCAGCTTTGTGCATGTCTTGAATTTGTTTTTTCATGTCATTGTCTGATGCCATATTTTTAATCTCCATTGCTTTTATGCGAGATCTTGAATCTCTGTGATCTTTGATTTTCTTCTGCAATGAATTTAGTTTTTCCCCCAGTCGTCCACCAATGCAGATATTAAACACCTACTTCACTCACATGATATCCTGAGTTCTTGGTCTGTCTGAGCATTCTGTGAGTTAACTTTAACATTTCTTCTACCTAAGTTTTCTGTCTTATTTGGCATTAAGCCAGTTGTACTGTAAAATACTGCACTTAATCCTTTGACCAACAGTCTGGCCACTTGTCATCTTGTCTTATATTTTTGTTTACGTCTCTTTCGACCACCCAACGGGTGCAGCAACAGGCTCCTTGATAGAAACACTGTGGCATCCTTCATTTTCTGGCATAGTGAAGGATTGTTCAACAGTGCTACTATCATCATTCAACTCTGATACAGATCGTTTCCTCTTTATGCCTTTTAGAATCCAGGTCAACTAGGTCAAATAGGGCAAACCGGGAAACGTCCCAGTATGTACCCTATGCTGGAAAAAAAGTGCCAGTACAATGAGGGAGAGGATTTAAAAGTATGGGTACTGCATGCAAGTGCATACCGGCCCACAATAGAGGACACACTCTTGACTTACTGATCTCTAAGGGTGAGAGCATTTCAAAGGTTAATGTCTCAGATGTGGGCCTGTCTGATCATTCCTGTGTTTTCTTTGAGAATACGATTTCAGTGAACACAAATGTGTCAACAGTAGTGATCACAATGCTGTGTATAACTGAACACAGTAGTGGGATCTTTAACCAGGTCTTCTCTGTGACACCTGCGCTGTCCAGGGGTACAGTCAATGAGCTCATCAATAGATTCAACGTTAAAATGTTAAACGTTATGGACACTATTGCTCCCATTAAGGTTATCTCTGGAAGGAAGAAGTCTCCATGGCGAAACTCCACTCTGGTGAAAAATGAAAAAAAGAGAGTGTTGGAAAGCTGAGCGCAGATGGAGAAGAACATTATGATGGAGGTTCATTATCATATCAATGAAGATAAACCTCACGCTTATAATTTACAAATAAGGACTGCACTGCCTTTGTCTCAGACGTCATCACCAAAAACATAATGCTTGGGCCTTGCTTGCCAGAGTTGACAGGTGAACCTTCCTGTGTCAGTGGAAACTGAACTTCATTCTTTAAAAGACCTGCCATGACTTTGACAAATTCTTGGAGACTTCCCTAGCCAGACCTCGGTTTTAGAGCATGATATTGATGTTAAAGATGCTAAACCCATAAAGCAACACCCATACAGGGCTAACCTGATAAACATGCATTAACGAGACATGGCTTGGTAACCCATAGTCACAGTCCATAGAGTTCAACATGTTTGGTGGAATTGAAACCTGATGGTTTGCCCAGATCTATTACCGACAACTGAAAAGTCAAAGTAGTTACATTTCCTGACTCCTACCCTTTGCCGCGAGTAAAGGACAGTATTGGTTCTGGTCATTACATAAGTAAATTTAATTTGTTAAAAGGTTATTGGCAAGTGCCATTACCAAGATGCACTGCCAATATTTCAACAATTTCGACAGTCCAACGACTTGTCAACATAGTTCTATCTGATCCCTCAAATTTCTCAGCATATTTGGATGATCTTGTGATGTACTAAGGTAAGTGGAGAGAACACTTAGCAGCTTTGAGAAAAATCTTCAATCGTTTAGAACAAGCAATCTTAATGCTAAACCTTGCAAAATGTGAGTTTGCATGAGCAACTGTCACTTATTTAAGACACAAAATTGGAAGTGGTCACGTCCAACCCATTGGTGCCAATGTCAAGGCTATATTGGACTGCAACATTTCGACCACTCACTGGGAACTTTGAAGCTTTTGGGAATGGTTGGATATTACAGATCATTTTGCTGCAATTTCTTGACTGTTGTTCGTCCCATGACTGACCTCAGCAGCCCAAGTAAGAAGTTTGATTGGACTGATGAGTGTCAGGCATCTTTTGATGCTGCAAAATCCTTTATATGTGTTACGCCAGTCCTTTCTGCACCTGACCTAACCCGGCCCTTTAAGCTCCAAATTGATGCTAGTGGGGTAGGAGCTGGAGCTGTTCTACTGCAGGAGGATTAAGGAGGGGATACCCACGCTATTGTTACTTCTCAAAGAAGTTTAACCCACCTCAGAAATTGTACTCAACAATAGAGCAGGAAACACTTGATTTATTGCTCACACTAAAATATTTTGAGAAGTACCTAGGTGCCAGTCCTGTACCTATTGTGGTCTACACTGACCACAACAGGTAAGTATGAAGTATGATAAAGTATGATGTAAGTATTACCAGAATTAAATACTCGTGTGATGGGCCCTGTTTTTCCAGGTTTATCGCATAGATATGACACAAAAGGGTTTAGAGTTTTTGGTGATGCACTTTCATGACTTGGACAGCCATAAATGATTTTGTTTACAAATACCCTGAGTGGGATTTTGTAATTTCAGGGGGAGGAGTATTATGGCTGCCTCCACTAACCCCAGCTGGTACTTGTTTTTCCTTGATGACACCCTGGTTACCACTGCTTGGAGGGGATTAGCCCAGATCCACACACCTTTATCTCTGCCTTTCCCATTGGTTGCAGCTCATCTAATCACCGCGCCAAAAAATAAAGGGCCCTGTCAACCTTCATTCATTTTGAATTTAATTTATTCTTATTCTTTTAAACAATATAATTTCAGTAGAGCATAGAATTCAAGTTAAAATTATGCAAGCCGATTAAAAAAAAGAAATTCTGGCTCAGGAACCCAACATATTCCATCAAATCTTAATTTTAGTGCAATTCCCTATCCTGGAGTGTAGTGGGAAAGAATGATGAGAGGGACTTTAAAAACAAATCAAGAAAAAAGGGAGTAAGGGAGTCTGGGCATCTGCCTTGACTGGCTGGGATCTTGTATACGTTTTTACAGAAATAATTTGTGCGATTTAGAGTACTTTTATGACATTCAGTTAATAAGGAACTGAAGTAGTCCAAACCTAAGAAAATCATAAGGTGCTTTCATTATAGTTTTGTCTAATTCCTACTAAACAAAAGTTGAGTTTTAGGGTTTATGCTTATCTGAATACATTTTTCTTTGCTTTGCTTTCACTCCTCCTGCCAAAAAAAAAAAAGAATTACATGAATACTTATAATTCAGAGTATTCAACTGACAAATCTTCAAAATAAAGGAGTCGTCACATTGACCCCTACTGTCAGATAAGTTATTTTCACCTGAAAGCCCTTTAAGGGGACAATGTCACCCTTCCTCAACTTTGGTAAACAAGGAAGTTGGGGACTCCACTACTACTATCTACCTAAATCTGTTTTTTTTTTTTGTTCTTTTTTTTTTTGTGGTTAAACTTCTAAAGAATTTGTCTGGTCCAAATGGCACAAAACCATGTGGTTTACCCAGCTGGGTGGCTTGTTTCACAATGATGAAGTCGCCTCAGTCATGCTCAAATAGTGCAACAGCTTCCGGATACTTCCAACAAGTGTACAAACTCATCTAGAAAACAACTTTTTTGAACTCAACTCAGAATCACTGAAAAGGTAACAACTAAATATATTAGCTATAAACAACAGTGAAAAGTGCAATTAAACCCATAAATTTTAACCATCTATTTTTTTAATTTATTTAAATTGGTATTGGTGAACCTAAAAAAAAGTGTCTCCAGTATTTACTGATAAAGAAATGTAGTAAATATTTGGAGACAGATTTAATTGTGTTTACACATTCATTGCCTATTACACTGCTTTACTGTTTACTGTTGTATTGTATTAGGATAATTAACATTGATTACTTTTTAAAATAACAACCAGGCATTCATAAAATACACTAGTCAACAGTCATTGCTGTATCTTCTGACACATTGACAAACTTTTGTCATCATTGTCTACAAATACTAAATATATTAATGATAATAACTGTAATAATGTATCATCGGCATTTATAGGTGTGAGACATATGATTGCTTGTCAATCACTGTGCTTCATAAGAATAAACAAACACTGTTTTTAAAAGTGCAAGATGGATCCACAAATTATAATATACAAAAAAAACTTAGATTTTTCGTTATGAGATGTGTCTAATGTGTGTGTAGACCAGAGGTAGTTTACTGTGAATAATAATTTTTGAATAAATTAATTAATATAATTAATAACAATTATACATTAGACCACTGACGACAATTTTCTTACAGGATGAAGTACACTGTGGTCTTGTTTGTGTTGTCCATGGTTGTCCTGATGGCTGAACCTGGGGAGGGTTTCTTGGGAAAGATTATTGGTTGGATCCCTCGTGTCATTGGTGGGGTCCACAGGTAAGCGCTTGAATTTCTTCTGTTGCTTTCTTTTTCATCAGTTCCCAGAGTCTTCAGCTTCTTCAGCTTCTCTGCTCCATATGTCTGGAGCAAACTCCCAGAAAGCCTCAAATCAGCTGAAACACAACTGCATTTAAATAAAGCTACAAATCCACAGTGTTGTACTTTTAGGCTTAATTTTCAAAACTTGATTATATTTTATCCACTGATTTTATCTATTGATCTTTTCTCTTTCAATCTTTTTTACATTTTAAGTCATGCGTCTTTTTATTTATGTGATGCTTTAATGTCTCTGTAAAGCACTTTGAATCCACTTGATGTTGAATTGTGTTATATAAATAAACTTGCCTTGCCTTCTATTTTTCCATTTGTTAATATCTTGAAATTATTGAAAACACACCCATTTAATTGCTAAAAATTCTGATAGTCATTTTCTTTACCACAGCTGATATTTCTGTTATTAGTAAGAACTGCTCATGTTCTTTTTGTTGGCGTTTTAATCTTTTATTCACAAAACCAGGCTGATACATGGAAAGGTGCAACAAGCGGGACAAGGAGACCAACAGCAACAGGAGCAACAGGGGCAGCAAACCCAACAGGGGCAACCGGGGGAGCTGATGTACCAACGCTGACCTGCAGATGTTTTCAATGCTTTATCTTAAAGATATATATATAAACAGGACACATTAAACTCAACTTAGCCAACAATATCTGTGCCACCTATGCTGATAAAAAATTGTATTTTTTTCATTTTGGTAAAATGCTTATTGCCGAATAAATTAGCTTAACAGCAGACTGGAAACTCTTTCTCTTTTTATTAAAAAAATCCAATCAAGCTCATGAACTGAAATTGTTTAACGAAAATGTAAAACTTTAGTGAGTCTTTTACTGAGCAAATGTGTGTAAATGTCTTGGTAGGTAAAGCAGACAGATATTTGACATGAATAAATGGTCAAAAGTAGGATGACGGGACATGAAAGGTTCATAGATGGTCAAAGTATCACTATGGAAACCTGTTCGGTTGAAGTTAAACATTTTTGTTTAATTTATTTCATGTTATCAATCAACAGAGATGAAGACTTTAGCCTGATACAGTGTTTGTGTCAAAAGAAATTCAAGGCATTAAGTGTAGGCTCGTCATGAGAAAGTAAATCCCTATCTTTAACTGTACTTCCATTTAAACTGTCTTTAAATCCCATGGTGTTAAAATTACTCAAAGCCTCTCCTCATTATTAACCACAAATGTTGTATTTTATATCTCCGCAAGTTTGCCAACCAAACCAGGTTGCCTTTTGGGAGCAGCATAAAAGAGCAGCATAAAGTTAAAAGGAACAAAACCAGTTGTCAAAAAAACTAAAAAAGATAGTTGTGGTAATTGTATTACTATCTTGCAATATGGTAAATACTTTTATCTTTATAGATTTCAAGACTTAGAAAACAGAGCAGAGTAGAACTTCAAGTCCTCACAGTTTAGGAATAGATAAATAGAATATGAAACTTAAACCAGTTTCGGCTATCAGGACAACCATAGACAACATGAGAAACCCCACAGTATACAAAGAAAAAACAACAAAAAAAAAGGTCCTCCGTGATTAAATTTATAAATTTAGTTTTACGGCTCTTATTTGAAAAGTGAAATGTACATTTAATATGTACGTTTATTATTACAGTAGTAAAATGGTACCGCTCAAATCAACATGAATTATCATTTTCTTGCAAAAAAAAATTTGTTCTGATTCATAACTCTTTTGATTCACACCATATTAGTCCCTAGTCACAATTAGGGACAAATATGGTGTGTTATATTGTCCTAATTAACAATATTAATAAACTAACCATTGTTTTAACTGCAGTTTTTTTATTTTATGCTAAAAGTATTAATTTGTCTTTCATTTTTAATTTTTGATTCCAAATTTAAAACAAGCGTTTTTAAAGTCGGACGGAGAAATTACTGAGATATAGAGTAAGCATTCCAACATCATTCATTCCCTCCACAGTTTGAAGAAGTCAAACCTGTCTGTCACAGTCATGACTGTGTTTTACATTGCTGCTATAACTAACAAATTATCATTAGAATATACAGATGATCCATTTCATTAAATTCAATTGAATTCAATTTTATTTTATTTTATTTTATTTTATTTTATTTTATTTTATTTTATTTTATTTTATTTTATTTTATTTTATTTTATTTTATTTTATTTTATTTTATTTTATTTATATAGCATCTATTACAACACAAGTTGTCTCTAGGCGCTTTTCAGAGACCCAGAACATGAACCCTGAGAAGTTATTACATGAACAATGACAGGTAAAAACTCCTCTAGGGGGAGAACAAACCTTGAGCCAAGCAGTGGCAAGAAAAACTCCCTTTTAAGAGGGAAGAACAATAGAGCAGAACCTGGATAATAAGGGGAACCTCTAGCCGAAGGCCTGCAGGGTAGAACGAGAGGTAGAGAGAGAAGAGAGATAAACACACCGTAAAAGGTACAAAAAACAAGATACAATAGTATAATTATCCATCAGCAGCAGAACTATGACTTCTACATATATGTGTAATATATGGATAGTTGATGGTCCAGATAGACAAGGACTGCAGGTCAGGATGTCAGCAGGTGTCCAACAGAGACATCTATACAGACAGGTGGAGGTAAACAATGGGATGGTCAGAGGTGGGACTGCAGGTCAGGATGCAGCTTCTGAGGATCTGGTCTGCAAACTTGTACAGAAGAGAAAAAGAGGGGACAGACCAGCACAACAAACTACAAGAACAATGGACCACAATTATACTTATGAGATACTTCTAATTAATAACTGAGGACTGAGCTGAAGAAGGAAATAAGAAATAGAGGAGGTGAGGGGCACCAGTCAGTGGATCATGTTGGTGTCCCCCTGTAGCATAGGTCTACAGCAGCAGATCTTGGATGAAGCTGTGTTAAAGACCAGCTGCTCTGGTCTGGTCCTGCAGCTGCAGCTCTGACTACTGGCCCTAACACATTAAGATACTAATTATAAACTAACTGTATGCTTTATTAAACAGAAACTTCACAAGTTTGGTTGTAAAGGTGGAGGTGGTATCAACCTCCTTAACCCAAACTGGAAGTTGGTTATATAGTGATGGTTCCTGATAACAGAAAGCCGTCCACCAAATCTACATTTATACTCTAGGAACTACGAGTGAACCTGCACATTGAGCCGGAGTACCCGGAGTGAACCCATCCAACTCCACAACTCCACACAGAAAATCTATCTACCTTGAACACTGCTTCATTTTGAGTGATTAATAATAGTACTTAAATAAGAACATGAAAATATAAATTATTCTTCATATAATTGTAATTAAGAAGTTGTCTTACATATTGTCTAATTGTTTGTAAAAGCCCCAATAACCAATGTTTCCAGCTAATTTAATCAGTTTTTTTGACTTCATATAAAAACGTTTGACTGAATATTTAAAATGGCAACAACAAAACATTTACTCACAAAATGAAATTCCTCTTGGACACGGATGAATAAAGGGGTTTGTCCACAAACCCTTAAACACAAATGTTCATACAGAATCCTACACACACAAACACTTAGCCTCACACACTCGCAGCTTCCCTCCAATCAACTCCTCTTCATCACTCCAGCTCAAGACAAGGTGTCAACATTGGTTGCCTGACTGAGTTCATTTGTGTTTTAAAGTTTTCACTTTCTAACTCACAATGTGGTATGAACACGATTGAATGTGGAACATTGATGAGATATGAAGTTCAGTTCTTATTTTTCTGATTTTAAGTGAATTATTTTTTATCATGACATGCTTCAAACATGACTTTGTAATTGTTGGTGCTAAATAAATACAGTCCATTTACCATTAACGTTGGTACATTACCGTAACATTCGCCATGGCACATTCACTCAGGGGAAAACTGCTTCACAATGCAGGTCTATCAAAGGTTTCATATTTTCGTTTGAACTTGTTTTAAAACTAAAACGAAATATATTGTCCAGCCTTTTAAGAATACAAGAACAACAGTTTCTAGTGTGCTGCAAAGCTGATTTATTGAGTGATTAGCATTTTAAGCAAAATGAATAGAACATCCTTCCGTCATCAGAATTAGCAGTGCAGATACATTTTCACGATATTGTTTGCCAAGCAAAGTTTTGACTTTTCTGCCACATGTTAAAGATAAAGAAATGAAAACATCTGCATTACAGCCTTTTTAGACTACTCAAAATGGCGTTGTGCAATAAGGTCTTCAAACGAGAGTTTGTCGATCAGCTGCTGCTGCTGGTCCAGTTTCTCCTGCAGGTCCTGGTCCAGTTTGTCCTGCAGCTCTCGGTCCAGTTTCTCCTGCAGGTCCTGGTCCAGTTGCTCCTGTAGCTCTTGGTCCAGTTCCTCTGCAAGTTTGTCTTTACCAATATGGAACCTGGTTTTGAGGAAGTAGGAGCAGCATAAAGTTAAAAGGAACAAAAGTAGTTGTGAAAAATAATAAAAAAGATAGTTGTGGAAGTTGTAATACTATGTTGAAATATGGTAAATACATTTTTCTTTATAGATTTCAAGACAAAGAAAAAAGAGCAGAGTAGAACTTCAAGTCCTCACAGTTTAGGCAGTTGCATGATTCCAAAACCAGTTTCAGCCATCAGGACGACCATAGACAACACAAGAAACCCCACTGTACACTTCATTCTGTGAAAAAAAAAATAAAATAAATGTCCATGGTTAAATTTATAAATGTGGTGTCATTTCTGGTAAATTAAACACAGATTACTTATTCCCAACACCTGGTACACTGGTCCTTAAATGTAAAATTTGATTTAATATTACAGCAGTAAAATGGTACTGCTCATATTAACATGTATTGTCATTTTGCTGCAGGCAAAAGTTTTTAGTTCTGATTCAAAACTGCGTTGATTTACACCTTATTAGTCCCTAGTGACGATTAGGGACAAATATCATGTGTAATATTATCGTTATTAACAATATTATTAGACTAATCATTGTTTTAACTGCAACATTTTTTTTAATGCTCAAAAATTTTTCTTCTTTTAAATTTTTGATTCAAAATTTAAAACAAGCATTTTTTTAAAGTCAGACTGAGAAATTACTGAGATATAGAGTTAGTAGTAACGGGTCAACATGCGGATCAACTTGTGATAATCGCAGTCCAACATCATTCATTCCCTCCACAGTTTGAAGAAGTCAAACCTGCCTGTTACAGCCATGACTGTTTTTTACATTTCTGCTATAACTAACAGATTATCGTTAAAATATACAGATGGTCATTTCTTGATGACAACTGAATGTAAAGAAAGGATTTAGTTCTTACCTTCTCACTGATGCAGAGTCACAGTATAAACTGTTTTCTAGAAGTATGGCGAGCGTGTCAGAGGTTATGTAAAACAGAATGCTGTTGGACTGGTGCAGCTCCTTATATACACATATGACGGCGTGGATTTCATGATTGTGAAACATGTTGCCATGATGGGTAGTGATAAGTTGGATTGTTGGCCAGACAAATCTTAACCACAAAAGGAAGTGGTGCCGTGCCTTTGGTTAGACAGGGTGTTCTTTTCTGGTGTTCAAAGTTTAACATTAATTAAAGACCATTATTATCATTTCTAATGTTATGATACAATAATAATACTAATAACTGTAAAAGGACACATTGAGTGTTATTTCCCAACACCATATGAACTGAAAGTATTTTATAATTTCTTACTGTCACCTTCGTTTCTTTGTCAACACATTCCAAAAACAAACGTAAAATTGAAAATTATAGTTGGTTTGTTCCACTTTCATTGATTTCACAATGTTAAATTGTATTCCGGGGTTCGTATAACCACAGATCCTGGGATTTGGACTTGTTGCTGATACCAGTCTGGATTATCCTTTTCATTTGTGGACTTTGAGCCACGATCCGGTCTGTAGCGTCTGCTCCTTTACTCCTCGAGTCCAAACCAGAGCTTGCGATGTTGGACCGCACAGAGGTGTGGAGTGAAAATGCAGCAAAGTGAAAAGATTATGATGTGAGACAGACAATATCAGGGTAATTTTCATTTGATATGAGATAAAAGTAATATAGTCTTTAATGTAAATATACTAAGGCCAGTGATGATCAGTTATATTCTTTTATCAAAGAGACAGCGATGACGCGAAGAATGGGAAGAATTACTGCAGCAGTGTTCGAAAAGTTTATTTAGCTGAATTGACTACATGGTTCTCTACAAACCAACAACTATATAGTGACTGTGGACCAGTGGAGTCAATAGTAACTACGAGATTGTTTCAGATACTGTCCAGCCATTCTGGCTCAGGAACCCAACATATTGCACCTAATCTTCATTTTAGTGCAATTCCTTATTTTACAGTGTTGTGGGAAAGAATGACAAGAGTGATAAAATAAAATCCAGAAAAAGCAGACTAAGTGAAGGTGGGCATTTGCCTTGAGTAGCTGGGGTCTTGAATACACTGTTAAAACAAAATGATTGACTATTTAGAGTACGTTTAGGACATCCAGTTAATAAGGAACTGCAGTAGACCAAATCTGAGAAAATCATTAGGTGCTTTCATGAAGTTTTTTCTTATTCCTACTAATAATAAAAGTTGTGTTTTAAAGTTTTTTGCTTATCTGAACACATTTTTCTTTGCTTCTGTCAAATAAGTTATTTTCACCTGAACGTCCTTTGAGGGGACAATGTCACCCTTCCTCGGCTTTGGCGACTTAAAACAAGGAAGTGGGGGACTCCACTACTACTATCTACCCAAATCTGTTTTTTGTGGTTAAACTTCTAAAGAATTTGCCTGGTCCAAATGGCACAAGACCTTGTGGTTTACCCAGCTCAGCCTCATCATTGTAAAACAATTTCAAAGTCACCTCAGTCATGCTCAAATTGTGCAACAACTCTCAGATGCTTCCATAAGATGTGAAACTCATCTTTTTTGACCTGAACACAGAATCATTGAAAAGGTAAGAACTAAATATTTTGGCTACAATCAACAGTAAAAAGAAAAATTACACCCATAAATTCTAACCCATCCATCGTCTATACCCGCTTTTTCCGTTTCCAGGTCACGGGGGTCTGTCGAAGCCTATCCCGACACATAGTAGGCGAAAGGCAGGGGTACACCCTGGACAGGTTGCCAGTCTATCAATTATCACATAGAAAGACAGACAAACATGCACACTCACATTCACACCTAACCCACGCAAGCACGGGTAGAACATGCAAACTCCGACAGAAAGACCCACCAGGCCAGGAATTGAACCGGGAACCTTCTTGCTGTGAGGCAACAGTGCTGACGACTAAGCCACCGAGCAGCCCATTAAATTCTAACCATCCCATTTTTTTTTATTTATTTAAATCAACATTGGTGAACTTAAAAAAAAGTGTCTCACAATGTATTTTTTAAATAAAAAAAAAAGTAGTAAATGTTTGGAGACAGATTTAATTGTGTTTACACCTTCATTGCCTACACTGATTTACTGTTTTTGTTGTTTGTGAAAAGCCCCAATAACCAATGTTTGCAGCTCATTTAATCTGTTGTTTTGACTTGATAAGAAAATGTTTGACTGAATATTTAAAATGGCAAAAACAAAACATTTACTCCCAAAATGAAATTCCTTTTGGACACGGATGGATAAAGGGGTTTGTCCACAAACACACATGTACATACAGAATCCTACACACAGAAATACTCATCCTCACACACTCGCAGCTTTACTCCAATCAACTCCTCTTCATCACTCCAGCTCCAGACAAAGGTGTCAACATTGGTTCCTGACTGTATATAGTGACTGTGGACCAGACGACTAGATAGCAATCAGGAGACTGTTTCAGATACAGCCATGGTTGAGTAATGCTAAGTCAGATAAATAGTTTCTATCCTCGGTCCATTTCTTCACCTAATTTACAAACTATACAAATGTGCACCTCATCTTCTGTTGTTCCATCTTCTTCCTGAATTTATCCCAGAAATCTATCCCCACCAAGGGCTTAACTTGGGGGAATTGTGGCTTTCACGTTCCTAATTGCCAGGAAGTTCATCTGCTCTGCTAGAATTAACAATTAATATCTACAACACTGCAGCATAGGACAATGGGTGAAATGAGGCAGATAAGTATAATAAATATCAGTAAAGTGACTGGTTCCAATCCTGAGACAGTATTTGACGTGGTGAAGTGACAACTGACTATTTAGAATTGCTGGCATAGAATTGCAATTGTTGTATGTGTTAACAATTGTTTTAGTGTTAACTGACAATTGGAGGTCTCAAATATGTGGGTCCCCAGGAGTTTAAATGAGGGGACTCTCTCCACACAGGTGCTGTCGATGTGCAGTGAGGCAGGGGTGTTAAGTTCCTCCTGTAGTCGATGACCGCTGCCTTGGCCTTGTTGATATTGAGCAGCAGGTGTTTTTTCCTACACCACTTTGCCAGCTGCTGCACCTCATCTCTGTAGGCAGACTTATCGTTGTCGGTTATGAATCCCACCAATGTGGTGTTGGAGTGATGTGGAGTACTTGTTTAGTTATTAAAGGGTTACTAATAGTTGTCTGATGACAGTTATTGATAATGTAAATAAAGTATTAAAATAATAAAGCAAAATAACTAAACAGCACAAATATTCTCTAAATCAGTGGTCCCCAACCCCCGGGCTGCGGACCGGTACCGGTCCGTGGATCAATCAATACCGGGCCACACAAGAATTAATTATTTATTTCTGTTTTATTTATTATCTGAGTCAAGTGGTCTTTTTTTTAAATGTATTTTATTTTGAAATTGCCTTATTCTCCTCTCTGTTACATCTCCTCATTTAAGCGCCAAAATTTAACCCAGCTAGCAAAATGAGCAAACAGGCGTCTTTGGAAAGTTTCTTTGTGAAAGGAAAAAAGGCACAATGAAGAGAGGGAAGAGCAGCCTACGACTTCCAAGAAAAAGAAAGGTTTTAGCAGACAGTACCAGGAGTCCTACTTGAAGTATGGATTTATCGCGACAGGTGATTCCCACACACCAAGCCCGCTCTGCATAATATGCGGTGACGGCTCTCAAATGAGGCAACGAAGCCTTCAAAACTGCTTTGCCACTTAGAGACCAAGCACCCAGGACTAAAAGACAAGCCCACTGAGTATTTTGAAAAAAAAAACATGAACACGAAGGACAGAATAAATTACTGAGGGCCACCACATCAGTAAATGAAAATGCACTGAGAGCATCATACTTGGTGGTGAATCGCATTGCTAAGGCTAAAAAGCCATTTACTATTGGCGAAGAATTGATCTTGATATCACAGGTGCCTCTGTCGGCGAACACAGTGACTCGGCGCATTGAGGAAATAGCGCAAGACATTGAGACACAGTTGTTGGAGAGGATTGATAAATCACCGTGGTACGCACTCCAGGTTGATGAATCTACAGATGTTGACAACAAGGCCTTACTGCTTGTTTATGTTTGATATATTTATCAGGAAGATGTGCATGAGGATTTCTTATGTGCAATATCATTGCCAACCAACAGCACAGCTGCAGAACTGTTCAAATTGCTGGATGGTTACATAACGGGAAAACTGAAATGGTCCTGTTGTGTCGGCATATGTACCGACGGCGCTGCTGCCATGACCGGACGGCTGTCTGGATTAACTGCTCGGAGGTTGCACCTGAGTGTGAATCCATGCATAGTATCATTCACAGGGAAATGCTTGCAAGCCGAAAAACGCCACCGGAATTAAACAGCGTAATGAATGATGTTGTTAAATTTATTAACCACATCAAAGCACACGCGCTTAACTCGCGCCTTTTTGAGCAGCTTTGCGAAGAGATGGATGCGGAGCACAGTCGCCTTCTCTTATACACAGAGATAAGATGGTTAACTCGTGGGAAATCACTGGCCAGAGTGTTTGAACTACGAGAGCAGCTGCAAAGATTTCTCTCAGAAAAGAAGTCACCGCTGGCAGCACATTTCAGTGACGAGGAATGGGTCGCAAACCTGGCTTATTTGTGCGACATATTCAGCTTGCTCAATGAACTCAACCTGTCACTCCAGGGAAAAATGACAACTATCTTTAAGTTGGCAGATAAAGTAGCTGCATTTAATGCCAAACTGGATTTGTGGGCACGGCGCGTGAACAGAGGCATATTGGACATGTTTCAAACATTAGCAGGGATTTTGTGTGAGACTGAGCCTGCGACCTCACTTACCAAACTAGTGAACGATCACCTGTCTTTGCTGTTAAAGGAGTTTGACCGCTACTTCCCAAACTCAAAGGACCCATGAATGGCCAAGGAATGGATCTGCGACCCATATGTCAACAAACCAGCTGAATCCAGCATGTCCGTGCAAGAAGAAGACCAACTGCTGGAGATTGCAAATGATGGCCCCCTTAAAGGAGTGTTTGAGACAACAACGCTGCCGGTGTTCTGGATTAAAGTCATGGCAGAATACCCAGAGATCGCCAACACAGCACTGAAAACCCTGTTGCCATTTCCAACATCCTACCTGTGTGAAGCGGGGTTTTCTGCCGTGACAGCCACCAAAACAAAGCAAAGGAGTAGACTGGACATAAGCAACACACTTCGGGTGTCTTTGTCTACCATTACCCCCAGATGGGACCATCTCATTGCAAAGAAACAAGCTCGGGGCTCCCATTGATTTAGCGTTATGGTGAGTTAAAAATTTAATGCACTTTATATTTGTTCTTATGGTGTATCTGCATTTTATTTTGAAGGCATGTAAACGTCACCATAGCAACCAGTATCAGCGTGTTAGGGCCATGGTCGGTAACACAGAGGTGATGGAGAGGGGAAAGGAGAGGGGAATAGAGAGTTTGAGTGTCGGGCACGCAAACATATAGGAAATTCATTCACGGGCGACCAGAGAGTTTGATATTATAATAGCATTATATTGTTGGAGCAATGTACTAATAAAGTTCTATATGAGCACAGAGTGGATTCACGTTTGTTATTATTTCACCCCCCCTTCCGGTCCGCAGTAAATTGTCAAGCGTTGACCGGTCCGCAGTTAGAAAAAGGATCTGATCTAAACAACACATTCGCAAACAACATGTCAGTCTAAAACACAACAGTTTGGGTGTTTATGTGTGTGGCAAGATAGCTGTTCATACACGTGTGAATTGTAGAAATGGCAGAAAATTCACGTGGTGACTGAGTCTCGCGTGATTCAAAACAGCCACAGTCGACGAGAAGATAAGAGTGCACATGTGTCCATGGGTTAGTAGTTGTTGTGTGAAATTTTCTCAGGTTCGTCGGAGGTAGGCACACAGAAAGCATACACAGACTCTGATGCTGGAATATACATATATAGATCTTTATTCTCCGCAAAGCATAGTACAAACAATCTATTTGGTTATATAGGCAAAGCTCACATAAAGAATATAACTTGGATTATATAAATGAAGCATACATATAGAATATCATACAGGCATTTCACACACATTCACACACAAAAGAACACTGACTAATTGAAGTGTCTCTCACTTTGGTTAACTGCATTTCACACAGTTTCTAGAAGAATCAGTCACTTTGGTTTTCATATATACATAAACCACATTTACTATGATGCTAGGACCAACTTCTCTTGTAAACCCTGCAGAGCACAGCACAAACAATCACTTCGGTTCATCATAAATGCATTTCTCTCAACCACTTTGGTTGTCATAAATGCATTATTCTCATTTACTATGATGCTAAGATGAAATGTGTCGTTTATCCCCCGCAGAGCATAGTACAAGCAATCATAGGCGAAGCATTCCATCCTTACCGTTGAAACACACAGACTGGAGAGCCAAAACAGTCCCGGTAGAAGCAGCGCCCAACCTTGCTGGGCATCCGTACTTGACCCGCAGCTGACTCCAACTGGGATGGAGACTTTCTGTCGCTATATTCTCTCATACAAGGGCCGTGTGTGAGTTGGGGGGGCCAACCCCTCCCCACAGATAGAGCCTGCTCTTGGGAACAGATCTTGATTCAAAAAACATGTTTGTAAACCAGGAATGTTCACAGAACATGCTATTAAAATAAAAGACTTTTCCCAGCTCTACTCACAAAATAACAAGAACTTTACTCAGATCTTAGCGAACAATTAGAAAAACAACTTACATAACCAATGTTTGGTCAGGCCAGGACAACATTACAACAATTCTCCTTACAGTAGTAAAAGATGAGAGAAATAAGAGGGCAGCGTAAAATCTGAAAACACTAGAATAACTTCTCACTACCAGAAAACTAAGCTGCTCTGATGTTTTCCACACAGAGGTGCACCAATGTGAAGCAAGCTTCACATGTGGGCTCTGGCCATTCAACTGTAAAAATGAGAAAATCTTAATTTTCTGTTGTGGGAGAAGCATCAAGGAGATCCAGCAAAGTGGATGCAACAGTAGATAAACTAAAGTAAACAAACACACGTCAGCAGCTGTAGCTGATGAACACAGTTGTGGTGGGATCAGTGGTCCGACTCACAACGTGTGCGATGCAGTAAAATAAAACTTCCCTGCAAAGACACAAAAACAGCCTCTCATGTTGATTGTTTTGTAAGCGATGAGAGTGATGATTTTGTCCTTGACAGACCAGCCTGTCCTTTCTTTGGTTTGGTGGATCGTTACGCTTCACCAATGGTCCTGGCGAGGAGTGTCTCTCTCTCTCTCTCTCTCTCTCTCTCTCTCTCTCTCTCTCGCTCTCTCTCTCTCTCTCTCTCTCTTGTTCTCCTCGTCTCTGTGTGAACGGGTGGATGTTGGTACCGTAGCTGGACTTCCTTCAGCTCTGGGTGGGTCTGAAGGCATTCACTTAGTTAGGGTGTGCACAGGTTTTGCACGTTTGGCTCCTTTGGGATTTGGAACATTTGCTGGTCACTCAGTTGCAGGGCTGTGACCAGACATTGTAGTTGCCGTTTCCGGGCAACCAGATGCTTCTTTAGACATGATGATTGAAATATAGAGTTCAGTTAGTATTTTTCTATTTAAAATACATTCTTTTTATCGTGACATGTTTTAAAGATGACTTTGTAATTGTTGGTGCTAAATAAGTAGTTGCTCCTTTGAGAAAGAGGGTCTCTAACCATAGGAGCTTAACTCCCTGGTTTAACTCATATATTCGTATGTTAAAACAGAAAGTGCGTAGAATGGAAAGAAAGGTTGCAAATACAACCGCTTCTTTTTTTGTGTGTGTGAATTTCTTCTTTCTGTATGTACAAGGTCACCAGTCCATTGCAGGGCCACATTCAAAGACAGACAAACAGGCACGCTCACATTCACACCTACGGGCAATTTAGCATGAGCAATTAACCTAGTATGCATGTTTTTGGACTATGGGAGGAAGCCGGAGTACCCGGAGGGAACCCATGCTAGCACAGGGATTTTGAGTGATTAATAATAGTACTTAAATAAGAACATGAAAATATAAAATTATTTTTTTTATAATTGTAATTAAGAAATTGTCTTACATATTGTCTAATTGTTTGTGAAAAGATCAATAACCAATGTTTCCAGCTAATGTAATCTGTTGTTTTGAGTTGATATAAAAACGTTTGGCTGAATATTTAAAATGGCAACAACAAAACATTTACTCACAAAATGAAATTCCTCTTGGACACGGATGAATAAAGGGGTTTGTCCACAAACCCTTAAACACAAATGTTCATACAGAATCCTACACACACAAACACTTAGCCTCACACACTCGCAGCTTCACTCCAATCAACTCCTCTTCATCACTCCAGCTCAAGACAAGGTGTCAACATTGGTTCCTGACTGAGTTCATTTGTGTTTTAAAGTTTTCACTTTCTAACTCACAATGTGGTATGAACACAGTTGAATGTGGAACATTGATGAGATATGAAGTTCAGTTCTTATTATATTTCTGATTTTAAGTGAATTATTTTTTATCATGACATGCTTCAAACATGACTTTGTAATTGTTGGTGCTAAATAAATACAGTTCATTTACCATTAACATTGGAACATTACTGTAACATTAGCCATGGCACATTCACTCAGGGGAAAACTGCTTCACAATGCAGGTGTATCAAAGGTTTCATATTTTCGTTTGAACTTGTTTTAAAACTAAAACGAAATTTATTGTCCAGCCTTTTAAGAATACAAGAACAACAGTTTCTAGTGTGCTGCAAAGCTGATTTATTGAGTGATTAGCATTTTAAGCAAAATGAATAGAACATCGTTCCGTCATCAGAATTAGCAGTGCAGATACATTTTCATGACATTGTTTTGCAAGCAAAGTTGTGACTTTTCTGCCACATGTTAAACATAAAGAAATGAAAACATCTGCATTACAGCCTTTTTAGACTACTCAAAACGGCGTTGTTCAATAAGGTCTTCAAACGAGAGTTTGTCGATCAGCTGCTGCTGCTGGTCCAGTTTCAACTGCAGGTCCTGGTCCAGTTTTTCCTGCAGCTCTTGGTCCAGTTTCTCCTGCAGGTCCTGGTCCAGTTGCTCCTGTAGCTCTTGGTCCAGTTGCTCTGCAGGTTTTCCTTTACCATTAGGCAACCTAGTTTGGTGGAAGTAGGAGCAGCATAAAGTTAAAAGAAACAACAATAGTTGTCAAAAAAGAATAAAAAAGATAGTTGTGGAAGTTGTAATACTATGTTGAAATATGGTAAATACATTTTTCTTTATAGATTTCAAGACAAAGAAAAGAGAGCAGAGTAGAACTTCAAGTCCTCACATTTTAGGCAGTGGCATATAGAATATGAATCCAAAACCAGTTTCGGCCATCAGGACGACCATACGACCATAGACAACACGAGAAACCCCACTGTACACTTCATTCTGTGAAAAAAACAAAGAAAGAAAGGTCCATGGTTAAATTTATAAATGTGCTGTAATTTCTGGTCAAATTAAACACAGATTACTTATATTACTATATATATATATATATATATATATATATATATATATATATATATATGTATATATATATATGTATGTATGTATATATATATATATATATATATATATATATATATATATATATATATATATATATATATATATATATATATAGTGTGTGTAATATTTTCAATATTAACAATATTAATAGACTAATCATTGTTTTAACTGCAACATTTTTTTTAATGCTCAAAAATTTGTCTTTTCTTTTTAATTTTTGATTCAAAATTTAAAACAAGCATTTTTTAAAGTCAGACTGAGAAATTACTGAGATATAGAGTTAGTAGTAACGGGTCAACATGCGGATCAACTTGTGATAATCGCAGTCCAACATCATTCAGTCCCTCCACAGTTTGAAGAAGTCAAACCTGCCTGTTACAGTCATGACTGTGTTTTACATTTCTGCTATAACAAACAGATTATCGTTAAAATATACAGAAGGTCATTTCTTGATGACAACTGAATGTGAAGAAAGGATTTAGTTCTTACCTTCTCACTGATGCAGAGTCACAGTATAAACTGTTTTGTAGAAGTATGGCGAGCGTGTCAGAGGTTATGTAAAACAGAATGCTGTTGGACTGGTGCAGATCTTTATATACACATATGACGGCGTGGATTTCATGATTGTGAAACATGTTGCCATGATGGGTAGTGATAAGTTGGATTGTTGGCCAGACAAATCTTAACCACAAAAGGAAGTGGTGCCGTGCCTTTGGTTAGACAGGGTGTTCTTTTCTGGTGTTCAAAGTTTAACATTAAATAAAGACCATTATTATCATTTTTAATGTTAATGTTAATAATAATACTAATAACTTTAAAAGTAAACATTACCTGTTATTTCTCAATACCAAATGAACTAAAAGTATTTTATCATTTCTTTCTGTTGTCTGCATTTCTTTGTCAATGTTAAATTATTTTCCGGGGTTCGTATAACCACAGATCCTGGGTTTTGGACTTGTTGCTGATATCAGTCTGGATGATCCTTTTCATTTGTGGACTTTGAGCCACGATCCGGTCTGCAGCGTCTGCTCCTGGACTCCTCAAGTCCAAACCAGAGCTTGTGATGTTGGACCGCACAGAGGTGTGGAGTGAAAATACAGCAAAGTGAAAAGATTATGATGTGAGACAGACAATATCAGGGTAATTTTTATTTGATATGAGATAAAAGTAAAATAGTCTTTAATGTAACTATACTAAGGCCAGTGATGATCAGTTATATTTTTTTATCAAAGAGACAGCGATGACGCGAAGAATGGGAAGAATTACTGCAGCTATATCTACTATATTACTATTGACTATATAGTAAAGTATATAGTCAATAGTAAGTACGAGATGGTTTCAGATACTGTACAGCCATTCTGGCTCAGGAACCCAACATATTGCACCTAATCTTCATTTTAGTGCAATTCCTTATTCTACAGTGTTGTGGGAAAGAATGACAAGAGTGATAAAATAAAATCCAGAAGAATCAGACTAAGAGAAGGTGGGCATTTGCCTTGAGTAGCTGGGGTCTTGTATACACTGTTAAAACAAAATGATTGACTATTTAGAGTACGTTTAGGACATCCAGTTAATAAGGAACTGCAGTAGACCAAATCTGAGAAAATCATTAGGTGCTTTCATGACGTTTTTTCTTATTCCTAATAATAATAAAAGTTGTGTTTTAAAGTTTTTTGCTTATCTGAACACATTTTTCTTTGCTTCTTTCAAATAAGTTATTTTCACCTGAACGTCCTTTGAGGGGACAATGTCACCCTTCCTCGGCTTTGGCTACTTAAAACAAGGAAGTGGGGGACTCCACTACTACTATCTACCCAAATCTGTTTTTTGTGGTTAAACTTCTAAAGAATTTGTCTGGTCCAAATGGCACAAGACCTTGTGGTTTACCCAGCTCAGCCTCATCATTGTAAAACAATTTTAAAGTCACCTCAGTCATGCTCAAATTGTGCAACAACTCTCAGATGCTTCCATAAGATGTGAATCTCATCTTTTTTGATCTGAACACAGAATCAGTGAAAAGGTAAGAACTAAATATTTTGGCTACAATCAACAGTAAAAAGAAAAATTACACCCATAAAGTATAACTATCTCATATTTTTATTTGTTTAAATTGGTATTGTTGAACTTAAAAAAAGTATTTACTGATAAAAAAAATGAATAAATGTTTAGAGACAGATTTAATTGTGTTTACACATTCATGGCCTATTACACTGCTTGACTGTTTGATTGTATTGTATTGGGATGATTGATATTGATTTCTTATTAAAATAACAACCATTGACATTCATAAAAGACACCAGGTAACGATCATTGCTACATACAGTGACAAACTTTCATCATCATTGTCTACAAAAACTAAATGTAATAATGATAATAATTGTAACATTGGTATTTACAGGTCTGAGACATATGATTGCTAGTCAATCACTGTGCTTTATAAGAATAAACAAACAAAAACAATCTATGTGTAAGAACTCTATTTACATTTTAAATTCATTTTTTCTTATTTAGTGAACATTTGTTTGAGTGTCGGAGTATTTATCATTTAAGCAATAATCTTGTCTTTGAGCATTTTAAGAAGCATCATCTTTCATCTTATGGTTCATCTCAAGGATGAAGGTTTTCTACTCAAATTGATCACATCAGGGATGTCCACTGTCATCTTTTCTCTCTGCTAAACAGAGTGTGTCACAGGCTTTTTATTTATTTAAATCGACATTGGTGAACTTAAGAAAAGTGTCTCACAATGTATTTATTAAATAAAAAATGTAGTAAATGTTTGGAGACAGATTTAATTGTGTTTACACCTTCATTGCCTACACTGATTTACTGTTTTTTTGTTGTTTGTGAAAAGCACCAATAACCAATGTTTCCAGCTAATTTAATAAGTTGTTTTGACTTGATAAGAAAATGTTTGACTGAATATTATAAATGGCAAAAACAAAACATTTACTCCCAAAATGAAATTCCATTTGGACACGGATGAATAAAGGGGTTTGTCCACAAACCCTTAAACACAAATGTTCATACAGAATCCTACACACACAAACACATATCCTCACACACTCGCAGCTTTACTCCAATCAACTGCTCTTCATCACTCCAGCTCCAGACGAAGGTGTCAACATTGGTTCCTGACTGTATATAGTGACTGTGGACCAGACGACTAGATAGCAACCAGGAGACTGTTTCAGATACAGCCATGGTTGAGTAATGCTAAGTCAGAGAAATTGTTTCTATCCTCGGTCCATTTCTTCATCTAATTTACAAACTATACAAATGTTGGTAAGTTTGTAAATGAAGTTCAACTTCTGAGTACAATTTGTCTAAAGCGGTACAAACAATACAGAACAAAAGCATAGACACAACAATGCTCAATTGTTGTGTTGCTGTGCTTTTCATTGCTTTGCTTCAGGCCAGTTACAACAACTGCAAACATGGTGTCTGTATTCAGTCATATTGATCAATGACATCACTTTAAGGTGATCAGCCGTTAATGTGGGAAGAGTTGGCTACATTAAGATTAGAACAAATACAGTAACAATTAGTAAACTCACTATTTGCCATTTTACATTTACTCGTTGGAAACTCCCCCAAAACACATATCTATTGAATATTTTCCTTTTATTTGTCATGTAAAATTATTTTTAAAGTAAAAGTGTAGTAACCAAAGGCAGCACAGTGGCTTAGTGGTTAGCACTGTTGCCTCACAGCAAGAAGGTTCCCGGTTCAATTCTCGGCCCGGTGGGTCTTTCTGTGTGGAGTTTGCATGTTCTCCCCGTGCTTGCGTGGGTTTCCTCCGGGTACTCCGGCTTCCTCCCACAGTCCAAAACATGCAGAGTAGGTTAATTGATCTTTCTAAATTCTCCCTAGGTGTGAATGTGAGTGTGATTGGTTGTTTGTATGTGGCCCTGGATAGACTGGCGACCTGTCCAGGGTGTACCCCTGCCTTTCGCCTGATATGCGTCGGGATAGGCTCCGACAGACCCCCGTGACCCGGAAACGGATAAAGCGGGTACAGATAATGGATGGATGGATGTAGTAACCACATTTTCATGAGCACTAGAGAGAGATTCTAGTGTGCTGCAAAGTTAATTTACTGTTGGTCCACTTGTTCCTGCTGCTGTAGGTCAACTTGTTCCTGCTGCTGTCTGTCCAGATGTTCCTGCTGCTGTTGGTCCAATTGTTCCTGATGCTATTCGTCCAATTGTTCCTGCTGCTTTTGGTCCAGTTGTTCCTGCTGCTGTAGGTCTCGTTGTTCCTGCTGCTATTGGTCCAGTTGTTCCTTCTGCTGTTGGTCCAATTGTTACTGCTGCTATTGGTCCAGTTGTTCCTGTTGCTTTTGGTCCAATTGTTACTGCTGCTCTTGGTCCAGTTGTTCCTGTTGCTTTTGGTCCAATTGTTCCTGCTGCTATTGGTCCAGTTGTTCCTGCTGCTTTTGGTCCAATTGTTCCTGCTGCTATTGGTGCAGTTGTTCCTGCTGCTGTTGGTCCACTTGTTCCTGCTGCTGTAGGTCAACTTGTTCCTGCTGCTATTGGTCCAGTTGTTCCTGCTGCTGTTGGTCCAATTGTTCCTGCTGCTATTGGTCCAGTTGTTCCTGCTGCTGTAGGTCAAGTTTTTCCTGCTGCTTTTGGCCCAGTTGTTCCTGCTGCTTTTGGTCCACATGTTCCTGCTGCTGTTGGTCCAGTTGTTCCTGCTGTTGTTGGTCCAGTTGTTCCTGCTGCTGTGTGTCCACTTGTTTCCGCTGCTATTGGTCATGTTGTTCCTGTTGGTGTGGGTTCACTTGTTCCTTCTTTATTAGTTCATTTGTCCCTGCTGTTGTTGGTCCACTTGTTCCTGCTGCTATTGGTCCTGTTGTTCCTGCTGGTGTAGGTCCACTTGTTCCTGCTGTTGTTGGTCCACTTGCTTCTGCTATTGTTGGTCCAGTTGTTCTTGCTACTATTGGTCCACTTGTTCCTGCTGCTGTTGGTCCACTTGTTCCTGCTGTTGTTGGTCCACTTGTTTCAGCTGCTGTTGTTGGTCCACTTGTTCCTGCTGCTATTGGTCAACTTGTTCCTACTGTTGTTGGTCCATATGTTTCTGCTGTTGTTGGCCCAGTTGTTCCTGCTGCTATTGGTCCTGTTGTTCCTGCTGGTGTAGGTCCACTTGTTCCTGCTGTTGTTGGTCCACTTGTTTCTGCTGTTGTTGGTCCAGTTGTTCTTGCTACCATTGGTCCACTTGTTCCTGCTGCTGTTGGTCCACTTGTTTCAGCTGCTGTTGTTGGTCCACTTGTTCCTGCTGCTATTGGTCAACTTGTTCCTACTGTTGTTGGTCCATATGTTTCTGCTGTTGTTGGTCCACTTGTTCCTGCTGCTTTATGTCCTGTTGTTCCTGTTGGTGTAGGTTCACTTGTTCCTTCTGTTATTAGTCCATTTGTCCCTGCTGTTGTTGGTCCAATTGTTCCTGCTGCTGTTGGTCTAGTTGTTCCTGCTGCTTTTGGTCCAATTGTTCCTGCTGCTATTGGTGCAGTTGTTCCTGCTGCTGTTTGTCCAGTTGTTCCTGCTGCTGTTGTTCAATATGTTCCTGCTGCTATTGGTCCAGTTATTCCTGCTGCTTTTGGTCCAGTTGTTCCTGCTGCTGGTGGTCCACTTGTTCCTGCTGCTATTGGTCCACCTGTTCCTGCTGCTGTTGGTCCAGTTGTTCCTGCTGCTGTAGGTCCACTGGTTCCTAATGCTGTTGGCCCAGTTGTTCCTGCTGCTATTTGTCCATTGGTTCCTGCTGCTGTTGGTCCACTTGTTCCTGCTGTTTTTGGTCCAGTTGTTCCTGCTGCTGTTTGTCCACTTGTTCCTGCTGCTGTTGGTCCACTTGTTTCAGCTGCTTTTGGTCCACTTGTTCCTGCTGTTGTTGGTCCACTTGTTTCAGCTGCTGTTGTTGGTCCACTTGTTCCTGCTGCTATTGGTCAACTTGTTCCTACTGTTGTTGGTCCATATGTTTCTGCTGTTGTTGGCCCAGTTGTTCCTGCTGCTATTGGTCCTGTTGTTCCTGCTGGTGTAGGTCCACTTGTTCCTGCTGTTGTTGGTCCACTTGTTTCTGCTGTTGTTGGTCCAGTTGTTCTTGCTACTATTGGTCCACTTGTTCCTGCTGCTGTTGGTCCACTTGTTTCAGCTGCTGTTGTTGGTCCAGTTGTTCCTGCTGCTATTGGTCAACTTGTTCCTACTGTTGTTGGTCCATATGTTTCTGCTGTTGTTGGTCCAGTTGTTCCTGCTACTATTGGTCCAGTTGTTCCTGCTGCTGTTGGTCCACTCGTTCCTGCTGCTTTATGTCCTGTTGTTCCTGTTGGTGTAGGTTCACTTGTTCCTTCTGTTATTAGTCCATTTGTCCCTGCTGTTGTTGGTCCAATTGTTCCTGCTGCTGTTGGTCTAGTTGTTCCTGCTGCTTTTGGTCCAATTATTCCTGCTGCTATTGGTGCAGTTGTTCCTGCTGCTGTTTGTCCAGTTGTTCCTGCTGCTGTTGTTCAATATGTTCCTGCTGCTATTGGTCCAGTTATTCCTGCTGCTTTTGGTCCAGTTGTTCCTGCTGCTGGTGGTCCACTTGTTCCTGCTGCTATTGGTCCACCTGTTCCTGCTGCTGTTGGTCCAGTGGTTCCTAATGCTGTTGGCCCAGTTGTTCCTGCTGCTATTTGTCCATTGGTTCCTGCTGCTGTTGGTCCACTTGTTCCTGCTGTTTTTGGTCCAGTTGTTCCTGCTGCTGTTGGTCCACTTGTTTCTGCTGCTGTAGGTCCACTTGTGTCAGCTGCTTTTGGTCCACTTCTTCCTGCTGCTGTTGGTCAACTTGTTCCGGCTGTTGTTGGTGCACTTGTTCCTGCTGCCGTTGGTCCACTTCTTCCTGCTTCTGTTGGTCAAATTGTTCCGGCTGTTGTTGATCCACTTGTTCCTGCTGCCATGGGCCCAGTTGTTCTTGCTGCTATTGGTCCAGTTGTTCCTGCTGCTGTTGGCCCAGTGGTTCCTGCTGCTGTAGGTCAAGTTTTTCCTGCTGCTTTTGGCCCAGTTGTTCCTGCTGCTTTTGGTCCACTTGTTCCTGCTGCTGTTGGTCCACTTGTTCCTGCTGTTGTTGGTCCAGTTGTTCCTGCTGCTGTGTGTCCACTTGTTCCTGCTGCTATTGGTCATGTTTTTCCTGTTGGTGTAGGTTCACTTGTTCCTTCTTTATTAGTCCATTTGTCCCTGCTGTTGTTGGTCCACTTGTTCCTGCTGCTATTGGTCCTGTTGTTCCTGCTGGTGTAGGTCCACTTGTTCCTGCTGTTGTTGGTCCACTTGTTTCTTCTGTTGTTGGTCCAGTTGTTCTTGCTACTATTGGTCCACTTGTTCCTGCTGCTGTTGGTCCACTTATTTCAGCTGCTGTTGGTCCACTTGTTCCTGCTGTTGTTGGTCCACTTGTTCCTGCTGTTGTTGGTCCACTTGTTCCTGCTGCTATTGGTCAACTTGTTCCTACTGTTGTTGGTCAATATGTTTCTGCTGTTGTTGGTCCAGTTGTTCCTGCTACTATTGGTCCAGTTGTTCCTGCTGCTTTTGGTCCAGTTGTTCCTGCTGCTGTAGGTCCAGTTGTTCCTGCTGCTGTTTTTCCAATTGTTCCTGCTGCTATTGGTTTAGTGTTTCCTTCTTCTTTTGGTCCAATTGTTCCTGCTGCTATTGGTGCAGTTGTTCCTGCTGCTGTTTATCCAGGTGTTCTTGCTGCTGTAGGTTCTCTTGTTCCAACGGCTATTGGTCCTGTTGTTCCTGCTGCTTTAGGTCCTCTTGTTGCAACTGCTATTGGTCCTGTTGTTCCTGCTGTTGTAGGTCCTCTTTTTCCTGCTGTTGTAGGTTCACTTTTTCCTTCTTTTATTGGTCCAGTTGTTCCTGCTGCTGTTGGTCCAGTTGTTCCTCCTGCTGTTGGTCCACTTGTTCCTTCTGCTGTTGGTCTACTTGTTCCAACTGCTCTTGGTCCACTTGTTCCTGCTGCTATTGGTCCACTTGTTCCTGCTGCTGTTGGTCCAGTTGTTCCTGCTGTTGTTTGTCCACTTGTTCCTGCTGCTTTTGGTCCAGTTGTTCCTGCTGCCGTTTGTCCAGTTTTTCCTGCTGCTATTGGTAAAGTTGTTTCTGCTATTGGTCCAGTTGTTCCTGCTGCTGTTGGCCCAGTTTTTCCTGCTGCTATTGGTAAAGTTGCTCTTGCTGCTATTGGTCCAGTTGTTCCTGCTGCTGTTGGCCCAGTTTTTCCTGCTGCTGTAGGTCAAGTTTTTCCTACTGCTGTTGGCCCAGTTTTTCCTGCTGCTATTGGTCCACTTCTTCCTGCTGCTGTTGGTCCAGTTGTTCCTGCTGTTGTTGGTCCAGTTGTTCCTGCTGCTGTTGGTCCAGTTGTTCCTGCTGCTATTGGTCAAGTTGTTCTTGCTGTTGTTGGTCCTGTTGTTTCTGAGGCAGTTTGTCAAGTTGTTCTTGCTGCTTTTGGTCCAGGTTTTCCTGCTGCTGTTGGCCCAGTTGTTCCTGCTGCTCTTGGTCCACTTTTACTTGCTGCTGTTGATCCAGTTATTCCTGCTGCTGTTGGTCCAATTGTCCCTGCTGCTGTTGGTCCAGGTGTTCCTGCTGCTTTTGGTCAAATTGTTCCTGCTGCTATTGGTCCAGTTGTTCCTGCTGCAGTAGGTCCAGTGGTTCCTGCTGCTGTTGGCCCAGTTGTCCCTGCTGCTATTAGTCCACCTGTTCCTGCTGCTTTTGGTCCACCTGTTCCTGCTGCTGTTGGTCCACTTGTTCCTGCTGCTGTTGGTGCAGTTGTTCCTGCTGCTGTTGGTCCACTTGTTCCTTCTGCTATTGGTCCTGTTGTTCTTGATGGTGTAGGTTCACTTGTTCCTTCTTTATTAGTCCATTTGTCCCTGCTGTTGTTGGTCCACTTGTTCTGGCTGCTACTGGTCCTGTTGTTCTTGCTGGTGTAGGTCCACTTTTTCCTGCTGTTCTTGGTCCACTTGTTTCTGCTGCTGTTGGCCCAGTTGTTCCTGCTGCTATTGGTCCACCTGTTCCTTCTGCTGTTGGTCCACCTGTTCCTGCTGCTGTTGGTGCAGTTGTTCCTGCTGCTTTTGGTCCACTTGTTCCTGCTGCTATTGGTCCTGTTGTTCCTGTTGGTGTAGGTTCACTTGTTCCTTCTTTATTAGTCCATTTGTCCCTTCTGTTGTTGGTCCACTTGTTCTGGCTGCTACTGGTCCTGTTGTTCTTGCTGGTGTAGGTCAACTTTTTCCTGCTGTTCTTGGTCCACTTGTTTCTGCTGCTGTTGGCCCAGTTGTTCCTGCTGCTATTGGTCCACCTGTTCCTTCTGCTGTTGGTCCACCTGTTCCTGCTGCTGTTGGTGCAGTTGTTCCTGCTGCTTTTGGTCCACTTGTTCCTGCTGCTATTGGTCCTGTTGTTCCTGTTGGTGTAGGTTCACTTGTTCCTTCTTTATTAGTCCATTTGTCCCTGCTGTTGTTGGTCCACATGTTCTGGCTGCTATTGGTCCTGTTGTTCTTGCTGGTGCAGGTCCAGTTGTTACTGCTGTTGTTGTTCCACTTGTTTCTGCTGTTGTTGGTCCAGTTGTTCTTGCTACTATTGGTCCACTTGTTCCTGCTGTTGTTGGTCCACTTGTTACTGCTGCTATTGGTCTACTTTTTCCTGCTGTTTTTGGTCCACTTGTTTCTGCTGTTGTTGGTCCAGTTGTTCCTGCTGGTGTAAGTTCAATTGTTCCTTCTGTTATTAGTCCATTTGTCCCTGCTGTTGTTGGTCAACTTGTTCCTGCTGCTATTGGTGCAGTTGTTCCTGCTGCTGTTGGTCCACTTTTTCCTGCTGCCGTAGGTCCAGTTGTTCCTGCTTCTATTGGTCCAGTTGTTCCTGCTGCTGTTGGTCCAATATTTCCTGCTGCTTTTGGTCTACTTTTTCCTGCTGCTATAGGTCAAATTGTTCCTCCTGCTTTTAGTGCAGTTGTTCCTGCTGCTGTAGGTCCAGTTGTTCCTGTTGCTTTTTGTCCAATTGTTCCTGCTGCTATTGGTTTAGTGTTTCCTACTGCTTTTGGTCCAATGTTCCTGCTGCTATTGGTGCAGTTGTTCCTGCTGCTTTTGGTCCAGGTGTTCCTGCTGCTGTAGGTCAACTTCTTCCTGCTGCTGTAGGTCCTCTTGTTCCAACGGCTATTGGTCCTGTTGTTCCTGCTGCTTTAGGTCCTCTTGTTGCAACTGCTATTGGTCCAGTTGTTCCTGCTTCTGTAGGTCCTCTTGTTCCTGCTGCTGTAGGTTCACTTGTTTCTTTCTGTTATTGGTCCAGTTGTTCCTGCTGCTGTTGGTCCAGTTGTTCCTGCTGCTGTTGGTCAAGTTGTTCCTTCTGCTGTTGGTCCACTTGTTCCTTCTGCTATTGGTCCAGTTGTTCCTGCTGTTGTTTGTCCACTTGTTCCTCCTGCCGCTGTTGGTCCAGTTGTTCCTGCTGTATTTGTTCCACCTGTTACTGCTGCTGTAGGTCCACTTGTTCTTGCTGCTGTTGGTCCACTTGTTCCTTCTGCTCTTGGTCCACTTGTTCCTTCTGCTGTTGGTCCATTTGTTTCAGCTGCTGTAGGTCTACTTTATTCAGCTGCTGTTGGTCCAGTTGTTCCTGCTGCATTTGGTAAACTTGTTACTGCTGCTTTTGGTCCAGTTGTTCCTGCTGCTGTTCGTCCACTTGTTCCTTCTGCAGTAGGTCCAGTTGTTACTGCTGCTGTAGGTCCACTTGTTCTTGCTGCTGTTGGTCCACTTGTTCCTTCTGCTCTTGGTCCACTTGTTCCTGCTGCTATTGGTCCAGTTGTTCCTGCTGCTGTTGGCCCAGTTTTTCCTGCTGCTGTATGTCAAGTTTTTCCTGCTGCTGTTGGCCCAGTTGTTCCTGCTTCTATATGTCCACTTGTTCCTCCTGCTGTTGGTCCAGTTTTTCCTGCTGTTGTTGGTCCAGTTGTTCCTGCTGCTTTTGGTCCAGTTGTTCCTGCTGCTATTAGTCAAGTTGTTCTTGCTGTTGTTTTTCCAGTTTTTCCTGCTGCAGTTGGTCCAGTTGTTCCCGCTGCTGTTGGTCCACTGGTTCCTTCTGCTGTTGGTCCACTTGTTCCTGCTACTCTTGGTCCACTTGTTCTTGCTGCTATCTGTCGACTTGTTCCTGCTGCTGTAGGTCCACCTGTTCCTGCTGCTGTTTGTCCAGTTGCTCCTGCTGCTGTTGGTCCACTGGTTCCTGCTGCTATTGGTCCTGTTGTTCCTTTTGGTGTAGGTACACTTGTTCCTTCTTTTATTAGTCCATTTGTCCCTGATGTTGTTGGTCAACTTGTTCCTGCTGCTGTAGGTCCAGTTGTTCCTGCTGCTGTTTGTCCAATTGTGCCCTCTGCTATTTGTTTTGTGTTTCCTTCTTATTTTGGTCCAATTGTTCCTGCTGCTATTGGTGCAGTTGTTCCTGCTGCTGTTTGTCCAGGTGTTCCTGCTGCTTTTGGTCCTGTTGTTCCTGCTGCTTTAGGTCCTCTTGTTGCAACTGCTATGGGTCCAGTTGTTCCTGCTGCATTTGGTCCATTTGTTCCTGCTGCTATTGGTCCAATTGCTCCTTCTGCTGTTGGTGCAGATGTTCCTGCTGCTTTTGGTCCAATTGTTCCTGCTGCTGTTGGTCTAGGGGTTCCTGCTGCTTTTGGTCCAATTGTCCCTGCTGCTATTGGTCCAGTTGTTCCTGCTGCAGTAGGTCCAGTGGTTCCTGCTGCTGTTGGCCCAGTTGTTCCTGCTGCTATTGGTCCACCTGTTCCTGCTGCTGTTGGTCCACCTATTCCTGCTGCTGTTGGTCCAGTTGTTCCTGCTGCTGTTGGTCCACTTGTTCCTGCTGCTGTTGGTCCTTTTGTTCCTGTTGGTGTAGGTTCACTTGTTCCTTCTTTATTAGTCCATTTGTCCCTGCTGTTGTTGGTCCACTTGTTCCTGCTGCTATTGGTCCTGTTTTTGTTGCTGGTGTAGGTCCACTTGTTCCTGCTGTTGTTGGCCCACTTGTTTCTGCTGTTGTTGGTCCAGTTGTTCTTGCTAGTATTGGTCCACTTGTACCTGCTGCTGTTGGTCCACTTGTTTCAGCTGCTGTTGTACCACTTGTTTCTGCTGTTGTTGGTCCACATGTTCCTGCTGTTGTTGGTCCAGTTGTTCCTGCTATTATTGGTCCACTTGTTCCTGCCACTATTGGTCCTCTTGATCCCGCTGCTTTTTGTCCTGTCTTTCATGTTGGTGTAAGGTTCACTTGTTCCTTCTGTTATTAGTCCATTTGTCCCTGTTTTTTTTGGTCCACTTGTTCCTGCTGCTATTGGTCCTGTTGTTCCTGCTGGTGTAGGTTCACTTGTTCCTTCTGTTATTCGTCCATTTCTCCCTGCTGTTGTTGGTCAACTTGTTCCTGCTGCTTTTGGTGCAGTTGTTCCTGCTGCTGTTGGTCCAGTTTTTTCTGCTTCTATTGGTCCAGTTGTTCCTGCTGCTGTTGGTCCAATTGTTCTTGCTGGTGTTGGTCCACTTGTTCCTGCTGTTATAGGTCAAATTGTTCCTACTGCTTTTTGTGCAGTTGTTCCTGCTTCTGTAGGTCCATTTGTTCCTGCTGCTTTCTTCCAATTGTGCCTGCTGCTATTTGTTTAGTGTTTCCTTCTTCTTTTGGTCCAATATTTCCTGCTGCTATTGGTGCAGTTGTTCCTTCTGCTGTTTGTCCAGGTGTTCCTGCTGCTTTTGGTCCTGTTGTTCCTGCTGCTTTAGGTCCTCTTGTTGCAACTGCTATTTCACCTGTTGTTCCTGCTGCTGTAGGTCCTCTTGTTCCTGCTGCTGTAGGTTCACTTGTTCCTTCTGTTATTGGTCCAGTTGTTCCTGCTGCTTTTGGTCCAGTGTTCCTGCTGCTGTTGGTCCACTTTTTCCTTCTGCTGTTGGTCCACTTGTTCCTGCTGCTCTTGGTCCACTTGTTCCTGCTGCTATCTGTCCAGTTGTTCCTTCTGCGGTTGGTCCACTTGTTCCTGCTGCTATTGGTCCTGTTGTTCCTTTTGGTGTAGGTTCACTTGTTTCTTCTGTTATTAGTCCATTTGTCCCTGCTGTTGTTGGTCCACTTCTTCCTGCTGCTATTGGTCCAGTTGTTCCTGCTGCTATTGGTCCAATTGTTCCTGCTGCTATTGGTCAACTTGTTCCTGCTGTTGTTGGTCCACTTGTTTCTGCTGTTGTTGGTCCAGTTGTTCCTGCTATTATTGGTCCACTTGTTCCTGCCACTTTTGGTCCTCTTGATCCCGCTGCTTTTTTTCCTGTCTTTCCTGTTGGTGTAGGTTCACTTGTTCCTTCTTTTATTCGTCCATTTGTCCCTGCTTTTGTTGGTCAACTTGTTCCTGCTGCTGTTGGTCCAGTTGTTCCTGCTGCTGTTGGTCAACTTGTTCCTGCTGCTATTGGTCCAGTTGTTCCTGCTGCTGTTGGTTCAATTGTTCCTGCTTCTGTTGGTCCACTTGTTCTTGCTGCCATAGGTCCAATTGTTCCTGCTGCTTTTGGTCCAGTTGTTCCTGCTGCTGTAGGTCCAGTTGTTCCTGCTGCTGTTTGTCCAATTGTTCCTGCTGCTATTGCTTTAGTTGTTCCTTCTGCTTTTGGTCCAATTGTTCCTGCTGCTATTGGTGCAGTTGTTCCTTCTGCTGTTTGTCCAGGTGTTCCTGCTGCTTTTGGTCAACTTGTTCCTGCTGCTATTGGTCCACTTGTTCCTGCTGCTGTACGTTCACTTATTCCTTCTGCCATTAGTCCAGTTTTCCCTGCTGTTGTTGTTCCACTTGTTCCAACTGCTATTGGTCCTTTTGTTCCCTCTGCTGTAGGTCCTCTTGTTCCAACGGCTTTTGGTCCTGTTGTTCCTGCTGCTTTAGGTCCTCTTGTTGCAACTGCTATTTCACCTGTTGTTCCTGCTGCTGTAGGTCCTCTTGTTCCTGCTGCTGTAGGTTCACTTGTTCCTTCTGTTATTGGTCCAGTTGTTCCTGCTGCTTTTGGTCCAGTGTTCCTGCTGCTGTTGGTCCACTTTTTCCTTCTGCTGTTGGTCCACTTGTTCCTGCTGCTCTTGGTCCACTTGTTCCTGCTGCTATCTGTCCAGTTGTTCCTTCTGCGGTTGGTCCACTTGTTCCTGCTGCTATTGGTCCTGTTGTTCCTTTTGGTGTAGGTTCACTTGTTTCTTCTGTTATTAGTCCATTTGTCCCTGCTGTTGTTGGTCCACTTCTTCCTGCTGCTATTGGTCCAGTTGTTCCTGCTGCTATTGGTCCAATTGTTCCTGCTGCTATTGGTCAACTTGTTCCTGCTGTTGTTGGTCCACTTGTTTCTGCTGTTGTTGGTCCAGTTGTTCCTGCTATTATTGGTCCACTTGTTCCTGCCACTTTTGGTCCTCTTGATCCCGCTGCTTTTTTTCCTGTCTTTCCTGTTGGTGTAGGTTCACTTGTTCCTTCTTTTATTCGTCCATTTGTCCCAGCTTTTGTTGGTCAACTTGTTCCTGCTGCTGTTGGTCCAGTTGTTCCTGCTGCTGTTGGTCAACTTGTTCCTGCTGCTATTGGTCCAGTTGTTCCTGCTGCTGTTGGTTCAATTGTTCCTGCTTCTGTTGGTCCACTTGTTCTTGCTGCCATAGGTCCAATTGTTCCTGCTGCTTTTGGTCCAGTTGTTCCTGCTGCTGTAGGTCCAGTTGTTCCTGCTGCTGTTTGTCCAATTGTTCCTGCTGCTATTGGTTTAGTTGTTCCTTCTGCTTTTGGTCCAATTGTTCCTGCTGCTATTGGTGCAGTTGTTCCTTCTGCGGTTTGTCCAGGTGTTCCTGCTGCTGTTGGTCAACTTGTTCCTGCTGCTATTGGTCCACTTGTTCCTGCCACTGTACGTTCACTTATTCCTTCTGCCATTAGTCCAGTTTTCCCTGCTGTTGTTGTTCCACTTGTTCCAACTGCTATTGGTCCTTTTGTTCCCTCTGCTGTAGGTCCTCTTGTTCTTACGGCTATTGGTCCTGTTGTTCCTGCTGCTTTAGGTCCTCTTGTTGCAATTGCTATTGGTCCTGTTGTTCCTGCTGGTGTAGGTCCACTTGTACCTGCTGCTGTAGGTTCACTTGTTCCTTCTGTTATTGGTCCAGTTGTTCCTGCTGCTGTTGGTCCAGTTGTTCCTGCTGCTGTTGGTCCAGTTGTTCCTGCTGCTGTTGGTCCACTTGTGCCTTCTGCTGTTGGTCCACTTGTTCCTGCTGACTTGGTCCAATTGTTCCTGCTGCTATTGGTCCACTTTTTTCTGCTGCTGTTGGTCCACTTGTTTCAACTGTTGTTGGTCCACTTCTTCCTTTTGCTATTGGTCCAGTTGTTCCTGCTGTTGTTTGTCCACTTGTTCCTGCTGCTGTTGGCCCAGTTTTTCCTGCTGCTGCTTGTCCACTTTTTCCTGCTGCGGTTGGTCCACTTGTTCCTGCTGCTGTTGGTCCACTTGATTTACAAGTCAGTTTTGTTGTCTTGTTTTACAAATCAGAAACTGAGCATATCTTTCCTTATCTGTAAAAGGGAGTGTGAATCTTATCAAAATGATTGTTTTGCCATTTTTTTGTTACATTTTCCACAACATTGACAATTTTACTTAAAAAAAAACACACACAAAAAACAAACCAAATTTCTCCAGCTCTCTTCAATGCAAACTTGTTATGTCATTAAACCAAATTCTGATGTATTTGTTAAAAAATAATTTTGCCTCACTTTGACAACTATGTCACTTTATGTGCATAAATGTTGGTAAACCTTCAGATCAACAATGTTTAATCGTAGAGGACTGGGTTTATTTCTCGATTTACCACAAGACAGGATAATAGATACGTATCTTTCATGTTCCTCCATTGACCTTTCCAAAATTCATCTGTACCTCATCTTCTGTTATTCCATCTTATTCCTGAATTTATGTCAGAAATCTATCCCCACCAAGGGCTTAACTTGGGGAATTGTGGCTTTCATGTTCCTAAATGCCAGAAGGATCATCTGCTCTGCTGGAATTAACAATAAATATCTACAATACTGCAGCATAGGACAATGGGTGAAATGAGGCAGATAAGTACAATAAATCTCAGTAAAGTGACTGGTTCCAAGACCGAGACAGTATTTGACGTTGTGAAGTGACGACTGAAAATTTAGAATTCCTGGGAGTTTATCAATTGCTGTGTTTGTGTGTGTGTGTGTGTGTGTGTTTGTTTGTGGAGGTGGGGGTGGGGGGTGGGGGGGTGTTTGTGTCCAAGGTATGACTTTATTGTCCTGATGGCCAACAGGAAGAAGCTGTTTTTCAGTCTGTTTGTCCTCCTTCTCAGGGTCCTGTATCTTCTCCCTGAGTGCAGCAGGTTGACTAGGGGGTGACCTGGATGATGGTGGTCAGTTTTGAATTTTGCTGGTCTAGTGAAGCAGCAGGAGCTGGCAATGGTATGGTATGGTACCAGGGTGGTCAGGGGGCAGCCGATTGTCTTTTCAGGTGATTTAGTCACCTTCTCCTTTGTCCATGTTTTTGTCAGCAGCTTGCGTACCACACAGTGATTAAAAAACCCAGCATGCTCTCAATGGTGGAGTGGGAGGAATCCAGCAGCTTCCTCTCCCGTCTATTTCTTCTAAGAATTCTGAGGAACTTACTTTCTGCTGACTTCTTGACCACCACATTGGTGTTAACTGACAATTGGAGGTTTCAAAGATGTGGGTCCCCAGGAGTTTAAATGAGGGGACTCTCTCCACACAGGTGCTGTCGATGTGCAGTGAGGCAGGGGTGTTAAGTTCCTCCTGTAGTCGATGACCGCCTCCTTGGCCTTGTTGATATTGAGCAGCAGGTGTTTTTTCCTACACCACTTTACAACCAGCAAATTTTACAAATATGTAAAAAATAACCACAAACAACTTCTCTTATTCAAATGAATCAGAATTTATTTACGCTATTATTAAAGACGGTGAAATATCAACACTTACAATAAAGTTCTGCTATCTAAACTATGCAGTCACAAACATGTCAGTCTAAACACAATAGTTTGGGTGTTTATGTGTGTGACAAGATAGCTGTTCATACACGTGTGAATTGTAGAAATGGCAGAGACGATCACGTGGTGACTGAGTGTCGCGTGATTCAAAACAGCCACAGCCGACGAGAATTAAGGAAATTTGAGGCCTCGTGGCCAAGATAAGAGTGCACGTGTGTCTGTGGGTTAGTAGTAGAGAATGAGAGAAATAAGAGGGCAGCGTAAAATCTGAAAACACTAGAATAACTTCTCACTATCAGAAAACTAAGCTGCCCTGATGTTTCCCACACAGAGGTGCACCAATATGAAGCCAACTTCACATGTGGGCTCGGGTCATTCAACTGTAAAAATGAGAAAATCTTAATTTTCTGTTGTGGGAGAAGCATCAAGGAGATCCAGCAAAGTGGATGCAACAGTAGATAAACTAAAGTAAACAAACACACTTCAGCAGCTGTAGCTGATGAACACAGTTGTGGCGGGATCAGTGGTACGCCTCACAACGTGTGCGATGCAGTAAAATAAAACTTCCCTGCAAAGACACAAAAACAGCCTCTCACGTTGATCGCTTTGTAAGCGATAAGAGTGATGGTTTTGTCCTTGACAGACAAGCCTGTCCTTCCTTTGGTTTGGTGGATCGTTACGCTCTGCCAATGGTCAGTGAGTCAGAGTCAGAGTCAAGTTTATTGTCAATTCTACTACATGTGAGACACATACAGAGAATCGAAATTGCGTTACTCTCAAACCCTTGGTGCTACACATTAAATACATTTTAAACACAAAGTGCAAATTAAAAAGAGACAAGAAACAAGTTGTGACATGACAACAACAGTTTTTCGGTTTGATTAAAGTGACATGGTGCAAAGCAGGCGGTCCAGTTCTGCCAAAAGTGCCTGGTGCAGATACTGAGATCAGAGTGAGTGAGGGGGGGGCAAGGCGGGAAACGGTGGAAGAGCAGGGAGAGTGTTAAGTGTCCTGACAACCTGGTGGACGAAGCTGTCCTTCAGTTGGCTGGTTCTGGCCCGGAGGGTCCGCAGCCTCCTCCCTGATGGCAGCAGACTGAAGAGGCTGTGTGACGGGTGGGTGGGGTCTCTCACAATGCTGAGGGCTTTGCGAGTCAGACGGCTGCTGTAAATGTCCTGAAGTGAGGGGAGAGAGACACCAACGATCTTCTCAGCTGCTCTCACGACGCGTTGGAGAGACTTGCGGCAGGTTGCGGTGCAGGATCCGTACCACACGGTGATGCAGCCAGTCAGGATGCTCTCGATGGTGCCTCTGTAGAAGGTGTACCTGATGGGGGCCGGGGCTCTGGCTCTTCGCAGTTTGCGGAGGAAGTAGAGACGCTGCTGTGCCTTCTTGGCGAGTGATGCAGTGTTAACAGTCCAGGAGAGGTCCTCTGAGATGTGGACACCCAGGAACTTGGTGCTGCTCACCCTCTCCACAGCAGCACCGTTGATGTTCAGAGGAGCATGCTGGGTGTGTTGTCTCCTGAAGTCAGCAACAATCTCCTTGGTCTTCTCCACATTCCGGGAGAGATTGTTGTCGCTGCACCACTCAGCCAGGCGGCTCACTTCGCTCCTGTAGTTTGACTCATTGTTGTTGTTGATGAGACCCACCACAGTCGTGTCGTCCGCAAACTTTATGAAGAGATTGGAGCTGTGAATCGGTGTGCAGTCGTGGGTCAGCAGGGTGAAGAGGAGGGGGCTACACATCCCTGGGGGGCCCCTGTGCTCAGTGTGATGGTGCTGGATGTGTTGTCGCCGACCCGTACTGCCTGTGGTCTCCCAGTCAGGAAGTCCAACAGCCAGTTGCATAGCGAGGTGCTGATCCCCAGCTGGTCCAGTTTGTGAATGAGCTGCTGGGGGATGATGGTGTTGAATGCTGAACTGAAGTCGATGAAAAGCATTCTTACATAAGCGTTTCTGGTGTCCATATGTGTGAGGGCTGTGTGGAGGGCAGTGGAGATGGCGTCGTCAGTGGACCGGTTGGATCGATATGCGAACTGGTAGGGGTCCAGAGAGGGGGGGGGGGCAGCCTTGATGTGATGCATGACTAGCCGTTCAAAGCACTTCATGATGATGGGAGTCAGTGCAACTGGACGGTATTCGTTGGAGCAGGAGGGAGATGACCGTTTTGGGACCGGACGGATGTTGGTTGCTTTGAAGCACGTGGGAGCCACCGCCTGACTCAGTGACATGTTAAAGATGTCTGTGAGGACATCCGTGAGTTCTCCTGCACAGTCTCTCAGTACACGATCAGGTATGTTGTCAGAACCCGGAGCTTTGCGGGCGTTGATCCTGCTGAGGGATCTCCTCACAGTGTCCGGTGACAGCGTCAGCACCTGGTCGCCGGGAGGGGGTGGTGCTTTCTGTGCGGCGATGGTGTTGTGTCCCTCGAAGCGGGCGAAGAAGGTGTTCAGCTCATTCAGCAGGGATGTGCTGCTCTCACAGGTCTGTGGTGGGGGCTTGTAGTCCGTAATGGTCTGAATCCCTCGCCACAGGCTCCGTGTATCCCTGCTGTTGCTGAAACGGCGGGCTATCCTCCTGGAGTACCGTCTCTTAGCCTCCCTGATGCCATGGGACAGGTTGGTCGTAGCTGTCTTTAGACCCACTTTGTCTCCAGCTCTGAAGGCAGCGTTCCGAGCCTTCAGGAGTCTGTGGACTTCCTTTGTCATCCACGGCTTCTGGTTGGCTCTGACTTTGTAGGCTGTCTTGTTGTTGGTGTAGACTTGGTCCAGAATGTTGTCTCCTCGCATGGGGAACTTGATGTGGTGGTGAAGATTTGAAAAGATGGTCCTTGGGTCTGCGTGGTTGAAGTCCCCCGCCAGGATGAGGAAGGCCTCAGGGTGGGCTGTCTGCTGCTCGCTGATCCGCTGGTACAGCTCGGTCAGCGCCTCTCTCCTGGTGTTGGTGGAGGGGCTGGGGGGGATGTAAACAGCAGTGAGTAGTATGACCGAGTATTCGCGCGGTAGATAGAAAGGACGACATTTAATAATCATAAACTCCGCCAGGGGTGAGTAGTGTTTGCAGACCACCACAGCATCTCTACACCAAGCATCACGGAGGAAAACACAAAGGCGCGGCCCTTACCTGCCTCGGTGTGTGCTCGGTCCGCCCGGTAGCAGGTCAGCTGATCGAGCTGGATGGCGTGGTCCGGTATGCTGTCGTTGAGCCGCGTTTCCGTGAACACAAAAACACAGCTCTCTCTCTCGGTCCTCTCGGCAGAGCAGAGTAATCGGATGTGGTCCAGTTTATTGTCCAGTGAACGAACGTTGGCCAACACGATGGAGGGACCTGGCGAAGAGCGTCTCTCTCTCTCTCTTGTTCTCCTCGTCTCCTCGCCATGACAGATTCAGTCAGGGAAAATCTGCTTCACAATTCAGGTCCATCAAAGGTTTTATATTTCAGCTTGTTTTAAAAGTAAAACCAAATTTATTGTCCAGATTTTTAGGAATACAAGAGCGAGAGTTTCTAGTGTGCTGCAAAGCTGATTTATTAAGTGATTAGCATTTTAAGCAAAATGAATAAAAAATCCTTCCTTCATCAGAATTAGCAGTGCAGATACATTTTCACGATATTGTTTGCCAAGCAAAGTTGTGACTTTTCTGCCACATGTTTAAAGATAGAAATTGGGAACATCTGCAGAACAGCCCTTGTTAGACTACTCAAAACGGCGTCGTGCAATAAGGTCTTCGAACGAGAGTTTGTCCATCTGCTGCTGCTGCTGGTCCAGTTGGTCCTGCAGCTCTTGCTCCAATTGCGCCTGCTGCTGTTGGTCCAGTTTATGCGCAAGTTGCGCTTTCCCATGAATGAGACTGGTTTAGTTAAAGCAGGATCAGCACAGAGTGAAGGAACAAAAGCGGTTGTCAATAAAACAAAAATACTGTGGAAGTGGTATTACTATGTTGCAATATGGTCAATACTTTATACATTTCAAGACTTAGAAAACAGAGCAAGAGTAGAACTTCAAGTCCTCACCTGTGAATGCCACCGATGACGTGAGGAATTGCCCCTAAAAGAGCTCCAATAATACCCTCTCCAGGTTCGGCCATCAGGACGACCATAGACAACACGAGAAACACCACAGTAAACTTCATCCTGTTAAAAAAGAAAAACAGAGAGAGGTCTTCTATGGTTCCATTTATATACTTTGTTTTATGGGTATTATTTAAAAAGTGTAATTTCTGCTAAACTAAGTGCAGACTCATTCAATTTAAAAATGTATTTATTGTCTGTTTTTTTGTATTTTCATGGCTTCATATTGTTTTTCAGAAATTGTTGTTTGTTTTCTCAGGAAGTACAGTCGATGACTGGCAATCATAATGTGTTGGAGAGTTAAAACTACCATAAATCTGTTATTCAGTGTTAAAGACGGAAAGTTTTTAGGAACCAAAACAACGTTATAAAATGGAATGTTATTGGCAGTAAAATGGTACTGCTCATATAACATGAATTATCATTTTCCTGGAAACAAAAGTTTGGTTCTGATTCAAAACTGCTTTGATGGAAACCTTGTAAGTCCCTAGTGACGATTAGGGACTAATATGATGTGTAATATTGTCCTTATTAACAATATCGATAGACTTACCGTTGTTTTAACTGCAGATAGGTTTTTTTATGGTTAAAGTATTAACATGTCTTTTCTTTTTATTATTTGACTTAAAATTTTAAACAAGCATTTTCAAAGTCGGACTGAGAAATTACTGAGATATAGAGTAAGTAGTAACATGCGGATCAACTTGTAATAATCGCAGTCCAACATCATTCATTCCCTCCACAGTTTGAAGAAGTCAAACCTGCCTGTTACAGTCATGACTGTGTTTTACATTTCTGCTTTAACTAACAGATTATCGTTAAAATATACAGATGAACATTTCTTGATGACAACTGAATGTGAAGAAAGGATTTAGTTCTCACCTTCTCACTGATGCAGAGTCAAAGTATAAACTGTTTTCTAGAAGTATGGCGAGCGTGTCAGAGGTTATGTAAAACACAATTCTTTTCACTGATGGTAAGTCAAAGTCAAAAACCTTTTTTAATAACTATAGCGAGTGAGAAAGAGGTTACCCTATGTAAAAAAAAATGCTAGTGGATTGTTGTATCTTATTATAGATGCATATGACTCAGTGGAATAAAATGTTGTGAAACACATTGCCCAAACAGAAGCCACCTTTTTCCAGTCAAGAACCATGGCCTCGGATTTAGATGTGATGATTCTCATCCCAGCCGCTTCACACTGGGATGCAAACCGTCCCAGCACATGCTAAAGGTCCTGGCTCGATGAAGCCAACAAAACAACATCATCTGCAAAAAGCAGAGATGAAAAACTTGTGGATCCCAAACTAAACCCACGCCGGTCCCTGGCTACGCCTAGAAATCCTGTCCATAAGAATTATCAACAGAATTGGTGACAGAGGGCAGCCCTGCCCAGTCCAACATGCAGTGGAAACAGGTCTGACTTATTGCCGGCAATGCAAACCAAGCTGCTGCTCTGGTCATACAGAGACCGAATAGCCCATAATAAATGGGCCCTGGACCCCACAATTATGGAGCACCTGCCAGAAAATACCACGAGGGACACTTCTTTCTCCAGATCCACAAAGCACATTTAGATTGGTTGGGCATACTCCCATGAACCCTCCAGCACCCTGCGGAGAGTATAGAGTCTGTCCAGTGTTCCACGACCAGGACGAAAACCGCATTGTTACTCCTGAATCTGAGGTTTGACTATTGGCCGAATTCTCCTCTCCAGTATCCTTGAGTAGACTGTCCCAGGGAGGCTGAGAAGTGTGATGCCCCTATAGTTGGAACACAGTCTCCGGTCCCCCTTTTTAAACAGAGGGACCACCACCCCAGTTTGGCATTCCAGTGGCACTGTCCTCATCCTCCATGCAATGTTGCAGATGTCAACCAAGACAGCCCCACAACATCCAGACACTTGAGGTACTCAGGGGAAATCTCATCCACCCCTGGTGCCCTGCCACCAAGGGGTTTGCGGACTACCTCAGTGAATTCGGCTTGGGTGATGGAAGAGTCCACCATACAGTCCCAGGGTACTGCTTCCCCCTCCTGAGGCGACGGATGGTTTGCCAGAATCTCTTTGGTGCTGACCATAGTCGTCCTCCATGGCCTCACCAAACTTCTCCCAGACTCGAGTTTTTGCTTCCCAGACCGCCCGAGCTGCAGCTTGCTTGGCCTGCCGGTATCCGTCGGCTGTGTCACAAGGCCCGATAGGACTCCTTCTTCAACCTGACGGCATCCTTTACTTCCGGTGTCCACCACCGGGTTCGGGGATTGCCATCACGGCAGGCACCAGAGACCCTGCGTCCACAACTTTGAGCTGACGCGGTAACAATGGAGGCAGAGAACATGGTCCACTCTGACTCAATGTCCCCAGCCTCCCTCGGAATCCGGGAGAAGCTCTCTCGGAGGTGTAAGTTGAATATCTCCCTGACCGAGGGCTTGGCCAGACATTCCCAACAGACCCTCACAATACGTTTGGGCCTGCCCGGTCTGTCCCGCTTTTCCACCTCTGCCAGCGTATCCAACTCAGCACCAGGTGGTGATCAGTTGACTGCTCAGCCCCTCTCTTCACCCGAGTGTCCAAGACATGCGGCCGCAGGTCCCATATCTTGGTTGCGATCATTGACCTCCGCCTTAGGGTATCCTGGTGTCACGTGCACTGATGGACACCCTTATGCTCAAACATGGTGTTTGTTATGGACAGACCGTGACTAGCACAGAAGTCCAATTACAGAACACCACTCGGGTTCAGATCGAGGAGGTCGTTCCTTCCGATCACCGCCCTCCAGGTTTTACTGTCATTGCCCACATGGGCATTGAAGTCCCCCAGTAGAACAATGGTGTCCCCAGTTGGAGCACTATCAAGTACCCCATCAACAGACTCCAAGAAGAACAGGTACTCTGTACTGCTGTTCGGCCCGTAAGCATAAAAACAGTAAGAAACCTTTCCCTGACCCAAAGGCGCAAGGAAGCAACCCTCTCGTTCACCGGGGTGTGCCCGAAGGATCTTAGGAGCTATGTTGTCGGAGGCATTATGCCTCTCATAGGGTCTCCCATGGCAAACATGTCCTGGGTGATATGCCAGACTAAGAGCGGTTCACTACCCCCTCCTGAATACATAAACATCAAGGACAGTTACGTTGCCCGGATTGCTTTTACCAGGGCCCCACCCTGGAGCTTATGCAGGAGGTCGAGAGATACCGGCTAGAGATAGTTGGGCTCACCTTCATGCACATCTTGGGCTCTGGAACCCAGCTCTTAAGAGGGGCTGAACCCTCCACTACTGTGGAGTTGCCAGGGAGAGCGGCCACAAGCTGGTGTGGGTCTGCTTTTAGCACCCCAGTTCAGCCGCCATGTTTTGGACTTTGCACCTGTGAACAATTGATCTTGTTGTCTTTTTTTAGGTTGTTTTTTTTTCTTCAAAAGATCTGTTTTCAAGAAAAAAGGAGAAGTTGTTCTATTCTTAAGTAAAATACATTACAGTGACGATGACACAAGACTTTTTTCATAAATAACTACAGTGGTAAGGTTGGTTTCATATTTAGATATTCTGTCAGACAATAAATTAAGTTACAACAACTTACTAAGGTACTGCAACAGATACTAAGGTTTTTACAAGCAATTTAATAATGTGTAAAATAACTATTAAAATTATAAGTGCAATTTAATTTGTTTGATTAACCTTTTGGAAAGTAAATGACGCTGTAATAAATGACTACACAGCAGGCCAAATACATTCTGGGGACAGACGCTTTGGTGAAGAGAAAAAGGCACTTAGATACCCAGCAGGCTTTGTATTTTCAAACAAAAGGATAAAAAAAAAAACTTTATACCCACTCGCTGACCCTTTAGCTGATGCACAACAATTTAAGCGTAAATACAGCAGGTCCTCCCTATAATACCGTCACACCAATTCTTTCCCTACTATGATGCATGACCTGGAGTGTCCAAGTTCCTCGACTGTCCTAGATAGATAGATAGATAGATAGATAGATAGATAGATAGATAGATAGATAGATAGATAGATAGATAGATAGATAGATAGATAGATAGATAGATAGATAGATAGATAGATAGATAGATAGATAGATAGATAGATAGATAGATAGATAGATAGATAGATAGATAGATAGATAGATAGATAGATAGATAGATAGATAGATAGATAGATAGATAGATAGATAGATAGATAGATAGATAGATAGATAGATAGATAGATAGATAGATTGATTATATGCTTTATATAACTAACTATATGCTTTATTAAACAGAAATGTGGTTTGGTTTAAATTTGGTTTTAAAGGTGGAGGTGGTGTCAGCCTCCTTAACCCAAACTGGAAGTTGGTTCCATAGTGATGGTTCCTGATAACACAAAGCTTGATGCTCTAGGAACTACAAGTAAACCTGCACTCTGAGAACGGAGAGCACTATTAGAAACATATGATACTATCAGGGCTTGCAAATATCGGGGCGCTAGGCCATTTTGGACTTTATATGCAAGTAATAACATTTTTTATTGGATTCTGAGTTTTATGGGGAGCCAATGGAGGGATGCAAACACTGGAGAGATGTGCTCTCTCTTTTTGATTCCTGTCAGCACTCGCGCTGCTGCTTTTTGGATCAGCTGGAGGTTCTTCAGAGAATTATATGGACACCTTGCTAATAGTACATTACAGTAATCTTAAAATATAGTTTTACAAATCTAATTAATATACTTTTAAAATGAAAAATCCTGATTGAAAATAGCACAGTTGTACTAAAGACCATCTAATCCCTTCCTAAAATGTTTGGAACCACAAACAACAACCTCCATTTTATTGTAATTAAGGAGCAAAAGATTTGTGGCCATCCAGTCCTTAAAACACACCTGAAGTTTGGCTAATGGTTTTGTTTCATCTGGCTTTATAGACAAATACAGCTGTGTGTCATCACTATTACAATGAAAACTTCTGCTTTGGTTCTGGATAATACTTCCCAAGGACTGCATGTATAAGCTGAACAAGATTGGCCCTAGCATTGGTAGTAACCCCTGTGGGAAACCATAGCAGACCCTCGTCTGCGCTGAAGAAACCTCATGAACATAAACAAACTGGAATCTTTTAGATAGATATGATTTAAAACAACGTAGAGCTGTCCCTTTAACCCCATCAACATACTCCAGCCTGTGCAGTAAAATGCATTAATATATAGTATGAAAAGCAGCACTGAGGTCCAGCAGAACCAGTATGGATGCTTATTTATTATTGGAGGGCATAAGAAGGTAATTCGTGACTCGAACCAGTGCTGTTTCTGTGCTATGAAGCATTCTGTCTGACTCAAAAACTTCAAATAGATTATTTCTATACAAATGGTCACACAGCTGCTGCAACAACCTTTTCCAGAATTTTAGGTATGGAATATTTGAAATTGCCTTTAATTAGCTAAAATACCTGGATCAAGAGAGGGTTTTTTTAAGTAACGGTTTAATTACTGCAACTTTTAAACCCTGTGTCACATATCCAAAGATCACGGATAAGTTGATCTGGTCCAATATCGTCATACCAATAAGAGAGAAAACATTTTTGAGGGGTTGAGTTGAGATGGGGTCTAACAGACACATAGATGATTTAGCTCTATTGACTGAGGTCAGCTCAGGGAGGTCTACAGGAACAAAACAGTGTAGAGTCAGGTCAGAGCCTAAGGGAGTCACTGAAGCTGAAGAAATGCCCACAGTTGCTACCGGGTGGGCCTGGTTGATTTCCTCTCTAATTAGGACAATTTTTCTGCTAAAGAGGCTCATAAAGTCTTCACTACTGAGAGCTGCAGGGATGCACAGCTCAACAGAGTTGTGGCTCTTTGTCAGCCTGGCTACAGTGCTGAACAGAAAACGTCGATTATTTTTATTATCTTCTCAACGATGAATAATGAGCTGTTTTAGCTTTGTGAAAGGCTTTTTTTATATACTAACAGATTATCTTTTCATGCATGGTAAATATATACAGGGCTACAAGAGTACCACTTTCTTTCCATTTTGCGCACTTTTTGTTTTAGTATACAAATATGCAAATTATACCAGGGAGATAAGCTCCTATGGTTAAAAGGAGCAACTGCATCTAAAGCTGAGTGTGGCAACTCTGCAGTGTTACTGCAGTCATGTGCTGACCACCTAATTCATCCTTCAACATCTTCAACCTCTCATAACTTACCTTTAAACACTGTGTGTTCCTTATTTTCACCTCTCCTTTAGTGTACTTTTATTTTTATATCTGCTACGTGACTCATACCAACAAAATTTCAGTGTAAATTTACGATTAAAATAAGAATCTCCTAATCTTAATGTTAATTATCTGTTGAAAGAGCTAAAACATGTAGTCTGGGGAAGACCACCTAGAAACGTGAGACAACTGGAGCAGTTTGTTCATAAGGAATTGTCCAAAATACCCCTTTGCAGGTACAAAAGTATCATTGAGCACAGCAATTCTTTAATTCCAGTTACTGCCTCAAAGGTGCACACATTATTAAGTTAAGGATTTATCCTCATTTTTGTCCAGGTATGTTTCAGTTTTTCTTTTGTAAAAAATTTATTGAACCACAGTGCAAAAGGAATGTTTGATTTATACTAGGCAATATTCAGTTTATTAATGGCCTAAGTCCTTTCTTCAGGTTTTTCAGAAAACACAAAAGCTGAACCAAATAATTATAATGTGAAATGTATTAATTATTTACTTTAAAATGGTTTGACAATTGATGACTACTGAGATACTAATAACAATGTTTGCAATTATATAACATAAGAGGAATAAATGACCAAAATTTTCACCATGCCTTTGTGACTTAAACAATTTTAAAGCTTCACCAACAATATAATTTAACAACTGAGCGTAGCTAACAAACTAACTAAGCTTAAAGATAAGAAAGCATGTACATCTCCTACTTATCCATTCAGCTCTTTACTGGGTTCTTGACTGATGTGGCAAATTGTCAAAGAACTGATGACACTCAACAGGCCTGACATGTTTCATTAACTGGATTCCTGGAACTTTCTCTCCTTGATTGCTAGAGCACAAAGAAACATTCTTGCCCATGCTATCAGCTCATTTAGCATATGTACCTTCTGTGGCAGTACATCCCATGCAGAGTCCTCCAAGAAGGACAGCTTAAAATGGACCTTGTGTTAACGGCTAAACTGAGGAGCCAGTTAGTTGTGCTCAGAGAATGGATTCATCACACATGCATTGTGCTTCTGAAAACCACAGCCATCAATCCACACTATGATCTCCTTGAGTACTAAATGGTTTTTGATCATACCTTCAAAATGTGTGCACATTCCTCGTTACTCAGGTCACCCCTGTGATTCCTCCCAAATATAGCAGTAGCCTTCCTTTGATTTAAAGTCAAACTGGACAGATTCTTGGATGTTTGCAGGATATGTACAAACACTGAAGCTTAAATTACATATTTTTATGCTTTTTCCTGACTTTAAAAGCATTTTTTAAACTATCATATACCCAGTTATCAGCTCATCTAGCTCTCATTTTAAGATAGAAGATAGATTAAGCAATAAATAAAAAGTTAGGAAGGAAACAAATATCAGGACCGTACAGTCTTTTTTTTAAGTGATTTTCTGGTTACACAAGCATTAATTCCCTATTGAGATCAACCCTTATCCACATGTGTGATCAGCCCTGCTCCTTTTTGACCAAGTGATTCAGTTCACAAAGAAGCATGATTCAGTTGTCCATGTCACTGTGGCATGTGACTGGCAGTTAAATGCACACAAAAATGTGCGCTCAAGTAATTTCAGTTTCATGTTCATTTATCAGAATCAAATTAAAATGACACTATCGTGGTGCTTGATCAATATTAATAGGGATAATAATTGAATAATATGGGATCTTTAATTGTGAGCTTCAGTGAAGAAAAATGCTTGTACTTAATGTGTTGTCTTAAAGGTGTATGTTAGAAGAAAAGGAAAATTATAGAACTACTGTCACTTTTTTACTATTTTTTAACAGAAACCTAAATTACTTACTATAGAATATGAGTCCTGATAAGTGTAGCACTAAAAATGAGTATCATAAATATTTGCTTTAGCTTAACCTTACAATTTTAAGACTTCACGCTCACAGAGAGAAATAACTTTGAGTGGTGTATTTATGAAAGCCAAGGCCTTTCTGTTCCTAGGAATGTAGGATCGCTACTGATACCAGGACAGTCATATTTAACAACAGAGGCCTTTATTAAGCATTGTGTCGGTGTGTAAATACGCCAAAACCATGTCAGACTAGTTTTCTCTGGTCCCCTCCCCAATCTGACCGGTGATGACATGTTTAGCCGCATGTTGTCGCTCCGTCGCTGGTTGTCTCGGTGGTGTTCAGAAAACTACGTGGCCTTTATTGACAATTGGAAGACGTTTTGGGGAAAGCCTGGTCTGCTTAGAAGAGACGGCATTCATCCCACCCGGGATGGTGCAACTCTTATCACTAGAAATCTGGCTGACATTGTTAGAACCTCCCCCTGACATTCCAGGGTCCAGGCCGGGGTGCAGAGCTGCAGTCTTACACGCTTCTCTGCTACTTCTTGAGGACTATTGCCTGCCAATAAAAAAGGTAGAAGTAAATGATGTAATTGGACAGGTGCCAATTGGAGAGGTGCCAAGTAAAATAGAATTAGTATCGATTCCCCGTCCTCCAAATGTTCACCAAGCGCGACGTAATAGAGGTGTTAACCAAAATAACCTCGTAAAAATAAAAACAAATATGCATTTAGTGCGAACTAAAGACCAAACAATTAGATGCGGATCACTAAATATACGATCTTTAAGCTCCAAGTCCAACTCCAATTAGTAAACAATCTAATTACTGAGACCCGGAGTGACATTTTCGGCTTAACAGAAACGTGGCTCCAAGAGGAAAAGTATGTTAGTTTAAATGAATCGACGCCGTCCGGTTACTTTAATTATCATATTCCTCGAATCACAGGTTGAGGTGGAGGAGTAGCTGCGATCACCGACTCCAGTCTTACAATAAAATCTAAACCTAAATGCGATTATAATACGTTTGAAAGCCTCACGCTTAGTTTAAACTGCCGAGCTGGAAATCAGAGAAACCAGTTTTGTTGGTGGTAGTTTACCGGCCTCCTGCTGGAGCTTATCTGGAGTTTCTGTCTGAGTTCTCAGATTTCTTATCTAGTTTATTGATCAGTAGAGATAAAGTCATCATAGTGGGCGACTTTAACATTCACATGGATGTTGACAACGATAGTCTTAAGTTGGCTTTTGATTCTCTTCTAGAATCGATGGGGATTTTACAAAAAGTAAACAAACAGACACATTGTCTTAATCATACTCTTGATCTGGTCCTCGTCTACGGTGTTGAACCTGATAATCTGTTAGTGTCCCATGTAAACTCCCTCCTATCCGACCACTATTTAATAACGTTTGAATTCAACATTGTCCACGTTACGCATAATAGGAGGAATTACTTTACAGATGTCTATCCGATAAAGCTATTACTAAATTTAGGGAGGCCATTGCTCTTTATCTTCATACAGAGGAACATAGTGAAGCAGTTGAGGGCTGTGACCTCGGTTCTACCTCTGCAGACATTGATTTCCTTGTCGGTAGCACTGCAGATGTGTTGCACTCAGTACTCTCATAGGTCTGTAGATATTTATTATGCATGGAAAGATAGTCTAATAGTATATAAAAAAAAGCGCTTTGCAAGGCTAGAACAGCCTATTATTCAGTGCTAGAGGATAATAAAAATAACCCACGTTTTATGTTCAGCACTGTAGCCAGGCTTTCAGTAGTTAAGACTTTGAGCTTCTTTAGCAATAAAATTGTCAGAATTAGAGAGGAAATCGGCCAGGCCCACCTGGCAGTGGCTGTGGGCATTTCTTCAACTTCGGCGACACCCTTATGCTCTGATCTGACTCTAGACTGTTTTGTTCCTGTGACCGTTTTCATTGTCACGTTGATGTCACGTATCTGTCTATGAAGTCAGATGAAACAGAACCATTAGACAAACTTCAGATGTGTCTTAATGACATCAAGGACTGGATGTCCAAAAATTTTTGGCTACTACATTCTGATAAAACAGAGGTTGTTTTTTGTGGTCCCAAACAGCTTAGGAAGGGATTAGATGGTCTTGCGATGGCCTCCAGTAAAACTGTGCGAAACCTTGGCGTTATATTCGATCAGGATTTGTCATTTAAACAGCATATCAATCAGGTTTGTAAAACCACGTTTTTCCACCTCCGTAATATCACAAAGACTAGGAGCATCCTCTCGCAGAGTGATGCCGAAAAACTAATTAATGCGTTCGTATTTTCTAGACTAGATTACTGTAACGTGTTGTTGGTGTTATGGATCAAGGAATTGAACCCCAGAGCAGAGAGCCAAGGAAGGGTAAAAAAGGATTTATTTCCAACATGGAACGAAGAACAAGGCTTGACAGACGTAGAATCCCCAACGCGGAACTGGACTTGACTCTTGGAATCGGATGGATCTTCTGGCCAGAACAAAGGTTGGCAGACGTAGAATCCCCAACGCGGAACTTGACTTGACTCTTGGAATCGGATGGATCTTCTGGCCAGAACAAAGCTTGGCAGACGTAGAATCCCCAAAGCGGAACTTGACTTGACTCGACTCTTGGAATCGGATGGATCTTCTGGCCGGAACAAAGCTTGGCAGACGTAGAATCCCCAAAGCGGAACTTGACTTGACTCTTGGAATCGGATGGATCTTCTGGCCGGAACAAAGCTTGCCAGACGTAGAATCCCCAAAGCGGAACTTGACTTGACTCTTGGAATCGGATGGATCTTCTGGCCGGAACAAAGCTTGGCAGACGTAGAATCCCCAAAGCGGAACTTGACTTGACTCTTGGAATCGGATGGATCTTCTGGGAACCAGGAGTGGTGAGAAGGCCTGGTAAATAGGTTTGAGGCTGATGAGGGGATTGAGTGCAGGTGTCCGAAATGGCTGGCCACGCCCCTGCCATCCACCTGGTCTGTAACACAAAGAAGGGGAGGGGAAAAACACCACAGAGCCTCCACAACCATCACAGTTGGCTGGATGTCCAAGTAATTCTCTGAACAGCCTCCAGCTGATCCAAAATGCAGCAGCGCGAGTGCTGACAGGAATCAACAAGACAGACCACGTCTCTCCAGTTTTAGCTTTCCTCCATTGGCTCCCCATAAAATTTAGAATCCAATTCAAAATTTTATTACTGGCATATAAAGTCCAAAATGGCCTAGCGCCGCGATATTTGCAAGACCTGATAGTACCGTACGTTCCTAACAGAGCTCTCCGTTCTCAGGGTGCAGGTTTACTCGTAGTTCCTAGAGTATCGAAATGTAGATTTGGAGGACGGACTTTCTGTTATCAGGCACGATCACTATGGAACCAACTTCCAGTTTGGGTTAAGGAGGCTGATACCACCTCCACCTTTAAAACTAAACTTAAAACATTTCTGTTTAATAAAGAATATAGTTAGTGTATATTGAGTACCTTAATGTGTCAGGGCCAGTAGTCAAAGCTGCAGCTACAGGCCCAGATTAGAGCAGCTCATTTTAAACATAGCTTCGGTGTAGATATGCTGCTATAGGCCTATGCTGCAGGGGGGCACCAACATGATCCACTGAGTGGTGGCTTTCACCTTCTCTGTTTCTCTTTGCCTTCTCTGTCTCTTCTTCACCTCAACCCTCATTTATTAACAGTATCCCATAAGCATAATTGTGGTCCATTGTTCTTGTAGTTTGTTGTGCTTGTCTGGCCCTTCTTTTCCTCTTCTGTGCATGTCCTGCGGACCAGAGCCTCAGGAGCTGCTTGCTGACCTGCAGTTCCACCTTTGACCATCCCAGTGTCTGCCTTCACCTGTCTGTATGGATGTCTGTTGGATATTTGCTGACATCCCGACCTGCAGTCCTCATCCCCTTGGATCACTGTCTATCCATATTACCCATATACACAGAAGTCTAATTGTACTATTGCTGATAGTTACTATTGTATCCTGTCTTGTAGCTTTGACGGTGTCTCTATGTCTCTATTCTTTCTTTAGTTCTTGCTCTACCCGGCTGGCCTTCAGCAGGAGGGTCCCCCCTCATGAGCCAGGTCCTGCTCAAGGTTTCTTCCCTATTAAAGGGGAGGTTTTCCTTGCCACTGTTTGGCTTAAGGTTTTTCTTCCACTAGGGGAGATTTTACCTGCCGCTGTTTATGTAATAATTGCTCGGAGGTCATGTTCTGGGTCTCTGGAAAGCGCCTAGAGACAACATGTGTTGTAATAGATGCTATATAAATAAAATTGAATTGAATTGAATTGAATTATTAAAATGTGTTTAGTCAGCAAAATATCACACAGGTATATATGGCTTGAGCATATTTAGGACCTTTCAGCCTGTATGTTTCACCTTGGCCAGAGTAAGGTTGACCTTTATGACCTGTAATGTTGACCATTACCAAAATTAATTTCATTTACTAAGTTCCTATCACTTCAATTTTGTTGATGTCAGAGTAATTACTTCAAAGGATATTTCCAAAGCTTGCCGTGGGTTCCTTAGACACAAACAAGAAGATGAGAATGAAAAATAAACAAGTATTTGGAAGAGTTTACGAAAGCTCAATTAAGAACTCCAAACCCAAGAAACATTTGGTGCCATAATTTGTCATGTTGCAGTCAGTTGAGTCACTTCACTGTGCGGCATAGTCACCATTGTGGTTCCAGTTAAGTTCCTGTGTTCTTTGTTATGAACAGAGAACATGACACATTAAATGACACATAAATGACACATTTATAACCATTTATTTAACTTTTTTTTCTACAACAATATGTTTTTAGCAGATTTGCAGATTTTTTTTGTTATATGTCTAGCAGCCAATACTTATAAAGTACAAGGACAGTAAAACACTATTTAGATCGTTTAGAGAATCAACTAAACAAATGAGCTGTTGTTGTCCATGTTGTCCATTAAATGGCAAAATGTCACATTTTAAACATCTTATATGTTGGGCTTGGCACCGTGCCAAGACACATCTGAATGTTCCAGACCAACGAACTTCCTCAGTGTCTGTTGTTATGTTTTTAGAAAGGTCTACCTGCTGGGCTGATGAAAAGCAGCCATAAAGTCATAAATCCCACAGAAGCAGAAACAGGATAGTCGATATTGCATATTTCTCTCTGTTTTTTTCTGAAATGATGGCACCCAGACAAAAGTAACTTGCATGTTTTTACTTATTTCTGAGACCTTTTGTGACCGAAGTATTGAAGACAGAAAAGGAAACATCTTTAAAAAAAAAGAAAACAAGGTACATTTGCTTTGTTTCAAGCTTTTAACTTTTTGTACTTTAACGTAAAAAATATATTTATTCATCTGGGTCATTCCCATGCTTTTAATAATTTTAAGGAAGAGGAAGACAAATTTATCTTTTAGTGTCAGTTAAGATTGTGGTAAATTTTAACCGCTTCAATGACAGAAGCTTTTTTATCATACACTTGCAACATTACAAGTACGTGGCTCCTTCAGAACTGCTGCAGCGCAGACCACTACAGAAGACCTTTCCTACCCACAGCTTTAAACCTCTACAACAGATCTTTAAAGAGCTGTAAATCATGTCTACTGCAGCACTTAATTTTACATTGGGGATTATTAAAGTTTTTGAATTGAATTTAACTTCTCAGACTGGCTGACTGCAACAGAGACAACTCCAGTTTTGTTAATCACTCAAAATATAATATTTTAGTTTAACATTTGACTTTCATTACATTGTTTTATATTCTTTCTAGGGATACCAATAGATTTTTCTAAGGAAGCTCTTTATTTTTCATGACTCTAAATGTTATTGAACCACAATTTAAAAGCAGTAGTAGGCAGTATTTTAGTAATAAAGGCCAAAGTAGGGAAGTAACAGCAGCTGTTGGACTCCCTGCAACTGGAAAGCTGTCAGAGCATTTTAGCCAAGTTTATTAATGTTCTTATTTTATTAATTTTCTTAACCTTCGTAGGCCAAGCATGATGTCAAGTACAATCTTTTTATGTAAGCGTAAAGATTATGCTCTACAATAAAGATGAATAGGTTCAATAGAGAATCCCAGCACCCACTGAGCCCTAGCTGAGAGTCACTTTCAACAACTGTGGCAGTTCTTCCTAGTAGATGACATATCAGGCAAGGGTCTGTTTTTTTCCTGTAACACCAGTACTGGTTGCTGTATCGTTTAATGATTTCCTGCAAAAAGATCCCCCCCAAAATTCACCCTCACACAATTGCATCCAAATTTTAAACTTAAAGGTTTTCATCAAACATTGTTTTCTGAAGTAAAACTATTTTATTCAGTTAAATTTCTAAATAAGACATGAAAATGAGGTTTAAGTGTGTTGTAAAGCTAATTTATTAAAAAATTGGAATTTCACCAAAATGAATAAATTGTCATGCTTTAATATCTGCTCAGGCAACATAAGTACATTTTCAAGAAAGTAGCTGGCCAAATTTTCTTAAAATTAGTTAAAATGCAGGAATTGCAAACTTCTGTAGATTAGCCAGACTAGCCAAAATAAACTGGTGGATTGTTGAAAGATCGTTTGTCTAGCCGCTGTTGGTCCTGCAGATCCACTTGGTCCTCTGCAAGTTCTCCCTTCCTTCGGAAGAGCCTTGTTTTATCGAAGCAAGTTCAGCACAACATGAGAACAAAAAAGAGTAGTTGTTAATAGGAATAAAAACACTGGTATGGCGGTCATTATCAAGGAATTAAAACAGTCCAACAGTCAATTTCATTTCAAGCCCTTACTTGTGGACGCCACGGATGACATGAGGGATTGCACCAAGAATCATTCCAATAAAACCTTCTCCAGGTTCAGCCATCAGAACAACCATGGACAACACAAGAAAGATCACAGTGCACTTCATCCTGGAGAGGAAAAGTCCACAATGGTCCAATGTATGAATATTGTTTTAAGGTAGTTTTCAGTGAATGAATTGTAAGCTCTAATTAAATATTAAGTTTTGAACTTTAACCAAGTGAGACATTAAGCTTAACTTTAAGTAGAATTGTAAAGGTTACCTTAAATCAAGAAAAGCAAAATTATAAATTTAAATGGTGTGTTTGGTTTGAGGTCAACATGCCGAACAGCCCATCCGTGATCATTTACCGCTGCTTTGTATGAATGATAAAAGTTGTTTTTTAATGGTAAACAATGCAAAGGCATTTTAGATCTGATGCTGTGTATTAGGCAGTGACTTACACCCAAAAGTAAAACCTGTCACCTAAACATTTTGTGTGTTCATCAAAAATACATTTTTAGCAGTCGTGTGACATTAAACATAAATCATGCAGCTGCTACGCTGAAATCAGACCAGAATGTTAAATACATTTAAGGTTTCCTGATCTCATTACTAAAATAATTTGTAAACTTATCCTGTTATTGCCATAAATTGGTACATACCCTTATATCATAATATAATATATTATATATTTATCTACTTGTTCTTTCATTTACAAATCCCAGTGCAATAATAATAATAATAATAATAATAATAATAATAATAATAATAATAATAATAATAATAATAATAATTATAATTATAATAATAATAATACATCACTGGTTAAAATCTGTTCACAAGTGAAAATGGATGAAATATTTAGTTCGTACCTTTTTACTGATCAAAAGCTGATATCAAACAGAGCGGTAAGAACGTCGAAGGTTACTGAAAATTTCTATGTTCTGGTGAGGTGCTGCGTACCTCTATATATGTGCAGGACTGAGTAGATTTCAATTTTGTGAAACATTTAGTAATATTGCTAAAAAAAAAGGTAACTGAAGTCTTACAGCATGAGAACCAGATAGCTTCCTGTAAAACCAAGCTGAAAAAGGCTTTGTTCAGAAACGATGTCCAATTTAGGAAGTAATTTATCAAAATTTGATCTAAGGTTGCTTTATGACACCCCCCCCCCCCCCCCCACTCCCCATCCCCGCCAACACACATACATCGTGTAAATATTTGCTGAGGAAAACTAGGCAAGGCAAGTTTATTTGTACAGCACGTTTCTTGTACAAGACAATTCGAAGTGATTTACTTAAAAAGAGTAAAACTCTAAAAGAAATTGTGTTTAAAAGCAGAAATTAAATACATTTGCAACGTTTTAGCCATGCATGCCACTGTTGTGATTAAGCGCAGTACCCAGCATCAGTCAAAAAAATTGTGTTTTGTTTCGGAGGTGTGTAGACATTCATAAACATGACTTGAGACGGATCCTTTAGCTGAACAGCCAGAAATTCCCAACTGAAGTTTTCCGAAGAAGAGCTGCTTACACTTCAGTGAATCATGAAAAAGGGTGGCGACCCCTCCCCCTCTCTTGTGCTCTCTTCCCTCCCCCTCTCTTGTGCTTTCTACCCTCCCCCTCTCTTGTGCTTTCTACCCTCCCCCTCTCTTGTGCTCTCTTCCCTCCCCCTCTCCTATGTTCTCTACTTTCACTTAGAAAACTAAAGTTGGGGGCATCAGCTTTATCAAAGCATTCATTCATTTACCATATTTCTGTTAACAACTGAAAAGTCAAAATTATCCTCAGTAATGAAATCATTGATTAAAAGTGTTTTTTCTGGCAGAGATTTGATGTTTAAATGACTGGTTTAAATGACTTAGCAACAGATATTGGGAAAGTTGTGACTGAAAAGAAATAATTGTTAATGTGCGTTTTCTGTTTATAGTCTTGTTAACGTTCCTTTCTGTAACCTATTAGCACAGATGTTTTACAACATCTTCCTATAGGGGGCCCAAACTTTTCATGGAAACAGTCACTGCTGGTCATCTTACTGTCTAGACCTGGTACATATCAGTTTGATACTGGATTGTTTTGAACACAAACAGCCCTATTCATCCTTTAAATGCTGAGGAGACAGATCACAATACCACCTTGAAAGAACAGTTTGAGGTGGGGGAGCAAGTGGAGTCTGGGGAGACTCCATTTGTTGTGGTGACATATTAGTCTCTTTCTTTGTCTGCTGTCCTCTGTGGTCCTTCCTTATCTCAGCAGGCAGTAGCGGTTGTCCTTCAGAACGCCGTCTCATCAGTTGATTTTTGATATGTCTAAATTGCCTGTAGGTGTGAATGTGAGTGTGATTGGTTGTCCGTCTTTGTTTGTGGCCCTGCGATGGACTGGCGACCTGTGCAGGGATAGGCTCTGACAGACCCCCACGACCCGGAGATGGATTGAGTGGGTATAGATAATAGATGGATAGATGGATTTTTGGCGGTTAGAACAGGAAGTAGAGAGAGAGGAGAGACATAGACACACCGTAAAAGGTACAAAAGACAAGATACAATAGTATAATTATCCATCAACAGCGGAACTAAGACTTCTATGTATATATGGGTGATATATGGATAGTTGATGGTCCACATAGACGAGGACTGCAGGTCAGAATGTTAGCAGGTATCCAACAGAAACATCCATACAGACAGGTGGAGGTAAACACTGGGATGGTCAGAGGGTGGGGCTGCAGGTCAGTATGCAGCTCCTGAGGATTTGGTCTGCAAACATGTACAGAAGAGAAAAAGAGGAGGCAGACCTGCACAACAAACTACAAGAACAATGAAGCACAATTATACTTATGAGATACTTCTTATGAATGACTGAGTATTGAGTTGAAGAAGGGAAAGAGAAACAGAGGAGGTGAAGGGCATGGATAAAGGGGTTTGTCCACAAACCCTTAAATACACATGTACATACAGAATCCTACACACACAAACACATATCCTCACACACTCGCAGCTTCACTCCAATCAACTCCTCTTTATCACTCCAGCTCCAGACGAAGGTGTCAACATCGGTTCCTTACTGAGTTAATTTGTGTTTTAAAGTTTTCACTTTCTAACTCACAATGTGGTATGAACACGGTTGAATGAGGAACATTGATGAGATATAAAGTTTTGTTCTAATTTTTCTGATTTTAAGTGAATTATTTTTATCGTGACATGTTTAAAAGTTGACTTTGTAATTGTGGATGCTAACTAAATACAGTCCATTTACCATTAACATTGGTACATAACTGTAGCATTCGCCATGGCACATTCAATCGGGGGAAAACTGCTTCACAATGCAGGTTTATCAGAGGTTTTAAATTTTAGTTTGCAGTTGTTTCAAATGTAAAAACAAATTTATTGTCCAGATTTTTAAAAATACAAGAACGAGAGTTTCTAGTGTGCTGCAAAGCTGATTTATTGAGTGATTAGCTTTTTAAGCAAAATGAATAAAACATCCTTCCGTCATCAGAATTAGCAGTGCAGATACATTTTCACGATATTGTTTGCCAGGCAAAGTTGTGACTTTTCTGCCACATGTTTAAGATAGAAATTGGGAACATCTGCAGAACAGCCTTTTTAGACTACTCAAAACGGCGTTGTGCAATAAGGTCTTCAAACGAGAGTTTGTCGATCAGCTGCTGCTGCTGGTCCAGTTTCTCCTGCAGGTCCTGGTCCAGTTTGTCCTGCAGGTCTTGGTCCAATCGCTTCGCAAGTTTGCCTCTCCCAAGACCTAAACTTGTTTGATGGAAGCAGGATCAGCATGAAGTTAAAAGGAACAAAAGCAGTTGTAAAAAAAAAAAGGAATAGTTGTGGAAGTTGTATTACTATGTTGCAATATGGTAAATACTTTTATCTTTATACATTCAAGACTTAGAAAATAGAGCAGAGTAGAACTTCAAGTCCTCACCTTAAACCTACACGAATTTCTGCCATCGAGACGACCATAGACAACACGAGAAACACCACAGTACACTTCATCCTGTAAAAAAAACAAAGAAAAGGTCCTGCGTGGTTAAATTTATGAATTCAGTTTTATGGCTCTCATTTAAAAAGTGTAATTTCTGGTAAATTACATGTAGACTACTTATTCACAACAACTGGTACATTGGTCCTTTAACTTAAAATTTGATTTAATATTACAGGCAGTAAAAAGATACTGCTCATATTAACATAAATTATCATTTTCATTCACACCATATTAGTCCCTCGTCACGATTAGGGACTAATAAGGTGTGTGATATTGTCCTTAATAACAATAATAATCAACCGTTTTTTTAACTGTAGAAAGGTTTTTTTTATGCTAAAATTAATAATTTGTCTTTTCTTTTAATTTTTGATTCCAAATTTAAAACAGGTGTTGTCAAAGTCAGACTGATAAATTATATATATAACTAACAGATTATCGTTAAAATATACAGATGATCATTTCTTGATGACAACTGAATGTGAAGAAAGGATTAAGTTCTTACCTTCTCACTGATGCAGTCACAGTATAAACTGTTTTCTAGAAGTATGGCGAGCGTGTCAGACGTTATGTAAAACACAATGCTGTTGGACTGGTGCAGCTCCTTATATACACATATGAAGGAGTGGATTTCATGATTGTGAAACATGTTGCCATGATGGGTAGCGATAAGTCGGCTTGTTGGCCAGACAAATCCTAACCACAAAAGGAAGTGGTGCCGTGCCTTTGACTAGACTGGGTGTTCCTTTCTGGTGTTCAAAGTTTAACATTAATTTAAGACCATTATTATCATTTTTAATGTTATGAATAATAATACTAATAACTCTAAAAGTAAACAATAACTATTATTTCTCAACAACATATGAACTGAAAAGTATTTTATAATTTTTTTCTGTTGTGTTTATTTCTTAGTCAACACATTCCAAAAACAAAATACTAAAATAAAATTGAAAAATTAATGTGGGTCTAGTCCCACTTTGATTGATTTTCACAATGTTTAATTGTATTCCGGGGTTCCTATAACCATAGATCCTGGGTTTTGGACTTGTTGCTGATATCTGGATGATCCTTTTCTTGTACATACAGAATCCTACACACACAAACACTCATCCTCACACACTGGCAGCTTCACTCCAATCAACTCCTCTTCATAGCTCCAACTCCAGACGAAGGTGTCAACATTGGTTCCTGACTGTATATAGTGACTGTGGACCAGACGACTAGATAGCAACCAGGAGACTGTTTCAGATACAGCCGTGGTTGAGCAATGCTAAAAGTCAGAGAAATAGTTTCTATCCTCAGTCCATTTCTTCACCTTATTTACAAACTATACAAATGTGGGTAAGTTTGTAAAGGAAGTTAAACTTCTGAGTACAATTTTTCTAAAGTGGTACAAACAATACAGAACAAAAGTATAGACACAACAATGCTCAATTGTTGTGTTGTTATGCTTTTCTTTACTTTGCTTCAGGCCAGTTACAACAACTGGAAATATGATGTCTGTATCCAGTCATATTGATCAATGACATCACTGAGTGCTGTCTCATGTCTTTGTGGCAGCATTTGGACCAGTGTTAAAACAACACTTGTGAACACAAACTGAACTAAACAGAACAATTATACAATGTAAACCAGTGCACACAGGCACAAATTACAGGTTTTAATCAACATATGTGAAAACAGCCTAACAAGGACATTTACTGGATAATACATGTTTAGATTGAACATTGGGAGTCTTGCTGCTGTAACTACACAAGTTTTGAAGTGATCAGCTATTAATGTGCGAAGAGTTGGCTACATTAAGATTAGAACAAATACAGTAACAATTAGTAAGCACACTATTTGCCATTTTACATTTACTCATTGGAAACTCCCACACAACATATATCTATTGAATATTTCCCATTTTATTTGTCTTGTAAAATTATTTTTACAGTAAAAGTGTAGTAACCACATTTTCATGAACACTAGAGAGAGATTCTAGTGTGCTGCAAATTAATTTACTGTGTGATTAGCATTTTAGCAATGTAAAAAAAAAACTTTTTTTAATCAGCATAAGTAGTGCAGATACAGTTGCAGATAACTGAAGCTTTTCTTTTTCTACCATATCTTAAAGAGAAAGAATGGAAAGCATCTGCAGATCCACCCTGTTAAGACCAAGGAAATATATGTCTATAAATGTCTCCTTTTTTGTCTATTTCCTGCTGCTGTTGGTCCACTTGTTCCTGCTGCTGTTGGTCCACTTGTTCCTGCTGCTGTTGGTCCACTTGTTCCTGCTGCTGTTGGTCTACCTGTTCCTACCACTTTTGAGAACATCTTTCCTGCTGATGATTTTCCAATTGCTCCAGCTGCTCTTGGTCCAGTTGCTCTGCAACTTTGTCTTTCCCATAGATAAGACTAGTTTAGTAGAAAAAAAAGATCAGAACAATGTGAAAAGGAAAAAGAATATTAATAATAATAATAATTATAAATTTTATTTATGGGTGACTTTCAAGGTCCGCCCGAGGTCACCATCCAAGAAGACACAACAACAATCACACAGGACAATGCAACATAAAGAGCTAAACAATACAACTATATAAAAAAAACTACAAAGAATAAGCAAATTTAAAAAGATGTGTCTTCAGTAGGGATTTTAAAGGCTGAAAGGAGTCAACATGATGTGGCAGGGAATTCCATAGACGAGGGGCAGAGCAGCTGATGGATCTGGAGCCAATGTTGAGTCATTCATGCTGAAGTGAAGGTAGATTCCCATGACAGGACTTCTACAGCCTGCAGGTTTATTGATTTATGTTTCCCACCTCTATAAAATGTTTATATCTTAATGTTGCTTTTTTTGTTTTTCTTAATTTTTTTCAGAATTAGAACTGAATAATAAAGGTTTTACAAATCAGAAACTGAGCAGATCTTTCCTTATCTGTAAAAGGGAGTGTGAATCTTATCAAAATTATTGTTTCCCAATTTTTTTGTTACCTTTTCCACAACATTGAAAATTTTACTTAAAAAGACATACAAAAAACAAACTAATTTTCTCCAGCTCCCTTCAATGCAAACTTGTTATGTCATTAAAAAAAATTCTGATGTATTTGTTAAAAAAATAATTTTGCCTCACTTTGACAACTATGTCATTTTATGTGCATAAATGTTGATCAATGTTTGATCGTAGAGGACTGGGTTCATTTCTCAATTTACCACAAGACAGCATAATAGATATGTATCTTTCATGGTCCTCCATTGACCTTTCCAAAATTCATCTGCACCTCATCTTCTGTTGTTCCATCTTCTTCCTGAATTTATCCCACAAATCTATCCCCACCAAGGGGTTAACGTGGGGAATTGTGGCTTTCACGTTCCTAATTGCCAGGAAGATCATCTGCTCTGCTAGAATTAACAATTAATATCTACAACACTGCAGCATAGGACAATGGGTGAAATGAGGCAGATAAGTATAATAGATATCAGTAAAGTGACTGGTTCCAATCCTGAGACAGTATTTGACGTGGTGAAGTGACGACTGACTATTTAGAATTCCTGGCATAGTATTGCAATTGTTGTGTGTGTGTGTGTGTGTGTGTGTGTGTGTGTGTGTGTGTGTGTGTGTGTGTGTGTGCGTGTGTGTGCACATGTGTGCATGCTCGTGTGAGTGTGTGCGTGTGTGACTGCGTGTGTGTGTGTGTGTGTGTGTGCATGTGTGTGCGCGTGTGTGTGCATGTGTGTGTGTGTGCACATGTGTGCGTGAGTTTGTGCTCATGTGTGTGTGTGTGTGTGTGCGTGCTCGTGTGAGTGTGTGCGTGTGTGTGTGTGTGTGTGCGTGTGTGTGTGTGTGTGTGTGTGTGTGTGCATGTGTGTGCGCGTCTGTGTGCATGCGTGTGTGTGCACATGTGTGCATGCGTTTGTGCTCGTGTGTGTGTGTGCGTGCTTGTGTGAGTGTGTGCGTGTGTGTGTGTGAGTGTGTGTGTGCGTGTGTGTGTGTGTGTGTGTGTGTGTCTAGGGGGTTACTTGTGCCCAAGGTGTGAGTTTAGTGTCCTGATGGCCAACAGGAAGAAGCTGTTTTTTAGTCTGTTTGTCCTCCCTCTCAGGCTCCTGTATCTTCTCCCTGAGGGCAGCAGGTTGACTAGGGGGTGACGTAGATGATGGTGGTCAGTTTTTAATTTTAGTGTTAACTGAAAATTGGAGGTCTCAAAGATGTGGGTCCCCAGGAGTTTAAATGAGGGGACTCTCTCCACACAGGTGCTGTCGATGTGCAGTGAGGCAGGGGTGTTAAGTTCCTCCTGTAGTCGATGACCGCTGCCTTGGTCTTGTTGATATTGAGCAGCAGGTGTTTTTTCCTACACCACTTTGCCAGCCGCTGCACCTCATCTCTGTAGGCAGACTTATCGTTGTCGGTTATGAATCCCACCAATTTGGTGTTGGAGTGATGTGGAGTACTTGTTTAGTTATTAAAGGGTTACTAATAGTTGTTTGATGACAGTTATTGATAATGTAAATAAAGTATTAAAATAATAAAGCAAAATAACTAAACAGCACAATTATTCTCTAAATCAGTGGTCTCCAACCCCCGGGCTGCGGACCGGTACCGGTCCGTGGATCAATCAATACCGGGCCACACAAGAATTAATTATTTATTTCTGTTTTATTTATTATCTGAGTCAAGCGGTCTTTTTTTTTAAACGTATTTTATTTTGAAATGACCTTATTCTCCTCTCTGTTACATCTCCTCATTTAAGCGCCAAAATTTAACCCAGCTTTCAAAATGAGTAAACAGGCGTCTTTGGAAAGTTTCTTTGTGAAAGGGAAAAGGCACAATGAAGAGAGAGAAGAGCAGCCTACGACTTCCAAGAAAAAGAAAGGTTTTAGCAGACAGTACCAGGAGTCCTACTTGAAGTATGGATTTATCGCGACAGGTGATTCCCACACACCAAGCCCGCTCTGCATAATATGCAGTGACCGGCTCTCAAAACTGCTTCGCCACTTAGAGACCAAGCACCCAGGACTAAAAGACAAGCCCACTGACTATTTTGAAAGAAAAAAACATGAACACGAAGGACAGAAGAAATTACTGAGGGCCACCACATCAGAAAATGAAAATGCACTGAGAGCATCATACTTGGTGGTGAATCGCATTGCTAAGGCTAAAAAGCCATTTACTATTGGTGAAGAATTGATCTTGCCCTCCACTAAAGAAAATCGCCTCGAACTTCTAGGAGAGGATGCTGTTAAAAAGATATCACAGGTGCCTCTGTCGGCAAACACAGTGACTCGGCGCATTGAGGAAATAGCGCAAGACATAGACACAGTTGTTTGAGAGGATTGATAAATCAACGTGGTACGCACTCCAGGTTGATGAATCTACAGATGTTGACAACAAGGCCTTACTGCTTGTTTATGTTTGATATATTTATCAGGAAGATGTGCATGAGGATTTGTTATGTGCAATATCATTGCCAACCAACAGCCGCAGAACTGTTCAAATTGCTGAATGGTTACATAACGGGAAAACTGAAATGGTCCTGTTGTGTCGGCATATGTACATACGCCACCGGAATTAAACAGCGTAATGAATGATGTCGTTAAAATTATTAACCACATCAAAGCACACGCGCTTAACTCGCGCCTTTTTAAGCAGCTTTGTGAAGAGATGGATGCGGAGCACAGTCGCCTTCTCTTATACACAGAGATAAGATGGTTATCTCATGGGAACAGAGACATATTGGACATGTTTCAAACATTAGCAGGGATTTTGTGTGAGACTGAGCCTGCGCCCTCACTCACCAAACTAGTGAACGATCACCTGTCTTTGCTGTTAAAGGAGTTTGAGCGCTACTTCCCAAACTCAAAGGACCCATGAATGGCCAAGGAATGGATCCGCGACCCATATGTCAACAAACCAGCTGAATCCAGCATGTCCGTGCAAGAAGAAGACCAACTGCTGGAGATTGCAAATGATGGCCTCCTTAAAGGAGTGTTTGAGACAACAACGCTGCCGGTGTTCTGGATTAAAGTCATGGCAGAATACCCAGAGATCGCCAACACAGCACTGAAAACCCTGTTGCCATTTCCAACATCCTATCTGTGTAAAGCGGGGTTTTCTGCAGTGACAGCCACCAAAACAAAGCAAAGGAGTAGACTGGACATAAGCAACACACTTCGGGTGTCTTTGTCTACCATTACCCCCAGATGGGACCATCTCATTGCAAAGAAACAAGCTCAGGGCTCCCATTGATTTAGCGTTATGGTGAGTTAAAAATTTCAAACAACATGTGAGTCTAAACACAACAGTTTGGGTGTTTATGTGTGTGACAAGATAGCTGTTCATACACGTGTGAATTGTAGAAATGGCAGAAAATTCACGTGGTGACTGAGTCTCGCGTGATTTAAAACAGCCACAGTCGACGAGAAGATAAGAGTGCACATGTGTCCGTGGGTTAGTAGTTGTGTGAAATTTTCTCAGGTTCGTCGGAGGAAGGCACACAGAAAGCACACACAGACTCTGATGCTGGAATATACATATATATATAGATCTTTATTCTCCGCAAAGCATAGTACAAAACAATCTATTTGGTTATATAGGCAAAGCTCACATAAAGGATATAACTTGGATTATATAAATGAAGCATACATATAGAATATCATACAGGCATTTCACACACATTCACACACAAAAGAACACTGTCTAATGAAAGTGTCTCTCACTTTGGTTAACTGCATTTCACACAGTTTCTAGAAGAATCAGTCACTTTGGTTTTCATATATACATAAACCACATTTACTATGATGCTAGGACCAACTTCTCTTGTATCCCTCGCAGAGCACAGCACAAACAATCACTTCGGTTCATCATAAATGCATTTCTCTCAACCACTTTGGTTGTCATAAATGCATTATTCTCATTTACTATGATGGTAGTATGAAATGTGTCGTTTATCCCCCGCAGAGCATAGTACAAGCAATCATAGGCGAAGCATTCCATCCTTACCGTGACACACGGACTGGAGAGCCAAAACAGTCCCGGTAAAAGCAGCTTCCAACCTTGCTGGGCATCCGTACTTGACCCGCAACTGACTCCAACTGGGATGGAGACTTTCTGTCGCTATATTCTCTCGTACAAGGGCCGTGTGTGAGATGGGGGGGCCAACCCCTCCCCACAGACAGACCCTGCTCTTGGGAACAGATCTTGATTCACAAACATGTTTGTAAACCAGGAACGTTCAAAGAACATGCTATCAAAATAAAAGACTTTTCCCAGCTCTACTCACAAAATAACAAAACTTTTCCCAGATATTAGCGAACAATTAGAAAAACAACTTACATAACCAATGTTTGGTCAGGCCAGGACAACATTACAACATATTTCCTTACAGTAGTAAAGGATAAGAGAAATAAGAGGGCAGCGTAAAATCTGAAAACACTAGACTAACTTCTCACTACCAGAAAACTAAGCTGCTCTGATGTTTCCCACACAGAGGTGCACCAATGTGAAGCCAACTTCACATGTGGGCTCTGGTCATTCAACTGTAAAAATGAGAAAATCTTAATTTTCTGTTGTGGGAGAAGCATCAAGGAGATCCAGCAAAGTGGATGCAACAGTAGATAAACTAAAGTAAACAAACACACTTCAGCAGCTGTAGCTGATGAACACAGTTGTGGTGGGATCAGTGGTACGCCTCACAACGTGTGCGATGCAGTAAAATAAAACTTCCCTGCAAAGACACAAAAACAGCCTCTCACGTTGATCGCTTTGTAAGCGATGAGAGTGATGGTTTTGTCCTTGACAGACCAGCCTGTCCTTCCTTTGGTTTGGTGGATCGTTACGCTCCGCCAATGGTCCTGGCGAGGAGCGTCTCTCTCTCTCTCTCTCTCTCTCTCTCTCTCTCTGTCTCTCTCTCTCTCTTGTTCTCCTCGTCTCTGTGAGGACGGGTGGATGTTGGTACCGTAGCTGGACTTCCTTCAGCTCTGGGGGGGTCTGAAGGCATTCACTTAGTTAGGGTGTGCACAGGTTTTGCACGTTTGGCTCCTTTGGGGTTTGGAACATTTGCTGGTCACTCAGTTGCAGGGCTGTGACCAGACATTGTAGTTGCCGTTTCCGGGCAACCAGATGCTTCTTCAGGCATGATGATGGAGGAGTCAGGCTGGTAGCTTGTCACGCTGTAGTAGCGGCTGTGGCCTTCACAGCTCACAGGCCTCTAAGAAGATGAGCTGTTGGAGTTGTTGAAGGAGAGTGAGGGAGCGAAAAAGTGGAGCTACTCTTTATAGCCACGCCTGGACTGCAGGGACCCCTGCTGGGATTTGGGGTCTATTAGCAACGAGAGGCCAGTAACGTAACTTTGACACCTAGCTGTGAAATAGTAAACTGCAAAGCCTGCTGAGGTTCATTTGTGTCTTAAAGTTTTCACTTTTTAACTCACAATCTGGTACGAACACGGCTGAATGAGCAAAACTGTTGAAATATAGAGTTCAGTTAGTATTTTTCTATTTAAAATTAATTATTCTTATCGTGACATGTTTTAAAGATGACTTTGTAATTGTTGGTGCTAAATAAATACAGTCCATTTACCATTAACATTGGTACATAACTGTAACATTCGCCATGGCACATTCACTCGGGGGAAACTGCTTCACAATGCAGGTCTATCAGAGGGTTCATATTTCAGTTTGCAGTTGTGTCAAAAGTAAAACCAAATTTATTGTCCAGACTTTTAAGAATACAAGAACGAGAGTCTCTAGTGTGTTGAAAAGCTGATTTATTAAGTGATTAGCATTTTAAGCAAAATGAATAAAACATCCTTCTTTCATCAGAATAAGCAGTGCAGATACGTTTTCACGATATTGTTTGCCAAGCAAAGTTGTGACTTTTCTGCCACATATTAAAGATAGAAATTAGGAACATCTGCAGAACAGCCCTTGTTAGACTACTCAAAACGGCGTTGTGCAATAAGGTCTTCAAACGAGAGTTTGTCCATCTGCTGCTGCTGGTCCAGTTGGTCCTGTAGCTCTTGCTCCAACTGCGCCTGCTGCTGTTGGTCCAGTTTATCCGCAAGTTGCGCTTTCCCATTAACGAGACTGGTTTAATGAAAGCAGGATCAGCACAGAGTGAAGGAACAAAAGCGGTTGTCAATAAAAACAAAAATACTGTGGAAGCTGTATTACTATGTTGGAATATGGTCAATACTTTTTACTCTTTATAGATTTCAAGACTTAGAAAAGAAAGCAGAGTAGAACTTCAACCCTCACCGGTGAATGCCACCAATGACGTGAGGAAGTGCCCTCATAAGAACTCCAATAAAACCCTCTCCAGGTTCGGCCATCAGGACGACTATAGACAACACGAGAAACACCACAGTAAACTTCATCCTGTTAAAAAAGAAAAACAGAGAGAGGTCTTCTATGGTTCCATTTATATACTTTGTTTTATGGGTATTATTTAAAAAGTGTAATTTCTGCTAAACTAAGTGTAGACTCATTCAATTTAAAAATGTATTTATTGTCTGTTTTTTTGTATTTTCATGGCTTCATATTGTTTTTCAGAAATTGTTGTTTGTTTTCTCAGGAAGTACAGTCGATGACTGGCAATCATAATGTGTTGGAGAGTTAAAACTACCATAAATCTGTTATTCAGTGTTAAAGACGGAAAGTTTTTAGGAACCAAAACAACGTTATAAAATGGAATGTTATTGGCAGTAAAATGGTACTGCTCATATTAACATGAATTATCATTTTCCTGGAAACAAAAGTTTGGTTTTGATTCAAAACTGCTTTGATTCAAACCATATTGGGGGTCCCTAGTGACGATTAGGGACTAATATGATGTGTAATATTGTCCTTATTAACAATAATAATAGACGAACTGTTGCTTTAACTGCAGATAGGTTTTTATTTTATGCTTAAAGTATTAATATGTCTTTTTTTTTTAATCTTTGACTTCAAATTTTAAACAAGCATTGTCAAAGTCGGACAGAGAAATTACTGAGATATAGAGTTAGTAGTAACGGGTCAACATGCGGATGAAGTTGTGACATTTCTGCTATAACAAACAGATTATCGTTAAAATATACAGATGAACATTTCTCGATGACAATTGAATGTGAAGAAAGGATTTAGTTCTTACCTTCTCACTGATGCAGAGTCACAGTATAAACTGTTTTCTAGAAGTATGGCGAGTGTGTCAGAGGTTATGTAAAACACAATGCTGTTGAAATGGTGCAGCTCTTTATATACACATATGACGGAGTGGATTTCATGATTGTGAAACATGTTGCCATGATGGGTAGCGATAAGTTGGATTTTTGGCCAAACAACTGTTACAGCTGTTGCAGCCATGACTGTTTAAAATTTGCTCTGTAACAAACCAATTTCAGTTAGAGTCTACAGCTTTTACCATATCTTGTTGATAATTAAATGTGACCATATGATTTAGTTTTTACCTTTTCACTGATGGTGAGTCAAAGTCAAAAACCTTTTTCAATAACCATAGCGAGTGAGTCAGAGGTTACTATGTAAAAAAAAAATGCTTGTGGATTGTTGTATGTTATTATAGATGCATATGACTCAGTGGATTTAAGTATTGTGACAAATGTTGCCATAAGGGGTAAAGTTGAGGGGTTGTGAAACAGATGCCAAAAACCTTATGTGAAACTTAACCACAAAGCTGAGAGGGAGAGGCTTTGTGGTTAAGAGAAGAGAGAAGCTGAGCCCTGTTTGCATATCTACAGGTATGCCAAATTAATGTTAACAACAACAACAATAAAATTATAAAGTGACTCTTAAATTTCATTTGGCTTCTGTTTTTACATTTGGCTACATTTATCATTAGTTCACAAGACTAACAAATATACATTAATACATTCATGTATTTATATACTTAAATAGATACACACATATTTATTAATTACTATTCAAATAATATAAATACACATGTATACACATGCCTGTAGATCACTGCACATATATTATATGGATGTATAGACGTCTCTGTTGGATACCTGCTGACATCCTGACCTGCAGTCCTCGTCTATGTGGATCACCAACTATCCATATATCACCCATATATACATGAAACTCTTTCTTCTGCTGCTAATGGATAATTATACTATTGTATCCTGTCTTGTACCTTTGACGGTGTGTCTATGTCTATTCTCTATATATTCTTATATATATATATATATATATATATATATATATCTATATATATATATATATATATATATATATATATACATATATATATATAGATAGATAGATAGATAGATAGATAGATAGATAGATAGATAGATAGATAGATAGATAGATAGATAGATAGATAGATAGATAGATAGATAGATAGATAGATAGATAGATAGATAGATAGATAGATAGATAGATAGATAGATAGATAGATAGATAGATAGATAGATAGATAGATACACATGATATGTGTATGTGTATGTACGTATATATATATATATATATATATATATATATCTATATATATATATATATATATATATATATATATATATATATATATATATATATATATATATATATGTGTGTGTGTATGTATTTGTCGGCATATTTCTATGTGTTGTTGTGTGTATCGGTATATATTGATTGATATATGTGTGGGTATGTGTGTCAATGTATGTATATGTGTATGTATGTATATTTTTATGTATGTATGTATGTGTGTATGTGCAAGTATGTTGTGTATATTCTGTATATGTATGCATGTATGTATGTATGCTTTTGAGCTGCATAGATGTAAGTATAAATGATTATTGTAAAATATATTGTGACATGTATATGTGAAGTGTACACATATGCTGTATATATATATATATATATATATATATATATATATATATAATATATATATATATATATATATATATATATATATATATATATATATATATACGTGTGTGTGTGTGTGTGTGTGTGTGTGCCTAAATAAGCACATGTACACATGAATGTATCAGTGTATATTTGTATGTATGTATAATTATGTACTTGTGCATATGGACATAAGGATGTATATATATATATTTATTTAATTTTTTTGTTGCTCTCTTTTTGTAAAATGTATATGAATATCTACTAATTAACTTCATATATATCTCCTTATCTCAACGTATGTGGACATGCATGAGTATTTAAATACTTCTATGTATATTATTATACATATATGACTTTTTAAATACTGCTCCTACACCCCCAAACACTCAGCATGCAACTGTAAATATAAAGCTTCTCCCCATTTCTCTGTCCTCTTTTTGCTTATAACACCTTTTTGTCCTGTGTCCACTTTTTTTCTTTAAACAAGAACATTGCACACATTACAACACAAACACAAGACTGCACCACCACTGTCTCGTCGTCTCGTCTCTCTTTCTTTCTCTTTCTATTTCTAGTCTTTTCACATTCCATACCTGGTGATTTTAGCCATCCATGGCAGAATATATTTTCTTTTTCTTCTCCCCCAGGGATCAATAAAAAATAGTTGGACTGTCATAAGGGCCGGTGAAGGGTACACACTTGCACACACCTATGCAAACATAAAAAAAAAAAACCCCTCGATTACAGATTAAAATGCATATATATATATATATATATCTTTTAGGTCCTACCAACTTATTTACTTTAGCTTCCCTCCATTGGCTCCCTGTAAAATTTAGAATCCAATTCAAAATTTTATTACTGGCATATAAAGTCCAAAATGGCCTAGCGCCGCGATATTTGCAAGACCTTATTGAACCGTACGTTCCTAATAGAGCTCTCCGTTCTCAGGGTGCAGGTTTACTTAAAGTTCCTAGAGTATCGAAATGTAGATTTGGAGGACGGACTTTCTGTTATCAGGCACCATCACTCTGGAACCAACTTCCAGTTTGGGTTAAGGAGGCTGATACCACCTCCACCTTTAAAACTAAACTTAAAACATTTCTGTTTAATAAAGCATATAGTTAGTGTACATTTAGTACCTTAAGGTGTCAGGGCCAGTAGTCAAAGCTGCAGCTGCAGGACCAGACTAGAGCAGCTCATCTTAAACATAGCTTCGGTGTAGATATGCTGTTATAGGCCTATGCTGCAGGGGGGCACCAACATGATCCACTGAGTGGTGCCTTTCACCTTCTCTGTTTCTCTTTGCCTTCTCTGTCTCTTCTTCAACTCAACCCTCATTTATTAACAATATCCCATAAACCTAATTGTGGTCCATTGTTCTGGTAGTTTTTTGTGCTTGTCTGGCCCTTCTTTTCCTCTTCTTTGCATGTCCTGCGGACCAGAGCCTCAGGAGCTGCTTGCTGACCTGCAGTTCCACCTCTGACCATCCCAGTGTCTGCCTTCACCTGTCTGTGTGGATGTCTGTTGGATGCTTGCTGACACCCCGACCTGCAGTCCTCATCCCCTTGTATCACCGTCTATCCATATATCACCCATATTCACAGAAGTCTAATTGGACTACCAAGGACAGTTACTAATGTATCCTATCTTGTACCTTTGACGGTGTCTCTATGTCTCTATTCTTTCTTATTTCTTGCTCTACCCGGCTGGCCTTCGGCAGGAGGGTCCCCCCTCATGAGCCAGGTCCTGCTCAAGGTTTCTTCCCTCTTAAAGGGGAGTTTTTCCTTGCCACTGTTTGGCTTAAGGTTTTTCTTCCACTAGGGGAGTTTTTACCTGCCGCTGTTTATGTAATAATTGCTCGGGGGTCATGTTCTGGGTCTCTGGAAAGCGCCTAGAGACAACTTGTGTTGTAATAGACGCTATATAAATAAAATTGAATTGAATTGAAAATTGAACTTGGTGTCAACCATTAATATATGTGCAAACAAGGGAAAAACAACGGAAAAAAAAACAAAACCTTTCAGCCTGTATGTTTCATCATAGCCAGGGTAAGGTTGACCTTGATGACCTGTAATGGTGACCATTTTGATAGTTGATACTTAATTTGATAGTTTGATACCTGGACAGCAAACATACCGACAGTCAAAAAGTAATTTAATTTACTAAGTCACATATTTGCAAAAATTTCTTTCAGTTCAAGTTTGTTGATGTCAGAGTACTTACTTCAAAGGATATTTCCAAAGCTTGCCGTGGGTTCCTTGGACACAAAAAAGAAGACAAGGATGAAACCTAAACAAGTATTTGGGAGAGTTTAAGAAAGCTCAATTAAGAAGTCCAAACCCAAGAAACATTTGATGCCATAATTTGTTATGTTGCAGTCAGTTGAGTCACTTCACTGTGCGGCATTGTCACCGTTGTGGTTCCAGTTAAGTCCCTGTGTTCTTTGTTATGAACAGAGAACATGACACATTAAATGACACATGAATGACACATTTATTACCATTTATTTAACTTTTTTTCTTAAAACAATATGTCTTTAGCAGATGTGCACATTTATGTTTTTAAATGTCTAGTAGCTAATACTTGTAAAGTGCAAGGACAGTAAAACACTATTAGATCTTTTAGAGAATCGATTCAAAATGACTCAATGTTGTCCATTAAATGGCAAAATGTCACATTTTAAACATCTTATATGTTGTTTGTGTTCTACTGAGAATAAAATATGGGTTAATGAGATCTGGAATAGCATTCTGTTCTTATTTACATTTCACACATTATCTCCCTTTACACATACCACATGATGACATTCCTGGAAGTCTACGTGGCAGTGGAAAATAAAATCGACTTCCCCCAGGTCCAGCCAAGAGAGCGTCATCATAAATTACCATAATATATTTTTCAGATTCTGGAAATATATTTTCTGTTATTGTATAAAATGGAAGTACTTTTGATATGGTACTGTAAAGTATAATATTTAATAAACTTTACGCTGTATTAAATAAAATACTTTTAACTATAAGTATAAAGGTTGATTTTTGGAGAACTTGAAATTGTAACTGCAAATATATTTAATATTATTTGATCAAGTAAAATAAGATGTTAGTAGTCAATTGCAGTTTAAATTTGTGTTGTAATAGCCTTATATAAATAATATTAAATTGAATTAAACAATCCGAGTTTAAAGTTCTTTGAGCGTAAAAACTGGATATGGGGGACAATTGTGGACATATTTCTCTAGTTTACTATGCAAAGTAATTAAAAAAAAGAACATTTACTGTCCATTTTTAAATAATCATCATAAATTACTAGTAGGAGATCCTTACTTTTGGATTTTCTCCATTCTGCGCTGGTTTCTGTAGGCTAAATATATATATATATATATATATATTACCGTCAAATATATTGTTGACCCAAAATACTTGGGTCAACTATATGCTTTTTCTTGCTTCAAGAAAAAAAAACAGTAGAGATATAATGCTAAATTTTCCTTGAGCAATATTTAAGCATCATTTTTGGAGGCAGGACTTTGATCAGTTTTTTAGAAACTCACTGACGCATTATTCATTTTCCTGTCACAGGATGTCACTGAATTTTTTAGTCAACACTCAGTCATTCAGTTAATTTTTCTCTTTCTTAATGGAAAGGTACCAACAAATGTGTTTATTTGTATAAGGTTCTTCTTATGTATAATTATATTATTATTATATCTATCAAATCTTAAAGAGCTTATAGTTATATACTATACCAGGGGTCGGCTACCCAAAATGTTGAAAGAGCCATATTGGAGCAAAAAAAAACAAAAAACAAATATGTCTGGAGCCGCAAAAAATAAAAAGCCTTAAATAAGCCTTATAATGAAGGCAACACATATGCTGTATGCATCTATATCTGGTATTAATTTGATCATTTCTTCTTGCGGCCCATCGGAGTTCACATACCGGCATAAAAGCGCAGTCTGTTCAATATCGGTCACATCACAGGACTCATCACAGGCAGTTGAGTATGCTGGCGCTGAATTAATGTCCTTGACTTGCTGATCGGTGATGTTACCTGCCATTTTAATGGCTCTTTCCTTCACTGTCTTAGCGGAGAGAGGCGTGTCTTTCATTTTTTGTATTATCTCGGTTTTGTTTTTGAAGTCTGCAAATAGGTGTTCTGATATGTTGATGAATGACTCCTTCATGTAGTCACCATCATTGAACGGTTTTCCACGCTTTATTATTTCCCGGGTTGCAACAAAACTTGCAGCAGTAGTGGTGTTTGGAGATGCAATCCACCTTTTAAATCTATTTTTGCGCATCTCTAATTTCTCCAGAAGTAATGCAATCGCACTTTTTCTCTCACTCCCAACTGGGTGCTCGGCTGCAAATGTAGTATGCTTTCCCTGGAAATGTCTTTCCGCATTACTCTTCTTGTTATTTGACAACTTCTCACTACAGAGCAAACATTCAGCCAATCCTTCCGCATTGGCAATGAATGCAACTCGGTCCAAGAAACGTTGAATCCTCTGTTCTCCTCATTTATTTTTCTCTTTTTCCCTTTGGGATCCATGGCCCATCACACAGCCGCCGGTTTGTTTACAACAACCACCTGCCTGGCATCCCGCCCTGCTGATAGAAACGTGTGTCGCAGGCTATGACGCACATCTTTGCTGACAGAAATGTTGAAATTAAATATTTATTCTACACTTTTACAGCATTCGAAAACATTAAGAATGTTTGTCCTCCTATAGAAACCATATTAAAACAAAAAATATATTTACCTTCCCCATCTTTTTCCATTTTCAAACATTTTTGTAAAAGCTCCAGGGAGCCACTAGGGCAGCACTAAAGAGGCTCTAGAGCCGCGGGTTGCCGACCCCCGTATTATACCCTTAGAAACTAAACTGGAAACTGGAGTGGAAAACCATTCACAATGTATAAAATATCCAGACCTGTAAGCTCTCCAATTCAACTTTTGCTATTTTTTTCTGTTGACCAGCTCAGACAGATTTATCGCAGACTTGTGACGTACTTTGGCAGGAAAATTAATTTTCTTCAGTTGCGTGCAAATATGAGGACAAATTAGGGGGCAATGACTAAACTATGCATAAAAACATACTGAGTAGTTGCTGAAGCAGCATACTGAGTAGGAGCAATGGATGATGACCGAGAAGAAGAAAATGTTTATTCCACCACCACACTTTAGATCCCCCACATTCTGAAAGTTGCTCCCCCTGATGGTAACAAGTAGAACAACGTTGAGTCTGCTAACATTGTTCTGCTGGAGCTGGTTGGTGTTGAGTCTCCACACACAAGTTAACACAGTCTGTTATGCAGTGCGTGAGGGTTTCTGTGATATAAAATACTATACATACATACATACATACATACATACATACATACATACATACATACATACATACATACATACATACATACATACATACATACATACATACATACATACATACATACATACATACATACATACAGACAAACATACATACATAAAATAAACACAAACAGAAAAGCATGAAAAGTGTTCTTTTTCTGCCTTTAGTCTCATTACCAGCTATTTACCATATTTTCTTATTTTTGTGATATGTGAAATGGTGAATTAAGTATAATTGCATTTACGGATGGATGGATGGATGGATGGATGGATGGATGGATGGATGGATGGATGGATGGATGGATGGATGGATGGATGGATGGATGGATGGATGGATGGATATGTATTGTGTGTAACAGATGGACTCAGATGTGTGCTTGCAGCAGAAAGGGAAGGGTGTTCTGCAACAACTTGTGAAATGTCGAGTCACAGTGATTGTGTAAGAACCTTTTACACTAAGTCAAAAAACATCTAAACAAATGTTGTCACTAACATCTTAAATAAAATAATATTATATTCAGAAGAAATATAAGCCCATAATTTAATTAGGTGCGACTTAAATATAATCGGTCTAACCAGGAGTTCCCAAAAAGTATAACAAATAATGAGTGATATTTTTAAAAAATAAAGTAGAACAAGACGAAATAAAAAATAAATAAATAAATAAATAAATAAATAAATAAATAAATAAATAAATAAATAAATAAATAAATAAATAAATAAATAAATAAATAAATAAATAAATAAATAAATAAATAAATAAATAAATAAATAAATAAATAAATAAATAAATAAAAACTCCAGTAACCCATTGAAACAAGACTGAATTTCGATGAAACAAACCTGAATGTATGGCTGCTTATGCTTTATAAATAATCAATTATTCATTAGAAGCTAATAAAAACACTCCCTCACAAGTAAGAGCATATTTGTCTGCTGAGAGATAAAGAAGAAATCCTGCTCAAAAATACTTCCAGATTTCCTCATAAGAGTATTAAATGCCAAAATAATGCCATTGTTGGCAATGTTTTCCACGTATGAATTATTTTTCTGACTACAGAATTTGATTACAAACTGTTTGGAAATTGTTTTGTGATGCTTTTCTGTCTAATACACAGCATGAACTTATATTTTAAGACACTGCTTATGTTATTTGTGCTTGGCACTGTGCTAAGACACATCTGAATGTTCCAGACCAACAAACTTCCTCAGTGTCTGTTGTTATGTTCTTAGAAAGGTCTACCTGCTGGGCTGATGAAAAGCAGCCATAAAGTCATAAATCCCACAGAAAGAGAAACAGGATAATCGATATTACATACTTCTCTCTGTTTTTTTTCTGAAATGATGGCACCCTGACAAAAGTAACTTGCATGTTTTTACCTACTTTTAAGACCTATTGTGACTGAAGTATTGAAGTATGAAGTACAGAAAAGGAAACATCTTAAAGAAGAAAAGAAAAAGGTCCATTTGCTCTGTTTCAAGCTTTTAAGTTTTTGTACTTGAACGTAAAAAATATATTTATTCATCTGGTTCATTCCCATGCTTTTAATAATTTTAAGGAAGAGGAAGACAAATTTATCTTTCAGTGTCAGTTATGATTGTGGTAAATTTTAACCGCTTCAATGACAGAAGCTTTTTTATCATACACTTGCAACATTACAAGTACGTGACATAAATTGCTAAAATTCCTAATTTTATTCTCATCCTTCCTGTGCAACAGTACAGGGTTATCGTTACCATTATTTATTCATTTCAACATTTTTGACACATATTCTATCGGGGACAGGTAGGGATTGTTGACAAACCATCCAGGGATCCGTGGAAAAGATGCTGTTTTGAAGGAAGTGTATTACTGTGAAGTCTGTGTACCTTTCTGCCAAGGTCACTGATACGACCCCACACTTTACTTATCACTGATGATAGCAATCTGGATGGTCTATTTAGTGTTTGGTCCAGACCACATGACACCCTCTTACTAAAAAACATCAGAATACTGACCTTTTTCAACATACAGTGTTGATCCTAAATGAGAAGGTCAGAAAGGTCTTTTGACCAAACAAAGTCACCAACAAGAGGGCGTTTGGTGAATTTTATCTTTCCTTTAAGCAATCCAAACAAATTGCTATTCAAACTTATGTAATTGAGACACAAAGCTGAATAAAATTTAAACCACTTGCGTGCTGCTATAATGTATAAATCTCAAACCAACCTTAAATTAAACATAAAAAAAAAATCATCAACCTGCGTGTTTTGTGTGTGTGTGAGTTTACCAAGGAAGAACTAATTAGAAGCACCCATCTATCTAGCAAGGCTTTAAATACTTTATCAAACAATTTGCAGGCCATCATTGTACAACAAGAAAATTTATTCTGAGGTGGAAAACATTAAAGGCAATGTCACTTTTTCCAGGAATGAACGTTGGAGTAAGCAAACCCAAAGATGCAGATGCAGAGGAGCATAGTGCCAAGAGATCTCCAACTTTCTGCAGTCAGTCACTACAAACCTCCAAACTTCATGTGGCCTTCAGATTAGAATTAGAAGAAGAAGAATTAGAAGAATAGTGCGAGAGAGAAGTGGAAGTCACTTTTATCAAACCTAAGTATATTGTTCTTCATATTTGAGAATAAAAACCACCTTGTTTTAAAAAGTTGAACAGAATTAGGATGTTTATGTCTTTATGTTAACAGAGCAGTAGGTTGGATTTAGTGACACCTAGTGGGGTACCAGAGATTTTGCAACAATTTAAATAATTTACTTTTTAACTTTATCTTTTCAGTAGATCTTAAATCATCCATCAGCATGTGTCATTCATATCAACAGAAAACATCATATACGTCAGACCTGGTTGGAGTGTGAGAGTTGATTCAAACAGTTCAGAATTGAAGCAGACGCAGCTGATATGGATCACATTTATCCTCAGAAGACAGCAAGGACTTCCATATGTGTGAAAGACTTGTCTATGTGTGAAAAAATCAGAGGGGAGAAGGCGGATATTTGGTGCACAGTTTCAAATGTCTGCCAAGACACAATCATCCCCAACCTCTGGATTTGTGCATTCACAGGAAAATTTTTGTTTTAGTTGTGCGTGGTGAACCATTTCCTAGAAGACATGGAGAACCTGAAACATCTGTGCAGGTTGATGATGACAACGTTCAGTATGTGCAAATAGGCAAAACATAAAATCTGAAATGTCTTTTGTCATTCGTATCACATGACCACTGAACCACACAGTGAAGTTGGTTTGGAACTGAGAATCGTGCTGTAACCACCCTGGAGAAGATTTTTGCATGGGTCACATCACAGAAACAATAGAAAACAGGTTCAACTTCTTCCAGGGAGAGAGAGAAGCTGATGTTGACTCTTCAGAGAATCATCACCTTGCATTTCAATCAGTTCTAACTGCAGACTTTCTTCAGACGTCTTCTGCATCCACCAGGAAGGGGGTCGAGAACAGCTTGATTTGTTTTTCAATGAAAGAAAAATCTTGAAAACGCTGGTTGAATTCTGTCACGAGAGATGTAATTACAGAAACATAATTCTCCTTTTTAGCAGAAAGGTCTGCCTTTGGAAAAGCAGACTTGATTTCAGACAGCGCAGGGAAGTGTGCAGCATTAAAGCTTTATAGTTGTGTCTCAAACGGGAGGAGCTTTTCACAGAAGGCTGTCATGTGCACATACAGGTGTGACACCAGCTGTTCTTTGGCTGGTTCTTGTTCAGTGTATTCAGATGAGTGAGATCAACTAAAAATGCCAGGTCTGCCAGCCACAGAGGGTCACTCAGTTACTGAAAAGGTCGGCCCTTCTCTTTTAAAAAACTTGTCGATTTCTGATCTCAGCAAATAAAACCGCTGCAGCAAAGAGCCGCGGCTGAGCCAGCGCACATTAGAGTGGTAGAGTAAATTCCCGTATTCAGCCTCCACGTCAGATAAGAAAGCTTGAAATTCCCTGTGGTACAGTCCTCTAGCTCGAATTGTGTTGACAGTTTTTACAACAGTGTTCATCACATCGCCGAGCTAAACAGTCTTGGCACACAGTGCTTCTTGGTGGAAGCACTGTGTGCATCCTAACAGGCTCCCCTCCGCTCTCTTTTACCATGACGCACACCATGGATGCCATTCCTTTGCGCTCAGCCGTCATGGCCGGAGCTACATCCGTTGTTACTCCACAGAGCTTGTCCCATTTAAGCCCCATCTTTTCAAGAAGTTTGGGTGGGTTGGGGGGTTGGGGGGGTGGGGGCGGTGCGGCGCGCGTTGGGGGCTGGGGTATTGCCATCCCTATTGGGTGCGGTGTACTTGGGGTTGGCGGCGGTGTGTGGCGGGGGGGCGGTTGGCCCCCGGGGGGTGGCGCTGGGGCACGGATTGGGGCTCTGCCGCCATCCAACTCCCGGGTCAGTGGCGGCCCCGTACGGCCCTGCCTGGTGGCCTTCGCTGGGGCCGGCGCCGGTTTCTGGCCTGCGGCTGGGGGGGTGGCTCGGCCTCTTCGGGGCTCTGGTGCCCTTTTGTGGGGTGTCGTGATGGTTGGAGCGTGTGCTGCTGGCCTGGTCCCCTGTAGCTGTCCGGGGCTTGCTTGGTGGTGGCCCCCGGGCCTCGCCGGGCCTCCCCTCCCCGCTACCCCCCCCCTCTCATATATGCAAAAAAAAAAAAAGAAATGAAAAAAAAAAAAACAAACACAACGGAGAGAGCTGAGATGTGTGGGGGGTTCCCACCCTGCAGATGCCAGTTTCGGTTTTTAATGCACCCAAACATACTCACATTGGAAAATATACTATTTTAAATTAACCAAAAAAAAAAAAAAAAATTGGAAAAAAAAAAAAAAAATAAAAATAAAAAAAAAAAATAAAAAAAATTAAAAAAAATGGGAGGGGACGGGTCCAGGTGGGGTGGGGGGGGCTGGGCGGGGCTTTTCGGGGGACACGTGCCGGGCAGTCCCGGTGGGTCTCTGGATGCCTGGCTGCCTGGTCCGCGCTCTTGCCTTCGGGGTCTGGTCCTGCGATTGGGACTTCTGGGGCCCCGGCGGGTCTGGGTTGCGCCTTTGTTGGTGGGTCTGGTGCTGGGGCCGGCCTCTGGGGGGGACCTCTGGCGGGGAAGGTGTGGCGCCGGTTGCTATCTGGGTGTGTCGCGGTGTGTCGGCGGGTTCCATCTCCTGGTTCCTGCGCCGCCTCCGGGTGTCGACTGTGTCCCCGCCGTGCTGCTTCGGCTCCCGGGCATGTGTATCTGCGGCCGGTGGGTGGTGGCGGTCCCGGCCCCCCCTGGGCCGGTCGCGCTGCTCTGGCTTCCTCTGTCCTTCTTCCCTCCCGCCTTCCGCCTGCCCCACCCTCTTTGCCTGTCCGGCACCGTGGCTACTGGAGTTTGGTGTCGCGTCGTCGGGGCGCGTGGCGGGGGCCGATGCATTGGCGGGCCACCGGCGACACTGTTTATTGCCCGTCGGGGTTCGATATGTTTGGAGGTCGGGGGATCTGGGGGCATCTCGTGGCCTTGTTTCCTTGAGCCTGCTGGGTCCCCAGCTGGTAATGGTCTGTACTAAGGGAGGGTGTGGGATCGGCGGCCTCGGATTCCTCCCTCCCCTCCTGCTGGCTGCGGCCGGGGCCATGGGGGGCTGGGGTGGCCCAGGGCCGGGGGGAAGGTTGGGGCGCTGACCGATGACGATAGGAACCAACAACGGAATTGTAAGAATAACTATTTAAAGGAGGAAGTGTTTAAATGACTTAGGGTTATTAGTTTTGTAATTAACAAATGTATTATTATTATTATTATTATTATTATTATTATTATTATTATTATTATTATTATATTCTTGAATGTATTTATGTGCAAATAAGTGAGTTTATATACATAGATGCATGTTTATATGTGTGTGTGTATGGGTGTGTGTGTGTATGTATATGTGTGCGCGCGTGTATGTGTAGGTATTGATGTGTATATGTGTGTGTGTAGTTATATACGTGAGTGTGTTTGTGTATATATGTGTGTGAATGTATGTGATACGTATGTATGTATGAATAGCTGTGTGTGTGTGTGCATGGGTGCGTGTGTGTGTGTAGTCATATACGTGAGTGTGGTTGTGTATATATGCATGAATGTATGTGTTATATATGTATGTATGAATAGCTGTGTGTGTGTGTGTGTGTGTGTGTGTGTGTGTGTGTGTGTGTGTGTGTGTGTGTGTGTGTGTGTGTGTGTGTGTGTGTGTGTGTGTGTATACATGTGTATGTATTTGTGTATGTGTATCCAGGTTTGTGTCCCTATGTGCATATATCTATTTAGGTGTATGTGGATACATGCAAGTGCATGCAAGTGGGTGTATATACTTGGATGATGTGCATGTATGTATGTATGTATGTATGTATGTATGTATGTATGTATGTATGTATGTATGTATGTATGTATGTATGTATGTATGTATGTATGTATGTATGTATGTATGTATGTATGTATGTATGTATGTATGTATGTATGTATGAATATGAGTTGCATGAGTGTAAGTGAATGATTACGGGGAAATGTATTGTGACATGAACATGCAAAGTGTATGCATATACAGATATACTATATGCAATGATTTAAAGGTATGTGTATGTATATCATATGAATAGCTACTTATGTATGTATGTATATATATATGTGTGTATATGTGTGTATATATATATATATATATATATATATATATATATATATATATATATATATATATATATATATATATATATGTGTGTGTGTATTTTCAATTAGGCACATGTGTACATGCATGTATCAATGTATATTTGTATGTATGTATAATCATGTACATATGCTTATGTATTTTACACCTATGCATATCAAAACTCTTAGATGTCCACACATTAATCCACGGTTTACTTTCATTGATTGTATGAATATGCGTGTGTGTGTGTGTGTGTGTGTGTGTGTGTGTGTGTGTGTGTGTGTGTGTATATGTCTAAGGATTATTTATCTATCTTTCCTGTTTGACTTAATTTTGATATATGTGGACATGTATGAGTATTTAAATACTTCTATGCCTATTATATATATGACTTTTCAATACTGCCTCCAACTCGCCCCAAACGCTTAAACGCTTAGACATGTGATTGTAAATAGAAAACTCCTCCCCCTTTTCTCTGTTTTTTTTCTCTGTTTTTTTCTTCTTTTTTTTTTGTTGCTTATAACACCTGTTTGTCCTGTGTCCACCTTTTACTCTTAAACAACACATTATAAACTCTTCTTGACACATATTACAACACAGGCACCAGATTGCACTACCACTGTCTCGTCTCTCTCTCCTCCTCTCTTTCTCTCCACTCTCCACACCCGGTGACTCTAGCCCTCCTCTGCAGAATATTTATACCCCTCTTTCTGACTCTTTCTTTACTTTTATCTTGTTTGATTTCTCCAGGGATCAATAAAAATATAGTTTGACTGTTACTCGCACACACCCACCCACACACACACACAAAACACCCTTGGTTACCAGATTAAAATGCATATATACAACTCCGGTTATACCAACATGGTATCAACCATAAATATATGTGCAAACAAGGGCAAAAAAAAAAAAAAGCAAAAGCTTTCTCTCTCAGCTGAAGTTTCAGGTTAGCTGACAAGTCCTCGATTCTCCGCACCACTGTAGTTCTGGATAAGCTCACGTTGTTGAAATCCTGCACTTTTTCTGGGCACATTACTTCTGTGACTTTGATGAGGCACTGCTTTATGAAATCACCGTCTGAGAACGGTTTGCCATGCTGGGCAATAAGTTGTGCGACTTCATAGCTTGCTGCTGTGGCGTTTTCCTGTATTTTGTTAGCACGAAAAAAACAACTGTTGTTGAGCTTGCAGGCTAGCTGCCATTTGCTTGAATTTCTGTGCGTGTTCGGCACCTGTAGTTCAGCACAACATGAGAACAAGAGTTGTAGTTGTTAATAGGAATAAAAACACTGTTATGGCGGTCATTATCAAGGAATTAAAACAGTTCAACAGTCAATTTCATTTCAAGCCCTTACTTGTGGACGCCACGGATGACATGGGGGATTGCACCAAGAATCATTCCGATAAAACCTTCTCCAGGTTCAGCCATCAGAACAACCATGGACAACACAAGAAAGATCACAGTGCACTTCATCCTGGAGAGGAAAAGTCCACAATGGTCCAATGTATGAATATTGTTTTGAGGTAGTTTGCAATGAATGAATTGTAAGCTCTAATTAAATATTAAGTTTTGAACTTTAACCAAGTGGGACATTAAGCTTAACTTTAAGTAGAATTGTAAAGGTTAACTTAAATCACCAAAAGGTTTTGTGTGTTCATCAAAAATACATTTTTAGCAGTCGTGTGACATTAAACATAAATCATGCAGCTGCTACGCTGAAATCAGACCAGAATGTTAAATACATTTGAGGTATCCTGATCTCATTACTAAAAGAATTTGTAAATTTATCCTGTTATTGCCGTAAATTGATATATACCCTTTTATATTTCAATTCAATTTTCAATTTCAATTTTATTTATATAGCGTCTATTACAACACAAGTTGTCTCTAGGCGCTTTCCAGAGACCCAGAACAAGACCCCCGACCAATTATTACATAAACAACAGCAGGTAAAAACTTCCCTAGTGGAAGAAAAACCTTAAGCCAAACAGTGGCAAGAAAACCTTCCCTTTAAGAGGGAAGAAACCTTGAGCAGGACCTGGATCATAAGGGGGGACCCTACTGCCGAAGGCCAGCCGGGTAGAGCAGGAAGTAAAGAAAGAATAGAGACATAGACACACCATCAAAGGTACAAGACAGGATACAATAGTAACTATTATCAGTAGTCCAATTAGACTTCTGTGTATATGGGTAATATGGATAGATGGTGATCCAAGGGGATGAGGACTGCAGGTCGGGATGTCAGCAAATATCCAAAGGACATCCCTACAGAGACCGGGATGGTCAGACTGCAGGTCAGCAAGCAGCTCCTGAGGCTCTGGTCCGCAGGACATGCACAGAAGAGAAAAAGAGTGATGGTGCCTGATAACAGAAAGCCCATCCTCCAAATCTACATCTGGATCCTCTAGGAACTACCAGTAAACCTGCACTCTGAGAACTGAGAGCTCTATTAGGAACGGACGGTACTATCAGGTCATGCAAATATCCCGGCGCTAGGCCATTTTGGACTTTATATGCAAGTAATAAAATTTTGAATTGGATTCTAAATTTTACGGGGAGCCAGTGGAGGGAAGCTAAAACTGGAGAGACATGGTCTCTCTTGTTGATTCCTGTCAGCACTCGCGCTGCTGCATTTTGGATCAGCTGGAGGCTGTTCAGAGAATTACTTGGACATCCAGCCAACAACACGTTACAGTAATCTAGTCTAGAAAATACGAATGCATGAATTAGTTTTTCGGCATCACTCTGCGAGAGGATGCTCCTGATCTTTGCGATATTACGGAGGTGGAAAAACACAGTTTTAAAAACCTGATTAATATGCTGTTTAAATGACAAATCCTGATCAAATATAAAGCCAAGGTTTCGCACAGTTTTACCGGAGGACATCGCAAGACCATCTAATCCCTTCCTAAGCTGTTTGGGACCACAAAAAACCTCTGTTTTATCAGAATTTAGTAGCAAAAAATTTCTGGACATCCAGTCCTTGATGTCCTTAAGACACATCTGAAGTTTGTCTAATGGTTCTGATTCATCTGGCTTCATAGACAGATACAGCTGCGTATCATCAGCATAACAATAAAAATTAATGCCGTGGTTCTGGATAATACTTCCCAAGGGCTGCATGTATAAACAGAACAAGATTGGCCGTAGCACTGAAGCCTGCGGGACACCATAGCAGACCCTTGTCTGTACTGAAGAAACCTCATGAACATGAACAAACTGGAATCTATCAGACAGATATGATTTAAACCAATCTAGAGCTGTTATATCCACTTGTTCTTTCGTTTACAAATCCCAGTGCAATAATAATAATAATAATAATAATAAAATACACAGCTGGTTAAAATTTTCATTTTTACCTATTTTGTTCACAAGTGAAAATGGATGAAATAATATCTATGTCCTGGTGAGGTGCTGCGTACCTCTATATATGTGCAGGACTGAGTAGATTTCAATATTGTGAAACATTTAGTAATATTGCTAAAAAAAAAAGGTAACTGTAAAGTTACAGCATGAGAACCAGATAGCTTCCTGTAAGAACCAAGCTGAAGAAGGCTTTGTTGAGAAAAGGTGTCCAAATTAGGAAGTAATTTATCAATATTTGATCTTAGGTTGCTTTCTGAACACACACACACACACACACACACACACACACACACACACACACACGGTAATTACTGTAAATATTTGCTGAGGAAAACTAGGCAAGGCAAGTTTATTTGTACAGCACATTTCTTGTACAAGACAATTCAAAGTGATTTACTTAAAAAGAGTAAAACTCTAAAAGAAATTGCATTTAAAAGCAGAAATTAAAGACATTTGCAACTTTTTAGCCATGCATGCCACTGTTGTGATGCAGCGCACTACCCAGCATCAGTCAAAAAAATTGTGTTTTGTTTCGGAGGTGTGTAGACATTCATAAACATGGCTTGAGACGGACCCTTTAGCTGAACAGCCAGAAATTCCCAACTCAAGAAGAGCTGCTTACACTTCAGTGAATATGAAACAGGGATGCGACCCCTCCCCCTCTCTTGTGCTCTCTACCCTCCCCCTCTCCTATGTTCTCTACTTTCACTTAGAAAACTAAAGTTGGGGACATCAGCTTTATCAAAGCAGGTGTCATTCATTCATTTACCATATTTCTGTTAACAACTGAAACGTCAAAATTATCCTCGGTAATGAAATCATTGATTAAAAAGGTTTTTCCTGGCAGAGATTTGATGTTTAAATGACTGGTTTAAATTACTTAGCAACGGATATTGGGAAAGTTGTGACTGAAAAGAAATAATTGTTAATGTGCGTTTTCTGTTTATAGTCTTGTTAACGTTTCTTTCTATTAGCACAGATGTTTTACAACATCTTCCTATAGGGGGCCCAAGCTTTTCATGGAAACAGTCACTGCTGGTCATCTTACTGTCTAGACCTGGTACATATCAGTTTGATACTGGAATGTTCTGAACACAAACAGCCCTATTCATCCTTTAAATGCTGAGGAGACAGATCACAATACCACCTTGAAAGAACAGTTTGAGGTGGGGGAGCTTGTGACTTTTGGTGGATGCCTGTTTAGTGGAAGTGGCTGGATGATGGATGTTATAAGGAGAAAACATGAGATTTGGGTGTGGTGGGTTGGATTCCAATTCTGACAAGTTTTTTCTTTTTTTTTTTTTTTATGTTGTCAGTGAAATCCAGGGGTGGGGAGTCAGGGCTGAGTGGAGAGAGTGAGGAGGTGGGTGGGGTCTGGGGAAATGGTTTGGGGTCTTCTGCTGGGGCTGAGGGGGGCTCCACTTGTTATTCTGTTGGAGTCTGGGGAGACTCCACTTGTTGTGGTGACATATTAGTCTCTTTCTTTGTCTGCTGTCCTCTGTGGTCCTTCCTTATCTCAGCAGGCAGTAGCGGTTGTCCTTCAGAACGCCGTCTCATCAGTTGTTAGTTGATATGTCTAAGTTGTCTGTAGGTGTGAATGTGAGTGTGATGGGTTGTCCGTCTTTGTTTGTGGCCCTGCGATGCACTGGCGACCTGTCCAGGGTGGACCCCTGCCTTTCGCCTACTATGCGTCGGGATAGGCTCTGACAGACCCCCACGACCCGGAGATGGATTGAGCGGGTATAGATAATGGATGGATAGATGGATTTTTGGCAGTTAGAACAGGAAGTAGAGAGAGAGGAGAGACATAGACACACCGTAAAAGGTACAAAAGACAAGATACATTAGTATAATTATCCATCAGCAGCAGAACTAAGACTTCTATGTATATATGGATTATATATGGATAGTTGATGGTCCACATAGACTGCAGGTCAGGATGTCAGCAGGTATCCAACAGAGACATCCACACAGACAGGTGAAGGTAAACACTGGGATGGTCAGAGGGTGGGGCTGCAGGTCAGGATGCAGCTCCTGAGGATCTGGTCTGCAAACATGTAAAGAAGAGAAAAAAAGGGGACAGACCAGCACAACAAACTACAAGAACAATGGACCACAATTATGCTTATGGGAGTATTGAGTTGAAGAAGGGAAAGAGAAACAGAGGAGGTGAGGGGCACCAGTCAGTGGATCATGCTGGTGTCCCCCTGTAGCAGGTCTACAGCAGCAGATCTGGTATGAAGATGTGTTAAAGACCAGCTGCTCCAGTCTGGTCCTGCAGCTGCAGCTGTGAATACTGGCCCCAACACACTAAAGTTTACACCAACTATACTATTAATAATAGTACCCAAATAAAAACATTAAAATATAAAGAGATTCTTCATATAATTGTAATTAAGAAGTTGTATTGCATATTGTCTAATTGTTTGTAAAAAGCCCCAAAAACCAATGTTTCCAGCTAATTTAATCAGTTGTTTTGACTTGATATAAAAACATTTGACTGAATATTTAAAATGGCAAAAACAAAACATTTACTCCCAAAATGAAATTCCTTTTGGACACAGATGGATAAAGGGGTTTTTCCACAAACCCTTAAACACACATGTACATACAGAATCCTACACACACAAATACTCATCCTCGCACACTCGCAGCTTTACTCCAATCAACTCCTCTTCATCACTCCAGCTCCAGACGAAGGTGTCAACATTGGTTGCTGACTGAGTAAATTTGTGTCTTAAAGTTTTCACTTTCTAAATCACAATGCGGTATGAACACGATTGAATGAGGAACATTGATGAGATATGAAGTTTTGTTCTAATTTTTCTGATTTTAAGTGAATTATTTTTATCATGACATGTTTTAAAGTTGACTTTGTAATTGTGGATGTTAAATAAATACAGTCCATTTACCATTAACATTGGTACATAACTGTAGCATTCACCATGGCACATTCACTCAGGGAAAAACTGCTTCCCAATGCAGGTTTATCAGAGGTTTTAAATTTTAGTTTGCAGTTGTTTCAAATGTAAAAACAAATTTATTGTCCAGATTTTTAAAAATACAAGAACGAGAGTTTCTAGTGTGCTGCAAAGCTGATTTATTGAGTGATTAGCATTTTAAGCAAAATGAAGAAAACATCCTTCCGTCATCAGAATTAGCAGTGCAGATACATTTTCATGATTTTGTTTGCCAAGCAAAGTTGTGACTTTTCTGCCACATTTTAAAGATAAAGAAATGAAAACATCTGCATTACAGCCTTTTTAGACTACTCAAAACGGCGTTGTGCAATAAGGTCTCCATACGCAATTTGCTTCTGCAGGTCCAGTTTCTGCTTCTGCTTTTGGTCCAGTTGCTCCGCAGGTTTGCCGTTCCCAGTAGGCAACCTGGTTTGGTGGAAGAAGGATCAGCATGAAGTTAAAAGGAACAAAAGCAGTTGTCAAAACAGAATAAAAAAGATAGTTGTGGAAGCTGTATTGCTATCTTACCATATGGTAAATATTTTTATCTTTATAGATTTCAAGATTTAGAAAAAAGAGCAGAGTAGAACTTCAATCCCCACTTTTTTGGATTAGGTAAACCAAAACCAGTTTCGGCCATCAGGACGACCATAGACAACACGAGAAACACCACAGTACACTTCATCCTGTGGAAAAAAACAAAGAAAAGGTCCTGCATGGTTAAATTTATGAATTTCTTTTCTTTTTTCCATGACCATTCTTGTCAGTGTGGACATCGTGCACACGCTGTATGTACGATACACACCGAAATTGGACCTCTGCTTTTAACCCATCAACTAGTTTGACTAGTGAGTAGTGGGCTGCTAGAACCAGCGCCCAGGGAGCAATTGGGAGTTAAGGGCCTTGCTCAGGGGCCCCCAGTGATTTACCATGGTGGCCAGCCCGGGGCTGGGTCCTCCACGGCCAAGTCCACCACTGTAACCACTAGGCCACCACTCCCACCACTTGGTTTCATGGCCTTATTTGACATATGTAATTTCTGGTAAATTAAACACAGAAAACGTATTTACAACAACTGGTACACTGGTACCCCTTGGTGTACAATTTGATTTAATATTATGGCAGTTAAACTGGTACTGCTCATATTAACATGAATTGTCATTTTTCTGTTAAAAAATGTTTTGTTGTGATTCAAAACTGTTTTTATTCCCACCATATTAGTCCCTAGTGACGATTAGGGACTGAAATAGAGTGTAATATTGTCCTTATTAACAATATTAATAGACTAACCATTGTTTTAACTGCAACATTTTTTAATGCACAAAAATTTGTCTTTTCTTTTTAATTTTTCATTCAAAATTTAAAACAAGTGCTTTCAAAGTCCGACTGAGAAATTACTGAGATAAAGAGTAAGTAGTAACGGGTCAACATGCGGATCAACTTGTGATAATCGTAGTCCAACATCATTCATTCCCTCCACAGGTTGAAGAAGTCAAACCTGCCTGTTACGGTCATGACTGTGTTTTACATTTCTGCTATAACTAACAGATCATCGTTAAAATATACAGATGAACATTTCTTGATGACAACTGAATGTGAAGAAAGGATTTAGTTCTTACCTTCTCACTGATGCATGGCGAGCGTGTCAGAGGTTATGTAAAACACAATGCTTTTGGACTGGTGCAGCTCTTTATATACACATATGACGGAGTGGATTTCATGATTGTGAAACATGTTACCATGATGGGTTGCGATAAGTCGGCTTGTTGGCCAGACAAAACTTAACCACCAAAGGAAGTGGTGCTGTGCCTTTGGCTAGACAGGATGTCCTTTCTGGTGTTCAAAGTTTAACTTTAATTAAATGTCATTATTATCATTTTTAATGTTATGAACAATAATAATACTAATAACTGTAAAAGGAAACATTGACTGTTATTTCTTCACACAAAGTATTTTATAATTTCTTTCTGTCGTCCTCATTTCTTTGTCAACACATTCCAAAAACAATCATAAAATTGAAAATTATTGTTGGTTTGTCCCACTTTCATTGATTTTCACAATGTTAAATTGTATTCCGGGGTTCGTATTACCACAGATCCTGGGTTTTGGACTTGTTGCTGATACCAGTCTGGATGATCCTTTTCATTTGTGGACTTTGAGCCACGATCCGGTCTGCAGCGTCTGCTCCTGGACTCCTCGAGTCCAAACCAGAGCTTGTGATGTTGGACCGCACAGAGGTGTGGAGTGAAAATGGAGCAAAGTGAAAAGATTATCATGTGAGACAGACAATATGAAGGTAATTTTCATTTGATATGAGATAAAAGTAAAATAGTCTTTAATGTAAATATACTAAGGCCAGTGATGATCAGTTATACTTTTTTTTTAATCAAAGAGACAGCGATGACGTGAAGAATGGGAAGAATTACTGCAGCAGTGTTCGAAAAGTTTATTCAGCTGAATTGACTACATAGTTCTCTACAAACCAACAACTATATAGTGACTGTGGACCAGTGGAGTCAATAGTAAGTACAAGATGGTTTCAGATACTGTACATTCTGGCTCAGGAACGCAACATATTGGATATGTTTTGTCTTATTCCTACTAAAGAAAAGTTGTGTTTTAAGGTTTTTGCTTAACTGAACACATTCTTCTTTGCTTTGCTTTCACTCATTCTGCCAAAAAGAAAGAATTATTTGAATATTCATAATTCAGATTATTCAACTGAGTTTTTGGGTAAATCTTCACAATCCAAGAGTCTTCACAATGACTCCTACTGTCAAATACGTTATTTTCACCTGAACGTCCTTTAAGGGGACAATGTCACCCTTCCTCAGCTTTGGCTACTTAAAACAAGGAAGTGGGGGACTCCACTACTACTATCTACCCAAATCTGTTTTTTGTGGTTAAACTTCTAAAGAATTTGTCTGGTCCAAATGGCACAAGACCTTGTGGTTTACCCAGCTCGGCCTCATCATTGTAAAACAATGATAAAGTCACCTCAGTCATGCTCAAATTGTGCAACAACTCTCAGATTCAATTCAATTCAATTTTATTTATATAGCGTCTATTACAACACAAGTTGTCTCTAGGCGCTTTCCAGAGACCCAGAACATGACCCGAGCAATTATTACATAAACAGCGGCAGGTAAAAACTCCCCTAGAGGAAGAAAAACCTTAAGCCAAACAGTGGCAAGGAAAAACTCCCCTTTAAGAGGGAAGAAGCCTTGAGCAGGACCTGGCTCCCAACCCAGCGCTGATGGCTCCACTTCTGTCTTTTGAAGCTTTTGATCAGCACAAAGTCACCAGGGACCAGGGTGTGGAGTTGTCCTTCAGCAGGGCTCGGGGGGGCAACAGCAACCTGAGAACGAATGTCTGAGAGGGCTTTTGAAAGGTTAGCACAGTAAGTTAGCACGTTGGTTTCACACAGGGCTGTGTCGGAAGGAGGAGCCGTGGGGGGTTTTAGGGGGTTTTCTTTTCCTCATCCGCATGTACATTAGTACGATAGGAAGAGCTTTTGTCCAGGGCAGACCAGTCTCAGCACAACATTTAGCCAGTTTTTGTTTTAGCGATCCATTCTCGCGCTCCACTGCTCCGCCAGATTCAGGATGGTATGCACAGTGTTTTCTGACATCTATTCCTAGATGTAAAGAAATCTGGGAAATTGCCTCATTAGCAAATTGGGCACCATTGTCTGAGCTTAATTTTCTTGGGATGCCCCATTGGGAAGGATTTCGCTGAGTAATGCACGGGCTACTGCTGAGGCATCGGTGCTAGAAGTTGAAAAAACTTCGGGCCATTTTGAAAACATGTCCACGAGAACTAAGCAATACTTCTTCCCTTCAGATGGTGGCAGTTCGATAAAGTCCATCATCACATGCTCAAAAGGAGCTGCTGGTTGTGGGTAGGCTGCTAGGTGTGTGTTTTGTTTTGGTCTGCCTGGGTTATATGATGCACAGATCATGCATGACTGGCAATATTTCTGAGCATAAATAGAAAAGCCTTTTGTGAACCAATTTTGGAACATTATGTCCATCATCCCCCCTTTCGACACGTGGTCTAGACCATGTGTCAATTTAGCATAGTGTGGGACCAATGCGGATGGAAGGTACGGTTTACCGTTTGGGCCAAACCATCCAAGAGATGTGTGAGTGGCATCAGACTTGAGTCAAAGTCGTTTGTCTTTAGGGGTGGCGAGGCTTTGAAGTGAAGTGAGTGAGAATGGATCTGGGGTTATGGCTGATGACACAGCGCAGGGAACTGTTGGGGGGCGTGAGGGGTGGTTCAGTGGTTGTTGTGATGTTGTCTCTGCAACCAAAGAGTGGTTTAAAATTGGTTTCCCATCAGATTTGAGGAATCTGCGATGTTTCCAGAGCTGGCCATAGTCGTGAACGATGCCAAAACCATATCTGGAATCCGTCCAGATGGTGACTGATTTGTTTGCTGCGAGAATGCAGGCACGTGTTAAAGCAACGAGTTCAGCAGCCTGTGCAGAGTAATGGCCAGGCAGAGGTGCGGACTCTACAATGTCATGGTCTGAACAGACAGCATAACCGGTACGGCAGTTACCGGTGGCGGGGTCACGAGAGGCGGAGCCATCGACGTATAGGATTAAGTCAGGGTTGTCAAGGGGGAGATCAGATAAGTCAGGTCGGGGAGTGCAGGAGAGACCTATGGGAGAAGCTTTCAAACCACAAACGGATTATAGACATGTCAGCTGATGGGAGCAGGTGGTTCTGAAAGCAGTGTGGGAGGGGGAGAAGAACACCAATGGATTTGGAGTGGGGGTCCAATCAGTAGCTAAGTTGCAGGATCGAGTCCAGGGTCCCAAATCCTTCCATTGGTCAGTTTTAGACTTAGTTAGGGAGATGTGAGGATCACTTTCAGGTACCTTAAAAAAAATGTGGATTGTAGGGGGGTGAGGGGGACAGAAAGAGCGCTGCGCGTTGCAGACCAGTAAAGGCTGCATGTTTGCAAAACATCAGTTAGATCCGAGAAGAACTTTTGTTCAAACTCGGAGTCAGGTTATGATGTTATCCAAACGGTACAATGAACATTTTGTGGTCTCATGAAAACAACAGTTCGTGGAACTCTAGCTTTTGCCATGGTAATTAGGGGCTGGGATTCGTCTACAGAAATCCACCATTGATATACAAGGGTGGGAGGAGAAGTCATGATCTCCTTGGTCATTGTGTATGAACAGGTGGTAGGAGAAATTACCTTCATGCCTTCAGGGGAGGACCGGAGCCCTAGGCCTAAAGATAGCATGAGGTCACGGCCCAACAGATTAAAAGGGCAGCACTGTGATAACAGGCAAGAGTGTTTTAATGGGGGGAGATTATCAACAGAGCAAGATAGAGGGACTGTAAAGTGTTCTTTTATTTCTGTGCCACTAGCACCCAAAGAGTAAGTCTGTTTGTTGGGGGGGTTCCTCACCCGACGTGCCCACCGGATCTACACCCCACTTTGCCTTTCAGTCCAAATAATGGGTTTTAGAGTGCTCTCCTCTTTGGCCTCTATAGTTGCCTCTGTTTCTGCGCATGTGCGGTCTTAATGAGCAGGTGTTGGCCCAGTGTCCTTTTTTTTTCCACAGTAGAAGCAGGTGTCACTTGAGCGGTTGGGTGGGTTTGGGGGACTGATCGGTGCAGGAGAAAGAAATCCGGCAGGAGAGTCAGCGGATGCTGTAGGAGCGTGGAGCAGGCGCAGCTGGGCCTGGTGGACTATGTCATCTTTCTCCTTTTTGTCGGTCGTTTCCTGGTCATTAAGTCTTTTTTGCTGATGGTCAGCGTGTCTCAGGATGTCATCTAGACGCACGGAAGCTTTCTGCCACCCGAGACAGGAGTCTTTTGTCATGGCACTCAGGGGAGTCAGGAGTCTATCCAGGAAGCTCTGTTTGAGGTGACTCTCGTAGGGGGTCATAATGGGGCCGGGGTAGGGATCAGGCTTAGTCATTCCACTGTAATCATCGTGGATCGACTGGAGACGGAGAAGGTAGTTGTCCACCTCCTCTCCCTCTTTTTGGGTACACGCCGTGATTTTTGACAGGTCACATGTGATTGGGAAGCTATCTCGGAGAGCTTGGAAGAAGGTAGTGACCCAGTTTCTGTAATCAATGTCGTCTGCGATGTCACCTTCACATGGGTTGGCTGTGGTTCAGTTTGGAGTTGCAGGTTGACGGTGATGGAGCAATTGTAGCTTCAGTAGGGCAAACTGAGCTGGGGTCAGAAGGTTGAGGAGAACTCTGGACATTTCAGAGGATGTGGGTACATAGTCTCTGATAAAGTCTTTAAATGCATTGGCAAGGGCTTGTCCGCCCTTTTCTGGCTTTATATATGTATATATATATATATATATATATATATATATATGTACTCCCACAGTCCAAAAACATCGACAACATTTGATCATTGTGTACATGTGCAGGTGTGTATATGTTAATGTGTATATATAGATGAATGTCTATGTATTGATGTGTGTATGTATGGACAGATACAGGTATATATATGTGCGTCTACAAGTGCGTACATGTGTACGTGTATGTATGTATGCATACGTATATATATGTGGATGGATGTGTGTATGTGTATTTGTGTATAGGTATGTGTGTATGTGTATGTATAAATATGCGTGTGTAAGTTGTATATATCTATAGGTGTATGTGGAGTTCCATGCATGTGTGTATGTGTATATATAGGTGTGGGTGTATGTCGTTGTATGTATAGATGCATGCGAGTATGCACGTACAAATACATATGCAGATATGTGTAGGTATATTATTTGAATAATTTATTATTTGAAAAGCCTTTTTTCTATATATGTGTATGTATATAAAAAAAAAAACAACAAAAAAAACGTGACTACATTTAAAATGCTTATATATATATTTTTTGGGTCCTACCAATTTGGTATCAACCATTAATATATGTGCAAACAAAGGAAAAAAAGACCAAAAAAAAGACAACGTAAGCTGGAAATGACTAGATGAGCAGATCTTCCCTTATCTGTAAAAAGAAGTGTGAACAATCAATGTATTTCTTAAATATAAAAAAATTAAATGAGCACTCAGAGAAAACCCAAAACAGTTCATGTCAACCTGGACCCCTCTGGTAACAATCTTACAAGGTTTCTAATGCACAAGTAGACCAAGAGGATTTATATGATGTTGCAAATACAATCTCCTCTTTTTTTTGTCTGTGTGAATTTCTTCTTCTGTGTGTACTTAATTATTACTTTAACAATTGTTTTCTTAGATTACAATGTTATATGTTGTGAGGTATATTGAATAATGGGTTGGTCTATGATGGAGGTTGATTGGAATGGAAATGACACCCCGATAAAAAAGCTTATAATAGTTTGGATCTATTTTATTTTTTAAAGTATACATATAAACTATCCATTCATCCATTTTCTACACCCGCTTACTCCTTCGCTGGGTCACGGGGGTCTGTTGGAGCCTATCCCAACATATTGCAAATGGTTGGCAGGAGTACACCCTGGACAGGTCGCCAGTCCATCGCAGGGCCACATTCAAAGACAGACAAACAGGCATGCTCACATTCACACCACGGGCAATTTAGCATGAGCAATTAAGCTAGTATGCATGTTTTTGGACTGTGGGAGGAAGCCAGAGTACCCAGATTGAGCCCATGCAAGCATGGGGAGAACATGCAAACTCCACACAGAAAATCTATCTACCTTGCACACTGCTTCATTTTGAGTGATTAAAAATAATACCCAAATAAAAACATGAAAATATAACATTATACTTCATATAAATTGAATTAAAAAGTTGTCTTACACATTGTCTAATTGTTTGTGAAAAGCTCAATAACCAATGTTTCCAGCTAATTTAATCAGTTGTTTTGACTTGATATAAAAACGTTTGACTGAATATTTAAAATGGCAACAACAAAACATTTACTCCCAAAATGAAATTCCTTTTGGACACGAATGGATAAAGGGGTTTGTCCACAAACCCTTAAACACACATGTACATACAGAATCCTACACACCCAAACACATATCGTCACACACTTGCAGCTTCACTCCAATCAACTCCTCACTCCAGCTCCAGACGAAGGTGTCAACATTGGTCCCTGACTGAGTTCATTTGTGTCTTAAAGTTTTCACTTTCTAACTCACAATGTGGTATGAACACGGTTGAATGAGGAACAATGATGAGATATAAAGTTCAGTTCTCATTTTTCTGATTTTAAGTGAATTATTTTTATCATGACATGTTTTAATGTTGACTTTGTAATTGTTGGTGCTAAATAAATACAGTCCATTTACCATTAACATTGGTACATTACTGTAACATTCGCCATGGCACATTCAATCGGGGGAAAACTGCTTCACAATGCAGGTCTATCAGAGGTTTTAAATTTTAGTTTGCAGTTGTTTCAAATGTAAAACCAAATTTATTGTCCAGACTTTTAGAAATACAAGAACGAGAGTCTCTAGTGTGCTGCAAAGCTGATTTATTGAGTGATTAGCATTTTAAGCAAAATAATTAAAACATCCTTCCCTCATCAGAATAAGCAGTGCAGATACATTTTCACGATATTGTTTGCCAAGCAAAGTTGTGACTTTTCTGCCACATGTTTAAGATAGAAATGAAAACATCTGCATAACAGCCTTTTTAGACTAATCAAAACGGCGTTGTGCAATAAGGTCTTCAAACGAGAGTTTGTCGATCAGCTGCTGCTGCTGGTCCAGTTTCTCCTGCAGGTCCTGGTCCAGTTTGTCCTGCAGCTCTTGGTCCAGTTTTTCCTCCAGGCCCTGATCCAGTTGCCCCGCAAGTTTGCCTCTCGCACTAACCCACCTGGTTTGATAGAACCAGGATCAGCATGACGTTAAAAGAAACAAAAGCAGTTATCAAAAAAGAAAAAAAAGATAGTTGTGGAAGTTGTAATACCATTTTGAAATATGGTAAATACTTTTATCTTTATACATTCAAGACTTAGAGGAGAGTAGAACTTCAAGTCCTCACCTGTAACTTAAACCAGTTTCGGCCATGAGGACGACCATAGACAACACAAGAAACACCACAGTACACTTCATCCTGTGAAAGAACAAAGAAAAGGTCCTCCGTAGTTAATTTATGAATTCTGTGTAATGGCTCTTATTAAAAAAGTGTAATTTCTGGTAAATTAAATGCAGAAAACTTAGTCACAACAACTGGTACACTGGTTCTTTAACTTAAAATTTGAATTAATATTACAGGCAGTAAAATGATACTGCTCATATTACCATGAATTGTCAATTTTTATTCACACAATATTAGTCCCTAGTCACGATTAGGGACTAATAAGGTGTGTAATATTGTCCTTATTAACAATAATAATCAACCGTTTTTTTAACTGCAGAAAGGTTTTTTTTTTTTAATGCTAAAATTAATAATTTGTCTTTTCTTTTAAATGTTTTTATTCTACATTTTAAATAAGCATTTTCAAAGTCCGACTGAGAAATTACTGAGATAAAGAGTAAGTAGTAACGGGTCAACATGCGGATCAACTTGTGATAATCGCAGTCCAACATCATTCATTCCCTCCACAGTTTGAAGAAGTCAAACCTGCCTGTTACGGTCATGACTGTGTTTTACATTTCTGCTATAACTAACAGATCATCGTTAAAATATACAGATGAACATTTCTTGATGACAACTGAATGTGAAGAAAGGATTTAGTTCTTACCTTCTCACTGATGCAGAGTGACAGTATAAACTGTTTTCTAGAAGTATGGCGAGCGTGTCAGAGGTTATGTAAAACACAATGCTGTTGAAATGGTGCAGCTCTTTATATACACATATGACGGCGTGGATTTCATGATTGTGAAACATGTTGCCATGATGGGTAGCGATAAGTTGGATTTTTGGCCAGACAAAACTTAACCACAAAAGGAAGTGGTGCCGTGCCTTCGGCTAGACAGGACGTTCCTTTCTGGTTACCATTAATTAAAGACCATTATTATTATTTTTAATGTCATGAATAATACTAATAACTCTAAAAGTAAACATTGACTGTTATTTCTCAACACCATATGAACTGAAAAGTATTTTATCATTTCTTTCTGTTGTCTTCATTTCTTAGTCAACAATCAATCATTTCAAGATATCAAAATCTGTAACTGCAGTTTAAAAAGTTGAAGAACCAGTGTTCACAACAGAAGGTGTTCTTGGGAGAGCTTCCTGAGTGCAGAGAGGGAGGACTGTTCTCGTGGGCACTGGTAACATGTTCCACCAGTGAGGAACCTCGTGAGAGAACAGTCGTAGGTGAAATGGTCTTGTGTGGAAAGAGGGCAAGGCCAGTCCAAGTTTACCATTGACTTCATGTTGACCCCACAAGGTTTGACACCTTCTGATGAGCTTGGAACCTTGTGACTGCGTCAGACCACTCGGACATCCATATGTAATCCTATTTATGTTATAAAAATACATTTTTTGCAATTGTTTTGTACCTCAAGGTTGACGGTGTCATTTTAGTTCAGCACATCTCTGCCATTTGACAAACAATTCTAAATCGTAAATGCATATTTCTTCTTAGAAAAGCTGGAAAATGATAAAATGAAAAAAGATAAAGGTAAAATATTCTATAATGTAAATATACTAACGCCAATGATGAACAGTTATACTTTTTTTTTAATCAAAGAGACAGCGATGACGTGAAGAATGGGAAGAATTACTGCAGCAGTGTTCGAAAAGTTTATTCAGCTGAATTGACTACATAGTTCTCTACAAACCAACAACTATATAGTGACTGTGGACCAGTGGAGTCAATAGTAAGTACAAGATGGTTTCAGATACTGTACATTCTGGCTCAGGAACGCAACATATTGGATATGTTTTGTCTTATTCCTACTAAAGAAAAGTTGTGTTTTAAGGTTTTTGCTTAACTGAACACATTCTTCTTTGCTTTGCTTTCACTCATTCTGCCAAAAAGAAAGAATTATTTGAATATTCATAATTCAGATTATTCAACTGAGTTTTTGGGTAAATCTTCACAATCCAAGAGTCTTCACAATGACTCCTACTGTCAAATACGTTATTTTCACCTGAACGTCCTTTAAGGGGACAATGTCACCCTTCCTCAGCTTTGGCTACTTAAAACAAGGAAGTGGGGGACTCCACTACTACTATCTACCCAAATCTGTTTTTTGTGGTTAAACTTCTAAAGAATTTGTCTGGTCCAAATGGCACAAGACCTTGTGGTTTACCCAGCTCGGCCTCATCATTGTAAAACAATGATAAAGTCACCTCAGTCATGCTCAAATTGTGCAACAACTCTCAGATTCAATTCAATTCAATTTTATTTATATAGCGTCTATTACAACACAAGTTGTCTCTAGGCGCTTTCCAGAGACCCAGAACATGACCCCGAGCAATTATTACATAAACAGCGGCAGGTAAAAACTCCCCTAGAGGAAGAAAAACCTTAAGCCAAACAGTGGCAAGGAAAAACTCCCCTTTAAGAGGGAAGAAGCCTTGAGCAGGACCTGGCTCCCAACCCAGCGCTGATGGCTCCACTTCTGTCTTTTGAAGCTTTTGATCAGCACAAAGTCACCAGGGACCAGGGTGTGGAGTTGTCCTTCAGCAGGGCTCGGGGGGGCAACAGCAACCTGAGAACGAATGTCTGAGAGGGCTTTTGAAAGGTTAGCACAGTAAGTTAGCACGTTGGTTTCACACAGAGCTGTGTCGGAAGGAGGAGCCGTGGGGGGTTTTAGGGGGTTTTCTTTTCCTCATCCGCATGTACATTAGTACGATAGGAAGAGCTTTTGTCCAGGGCAGACCAGTCTCAGCACAACATTTAGCCAGTTTTTGTTTTAGCGATCCATTCTCGCGCTCCACTGCTCTGCCAGATTCAGGATGGTATGCACAGTGTTTTCTGACATCTATTCCTAGATGTAAAGAAATCTGGGAAATTGCCTCATTGGCAAAGTGGGCACCATTGTCTGAGCTTAATTTTCTTGGGATGCCCCATTGGGAAGGATTTCGCTGAGTAATGCACGGGCTACTGCTGAGGCATCGGTGCTAGAAGTTGAAAAAACTTCGGGCCATTTTGAAAACATGTCCACGAGAACTAAGCAATACTTCTTCCCTTCAGATGGTGGCAGTTCGATAAAGTCCATCATCACATGCTCAACAGGAGCTGCTGGTTGTGGGTAGGCTGCTAGGTGTGTGTTTTGTTTTGGTCTGCCTGGGTTATATGATGCACAGATCATGCATGACTGGCAATATTTCTGAGCATAAATAGAAAAGCCTTTTGTGAACCAATTTTGGAACATTATGTCCATCATCCCCCCTTTCGACACGTGGTCTAGACCATGTGTCAATTTAGCATAGTGTGGGACCAATGCGGATGGAAGGTACGGTTTACCGTTTGGGCCAAACCATCCAAGAGATGTGTGAGTGGCATCAGACTTGAGTCAAAGTCGTTTGTCTTTAGGGGTGGCGAGGCTTTGAAGTGAAGTGAGTGAGAATGGATCTGGGGTTATGGCTGATGACACAGCGCAGGGAACTGTTGGGGGGCGTGAGGGGTGGTTCAGTGGTTGTTGTGATGTTGTCTTTGCAGGTGCATCAGCACGTGCGTTACCTACAGAAACAGGGTCAGAGGAGTTAGTGTGAGCAGAACTTTTGCAGACCGCAATTCGTTTTGGGAGAAGGATGGAGTCTAGTAGATCTGCAACCAAAGAGTGGTTTAAAATTGGTTTCCCATCAGATTTGAGGAATCTGCGATGTTTCCAGAGCTGACCATAGTCGTGAACGATGCCAAAACCGTATCTGGAATCCGTCCAGATGGTGACTGATTTGTTTGCTGCGAGAATGCAGGCACGTGTTAAAGCAACGAGTTCAGCAGCCTGTGCAGAGTAATGGCCAGGCAGAGGTGCGGACTCTACAATGTCATGGTCTGAACAGACAGCATAACCGGTACGGCAGTTACCGGTGGCGGGGTCACGAGAGGCGGAGCCATCGACGTATAGGATTAAGTCAGGGTTGTCAAGGGGGAGATCAGATAAGTCAGGTCGGGGAGTGCAGGAGAGACCTATGGGAGAAGCTTTCAAACCACAAACGGATTATAGACATGTCAGCTGATGGGAGCAGGTGGTTCTGAAAGCAGTGTGGGAGGGGGGAGAAGAACACCAATGGATTTGGAGTGGGGGTCCAATCAGTAGCTAAGTTGCAGGATCGAGTCCAGGGTCCCAAATCCTTCCATTGGTCAGTTTTAGACTTAGTTAGTGAGATCTGAGGATCACTGTCAGGTACCTTAAAAAAAATGTGGATTGTAGGGGGGTGAGGGAGACAGAAAGAGCGCTGCGCGTTGCAGACCAGTAAAGGCTGCATGTTTGCAAAACATCAGTTAGATCCGAGAAGAACTTTTGTTCAAACTCGGAGTCAGGTTATGATGTTATCCAAACGGTACAATGAACATTTTGTGGTCTCATGAAAACAACAGTTCGTGGAACTCTAGCTTTTGCCATGGTAATTAGGGGCTGGGATTCGTCTACAGAAATCCACCATTGATATACAAGGGTGGGAGGAGAAGTCATGATCTCCTTGGTCATTGTGTATGAACAGGTGGTAGGAGAAATTACCTTCATGCCTTCAGGGGAGGACCGGAGCCCTAGGCCTAAAGATAGCATGAGGTCACGGCCCAACAGATTAAAAGGGCAGCACTGTGATAACAGGCAAGAGTGTTTTAATGGGGGGAGATTATCAACAGAGCAAGATAGAGGGACTGTAAAGTGTTCTTTTATTTCTGTGCCACTAGCACCCAAAGAGTAAGTCTGTTTGTTGGGGGGGTTCCTCACCCGACGTGCCCACCGGATCTACACCCCACTTTGCCTTTCAGTCCAAATAATGGGTTTTAGAGTGCTCTCCTCTTTGGCCTCTATAGTTGCCTCTGTTTCTGCGCATGTGCGGTCTTAATGAGCAGGTGTTGGCCCAGTGTCCTTTTTTTTTCCACAGTAGAAGCAGGTGTCACTTGAGCGGTTGGGTGGGTTTGGGGGACTGATCGGTGCAGGAGAAAGAAATCCGGCAGGAGAGTCAGCGGATGCTGTAGGAGCGTGGAGCAGGCGCAGCTGGGCCTGGTGGACTATGTCATCTTTCTCCTTTTTGTCGGTCGTTTCCTGGTCATTAAGTCTTTTTTGCTGATGGTCAGCGTGTCTCAGGATGTCATCTAGACGCACGGAAGCTTTCTGCCACCCGAGACAGGAGTCTTTTGTCATGGCACTCAGGGGAGTCAGGAGTCTATCCAGGAAGCTCTGTTTGAGGTGACTCTCGTAGGGGGTCATAATGGGGCCGGGGTAGGGATCAGGCTTAGTCATTCCACTGTAATCATCGTGGATCGACTGGAGACGGAGAAGGTAGTTGTCCACCTCCTCTCCCTCTTTTTGGGTACACGCCGTGATTTTTGACAGGTCACATGTGATTGGGAAGCTATCTCGGAGAGCTTGGAAGAAGGTAGTGACCCAGTTTCTGTAATCAATGTCGTCTGCGATGTCACCTTCACATGGGTTGGCTGTGGTTCAGTTTGGAGTTGCAGGTTGACGGTGATGGAGCAATTGTAGCTTCAGTAGGGCAAACTGAGCTGGGGTCAGAAGGTTGAGGAGAACTCTGGACATTTCAGAGGATGTGGGGACATAGTCTCTGATAAAGTCTTTAAATGCATTGGCAAGGGCTTGTCCGCCCTTTTCTGGCTTTATATATGTATATATATATATATATATATATATATATATATATATATATATATATATATATATATATATATATATATATATATATATATATATATATATATATGTACTCCCACAGTCCAAAAACATCGACAACATTTGATCATTGTGTACATGTGCAGGTGTGTATATGTTAATGTGTATATATAGATGAATGTCTATGTATTGATGTGTGTATGTATGGACAGATACAGGTATATATATGTGCGTCTACAAGTGCGTACATGTGTACGTGTATGTATGTATGCATACGTATATATATGTGGATGGATGTGTGTATGTGTATTTGTGTATAGGTATGTGTGTATGTGTATGTATAAATATGCGTGTGTAAGTTGTATATATCTATAGGTGTATGTGGAGTTCCATGCATGTGTGTATGTGTATATATAGGTGTGGGTGTATGTCGTTGTATGTATAGATGCATGCGAGTATGCACGTACAAATACATATGCAGATATGTGTAGGTATATTATTTGAATAATTTATTATTTGAAAAGCCTTTTTTCTATATATGTGTATGTATATAAAAAAAAACAACAAAAAAAACGTGACTACATTTAAAATGCTTATATATATTTTTTGGGTCCTACCAATTTGGTATCAACCATTAATATATGTGCAAACAAAGGAAAAAAAGACCAAAAAAAAGAAAACGTAAGCTGGAAATGACTAGATGAGCAGATCTTCCCTTATCTGTAAAAAGAAGTGTGAACAATCAATGTATTTCTTAAATATAAAAAAATTAAATGAGCACTCAGAGAAAACCCAAAACAGTTCATGTCAACCTGGACCCCTCTGGTAACAATCTTACAAGGTTTCTAATGCACAAGTAGACCAAGAGGATTTATATGATGTTGCAAATACAATCTCCTCTTTTTTTTGTCTGTGTGAATTTCTTCTTCTGTGTGTACTTAATTATTACTTTAACAATTGTTTTCTTAGATTACAATGTTATATGTTGTGAGGTATATTGAATAATGGGTTGGTCTATGATGGAGGTTGATTGGAATGGAAATGACACCCCGATAAATAAAGCTTATAATAGTTTGGATCTATTTTATTTTTTAAAGTATACATATAAACTATCCATTCATCCATTTTCTACACCCGCTTACTCCTTCGCTGGGTCACGGGGGTCTGTTGGAGCCTATCCCAACATATTGCAAATGGTTGGCAGGAGTACACCCTGGACAGGTCGCCAGTCCATCGCAGGGCCACATTCAAAGACAGACAAACAGGCATGCTCACATTCACACCACGGGCAATTTAGCATGAGCAATTAAGCTAGTATGAATGTTTTTGGTCTGTGGGAGGAAGCCAGAGTACCCAGAGTGAGCCCATGCAAGCACGGGGAGAACATGCAAACTCCACACAGAAAATCTATCTACCTTGCACACTGCTTCATTTTGAGTGATTAAAAATAATACCCAAATAAAAACATGAAAATATAACATTATACTTCATATAAATTGAATTAAAAAGTTGTCTTACACATTGTCTAATTGTTTGTGAAAAGCTCAATAACCAATGTTTCCAGCTAATTTAATCAGTTGTTTTGACTTGATATAAAAACGTTTGACTGAATATTTAAAATGGCAACAACAAAACATTTACTCCCAAAATGAAATTCCTTTTGGACACGAATGGATAAAGGGGTTTGTCCACAAACCCTTAAACACACATGTACTTACAGAATCCTACACACCCAAACACATATCGTCACACACTTGCAGCTTCACTCCAATCAACTCCTCACTCCAGCTCCAGACGAAGGTGTCAACATTGGTCCCTGACTGAGTTCATTTGTGTCTTAAAGTTTTCACTTTCTAACTCACAATGTGGTATGAACACGGTTGAATGAGGAACAATGATGAGATATAAAGTTCAGTTCTCATTTTTCTGATTTTAAGTGAATTATTTTTATCATGACATGTTTTAATGTTGACTTTGTAATTGTTGGTGCTAAATAAATACAGTCCATTTACCATTAACATTGGTACATTACTGTAACATTCGCCATGGCACATTCAATCGGGGGAAAACTGCTTCACAATGCAGGTCTATCAGAGGTTTTAAATTTTAGTTTGCAGTTGTTTCAAATGTAAAACCAAATTTATTGTCCAGACTTTTAGAAATACAAGAACGAGAGTCTCTAGTGTGCTGCAAAGCTGATTTATTGAGTGATTAGCATTTTAAGCAAAATAATTAAAACATCCTTCCCTCATCAGAATAAGCAGTGCAGATACATTTTCACGATATTGTTTGCCAAGCAAAGTTGTGACTTTTCTGCCACATGTTTAAGATAGAAATGAAAACATCTGCATAACAGCCTTTTTAGACTAATCAAAACGGCGTTGTGCAATAAGGTCTTCAAACGAGAGTTTGTCGATCAGCTGCTGCTGCTGGTCCAGTTTCTCCTGCAGGTCCTGGTCCAGTTTGTCCTGCAGCTCTTGGTCCAGTTTTTCCTCCAGGCCCTGATCCAGTTGCCCCGCAAGTTTGCCTCTCGCACTAACCCACCTGGTTTGATAGAACCAGGATCAGCATGACGTTAAAAGAAACAAAAGCAGTTATCAAAAAAGAAAAAAAAGATAGTTGTGGAAGTTGTAATACCATTTTGAAATATGGTAAATACTTTTATCTTTATACATTCAAGACTTAGAGGAGAGTAGAACTTCAAGTCCTCACCTGTAACTTAAACCAGTTTCGGCCATGAGGACGACCATAGACAACACAAGAAACACCACAGTACACTTCATCCTGTGAAAGAACAAAGAAAAGGTCCTCCGTAGTTAATTTATGAATTCTGTGTAATGGCTCTTATTAAAAAAGTGTAATTTCTGGTAAATTAAATGCAGAAAACTTAGTCACAACAACTGGTACACTGGTTCTTTAACTTAAAATTTGAATTAATATTACAGGCAGTAAAATGATACTGCTCATATTACCATGAATTGTCAATTTTTATTCACACAATATTAGTCCCTAGTCACGATTAGGGACTAATAAGGTGTGTAATATTGTCCTTATTAACAATAATAATCAACCGTTTTTTTAACTGCAGAAAGGTTTTTTTTTTTAATGCTAAAATTAATAATTTGTCTTTTCTTTTAAATGTTTTTATTCTACATTTTAAATAAGCATTTTCAAAGTCCGACTGAGAAATTACTGAGATAAAGAGTAAGTAGTAACGGGTCAACATGCGGATCAACTTGTGATAATCGCAGTCCAACATCATTCATTCCCTCCACAGTTTGAAGAAGTCAAACCTGCCTGTTACGGTCATGACTGTGTTTTACATTTCTGCTATAACTAACAGATCATCGTTAAAATATACAGATGAACATTTCTTGATGACAACTGAATGTGAAGAAAGGATTTAGTTCTTACCTTCTCACTGATGCAGAGTGACAGTATAAACTGTTTTCTAGAAGTATGGCGAGCGTGTCAGAGGTTATGTAAAACACAATGCTGTTGAAATGGTGCAGCTCTTTATATACACATATGACGGCGTGGATTTCATGATTGTGAAACATGTTGCCATGATGGGTAGCGATAAGTTGGATTTTTGGCCAGACAAAACTTAACCACAAAAGGAAGTGGTGCCGTGCCTTCGGCTAGACAGGACGTTCCTTTCTGGTTACCATTAATTAAAGACCATTATTATTATTTTTAATGTCATGAATAATACTAATAACTCTAAAAGTAAACATTGACTGTTATTTCTCAACACCATATGAACTGAAAAGTATTTTATCATTTCTTTCTGTTGTCTTCATTTCTTAGTCAACAATCAATCATTTCAAGATATCAAAATCTGTAACTGCAGTTTAAAAAGTTGAAGAACCAGTGTTCACAACAGAAGGTGTTCTTGGGAGAGCTTCCTGAGTGCAGAGAGGGAGGACTGTTCTCGTGGGCACTGGTAACATGTTCCACCAGTGAGGAACCTCGTGAGAGAACAGTCGTAGGTGAAATGGTCTTGTGTGGAAAGAGGGCAAGGCCAGTCCAAGTTTACCATTGACTTCATGTTGACCCCACAAGGTTTGACACCTTCTGATGAGCTTGGAACCTTGTGACTGCGTCAGACCACTCGGACATCCATATGTAATCCTATTTATGTTATAAAAATACATTTTTTGCAATTGTTTTGTACCTCAAGGTTGACGGTGTCATTTTAGTTCAGCACATCTCTGCCATTTGACAAACAATTCTAAATCGTAAATGCATATTTCTTCTTAGAAAAGCTGGAAAATGATAAAATGAAAAAAGATAAAGGTAAAATATTCTATAATGTAAATATACTAACGCCAATGATGAACAGTTATACTTTTTTTTTAATCAAAGAGACAGCGATGACGTGAAGAATGGGAAGAATTACTGCAGCAGTGTTCGAAAAGTTTATTCAGCTGAATTGACTACATAGTTCTCTACAAACCAACAACTATATAGTGACTGTGGACCAGTGGAGTCAATAGTAAGTACAAGATGGTTTCAGATACTGTACATTCTGGCTCAGGAACGCAACATATTGGATATGTTTTGTCTTATTCCTACTAAAGAAAAGTTGTGTTTTAAGGTTTTTGCTTAACTGAACACATTCTTCTTTGCTTTGCTTTCACTCATTCTGCCAAAAAGAAAGAATTATTTGAATATTCATAATTCAGATTATTCAACTGAGTTTTTGGGTAAATCTTCACAATCCAAGAGTCTTCACAATGACTCCTACTGTCAAATACGTTATTTTCACCTGAACGTCCTTTAAGGGGACAATGTCACCCTTCCTCAGCTTTGGCTACTTAAAACAAGGAAGTGGGGGACTCCACTACTACTATCTACCCAAATCTGTTTTTTGTGGTTAAACTTCTAAAGAATTTGTCTGGTCCAAATGGCACAAGACCTTGTGGTTTACCCAGCTCGGCCTCATCATTGTAAAACAATGATAAAGTCACCTCAGTCATGCTCAAATTGTGCAACAACTCTCAGATTCAATTCAATTCAATTTTATTTATATAGCGTCTATTACAACACAAGTTGTCTCTAGGCGCTTTCCAGAGACCCAGAACATGACCCCGAGCAATTATTACATAAACAGCGGCAGGTAAAAACTCCCCTAGAGGAAGAAAAACCTTAAGCCAAACAGTGGCAAGGAAAAACTCCCCTTTAAGAGGGAAGAAGCCTTGAGCAGGACCTGGCTCCCAACCCAGCGCTGATGGCTCCACTTCTGTCTTTTGAAGCTTTTGATCAGCACAAAGTCACCAGGGACCAGGGTGTGGAGTTGTCCTTCAGCAGGGCTCGGGGGGGCAACAGCAACCTGAGAACGAATGTCTGAGAGGGCTTTTGAAAGGTTAGCACAGTAAGTTAGCACGTTGGTTTCACACAGAGCTGTGTCGGAAGGAGGAGCCGTGGGGGGTTTTAGGGGGTTTTCTTTTCCTCATCCGCATGTACATTAGTACGATAGGAAGAGCTTTTGTCCAGGGCAGACCAGTCTCAGCACAACATTTAGCCAGTTTTTGTTTTAGCGATCCATTCTCGCGCTCCACTGCTCTGCCAGATTCAGGATGGTATGCACAGTGTTTTCTGACATCTATTCCTAGATGTAAAGAAATCTGGGAAATTGCCTCATTGGCAAAGTGGGCACCATTGTCTGAGCTTAATTTCTTGGGATGCCCCATTGGGAAGGATTTCGCTGAGTAATGCACGGGCTACTGCTGAGGCATCGGTGCTAGAAGTTGAAAAAACTTCGGGCCATTTTGAAAACATGTCCACGAGAACTAAGCAATACTTCTTCCCTTCAGATGGTGGCAGTTCGATAAAGTCCATCATCACATGCTCAACAGGAGCTGCTGGTTGTGGGTAGGCTGCTAGGTGTGTGTTTTGTTTTGGTCTGCCTGGGTTATATGATGCACAGATCATGCATGACTGGCAATATTTCTGAGCATAAATAGAAAAGCCTTTTGTGAACCAATTTTGGAACATTATGTCCATCATCCCCCCTTTCGACACGTGGTCTAGACCATGTGTCAATTTAGCATAGTGTGGGACCAATGCGGATGGAAGGTACGGTTTACCGTTTGGGCCAAACCATCCAAGAGATGTGTGAGTGGCATCAGACTTGAGTCAAAGTCGTTTGTCTTTAGGGGTGGCGAGGCTTTGAAGTGAAGTGAGTGAGAATGGATCTGGGGTTATGGCTGATGACACAGCGCAGGGAACTGTTGGGGGGCGTGAGGGGTGGTTCAGTGGTTGTTGTGATGTTGTCTTTGCAGGTGCATCAGCACGTGCGTTACCTACAGAAACAGGGTCAGAGGAGTTAGTGTGAGCAGAACTTTTGCAGACCGCAATTCGTTTTGGGAGAAGGATGGAGTCTAGTAGATCTGCAACCAAAGAGTGGTTTAAAATTGGTTTCCCATCAGATTTGAGGAATCTGCGATGTTTCCAGAGCTGACCATAGTCGTGAACGATGCCAAAACCGTATCTGGAATCCGTCCAGATGGTGACTGATTTGTTTGCTGCGAGAATGCAGGCACGTGTTAAAGCAACGAGTTCAGCAGCCTGTGCAGAGTAATGGCCAGGCAGAGGTGCGGACTCTACAATGTCATGGTCTGAACAGACAGCATAACCGGTACGGCAGTTACCGGTGGCGGGGTCACGAGAGGCGGAGCCATCGACGTATAGGATTAAGTCAGGGTTGTCAAGGGGGAGATCAGATAAGTCAGGTCGGGGAGTGCAGGAGAGACCTATGGGAGAAGCTTTCAAACCACAAACGGATTATAGACATGTCAGCTGATGGGAGCAGGTGGTTCTGAAAGCAGTGTGGGAGGGGGAGAAGAACACCAATGGATTTGGAGTGGGGGTCCAATCAGTAGCTAAGTTGCAGGATCGAGTCCAGGGTCCCAAATCCTTCCATTGGTCAGTTTTAGACTTAGTTAGTGAGATCTGAGGATCACTGTCAGGTACCTTAAAAAAATGTGGATTGTAGGGGGGTGAGGGAGACAGAAAGAGCGCTGCGCGTTGCAGACCAGTAAAGGCTGCATGTTTGCAAAACATCAGTTAGATCCGAGAAGAACTTTTGTTCAAACTCGGAGTCAGGTTATGATGTTATCCAAACGGTACAATGAACATTTTGTGGTCTCATGAAAACAACAGTTCGTGGAACTCTAGCTTTTGCCATGGTAATTAGGGGCTGGGATTCGTCTACAGAAATCCACCATTGATATACAAGGGTGGGAGGAGAAGTCATGATCTCCTTGGTCATTGTGTATGAACAGGTGGTAGGAGAAATTACCTTCATGCCTTCAGGGGAGGACCGGAGCCCTAGGCCTAAAGATAGCATGAGGTCACGGCCCAACAGATTAAAAGGGCAGCACTGTGATAACAGGCAAGAGTGTTTTAATGGGGGGAGATTATCAACAGAGCAAGATAGAGGGACTGTAAAGTGTTCTTTTATTTCTGTGCCACTAGCACCCAAAGAGTAAGTCTGTTTGTTGGGGGGGTTCCTCACCCGACGTGCCCACCGGATCTACACCCCACTTTGCCTTTCAGTCCAAATAATGGGTTTTAGAGTGCTCTCCTCTTTGGCCTCTATAGTTGCCTCTGTTTCTGCGCATGTGCGGTCTTAATGAGCAGGTGTTGGCCCAGTGTCCTTTTTTTTTCCACAGTAGAAGCAGGTGTCACTTGAGCGGTTGGGTGGGTTTGGGGGACTGATCGGTGCAGGAGAAAGAAATCCGGCAGGAGAGTCAGCGGATGCTGTAGGAGCGTGGAGCAGGCGCAGCTGGGCCTGGTGGACTATGTCATCTTTCTCCTTTTTGTCGGTCGTTTCCTGGTCATTAAGTCTTTTTTGCTGATGGTCAGCGTGTCTCAGGATGTCATCTAGACGCACGGAAGCTTTCTGCCACCCGAGACAGGAGTCTTTTGTCATGGCACTCAGGGGAGTCAGGAGTCTATCCAGGAAGCTCTGTTTGAGGTGACTCTCGTAGGGGGTCATAATGGGGCCGGGGTAGGGATCAGGCTTAGTCATTCCACTGTAATCATCGTGGATCGACTGGAGACGGAGAAGGTAGTTGTCCACCTCCTCTCCCTCTTTTTGGGTACACGCCGTGATTTTTGACAGGTCACATGTGATTGGGAAGCTATCTCGGAGAGCTTGGAAGAAGGTAGTGACCCAGTTTCTGTAATCAATGTCGTCTGCGATGTCACCTTCACATGGGTTGGCTGTGGTTCAGTTTGGAGTTGCAGGTTGACGGTGATGGAGCAATTGTAGCTTCAGTAGGGCAAACTGAGCTGGGGTCAGAAGGTTGAGGAGAACTCTGGACATTTCAGAGGATGTGGGGACATAGTCTCTGATAAAGTCTTTAAATGCATTGGCAAGGGCTTGTCCGCCCTTTTCTGGCTTTATATATGTATATATATATATATATATATATATATATATATATATATATATATATGTACTCCCACAGTCCAAAAACATCGACAACATTTGATCATTGTGTACATGTGCAGGTGTGTATATGTTAATGTGTATATATAGATGAATGTCTATGTATTGATGTGTGTATGTATGGACAGATACAGGTATATATATGTGCGTCTACAAGTGCGTACATGTGTACGTGTATGTATGTATGCATACGTATATATATGTGGATGGATGTGTGTATGTGTATTTGTGTATAGGTATGTGTGTATGTGTATGTATAAATATGCGTGTGTAAGTTGTATATATCTATAGGTGTATGTGGAGTTCCATGCATGTGTGTATGTGTATATATAGGTGTGGGTGTATGTCGTTGTATGTATAGATGCATGCGAGTATGCACGTACAAATACATATGCAGATATGTGTAGGTATATTATTTGAATAATTTATTATTTGAAAAGCCTTTTTTCTATATATGTGTATGTATATAAAAAAAAAACAACAAAAAAAACGTGACTACATTTAAAATGCTTATATATATTTTTTGGGTCCTACCAATTTGGTATCAACCATTAATATATGTGCAAACAAAGGAAAAAAAGACCAAAAAAAAGAAAACGTAAGCTGGAAATGACTAGATGAGCAGATCTTCCCTTATCTGTAAAAAGAAGTGTGAACAATCAATGTATTTCTTAAATATAAAAAAATTAAATGAGCACTCAGAGAAAACCCAAAACAGTTCATGTCAACCTGGACCCCTCTGGTAACAATCTTACAAGGTTTCTAATGCACAAGTAGACCAAGAGGATTTATATGATGTTGCAAATACAATCTCCTCTTTTTTTTGTCTGTGTGAATTTCTTCTTCTGTGTGTACTTAATTATTACTTTAACAATTGTTTTCTTAGATTACAATGTTATATGTTGTGAGGTATATTGAATAATGGGTTGGTCTATGATGGAGGTTGATTGGAATGGAAATGACACCCCGATAAATAAAGCTTATAATAGTTTGGATCTATTTTATTTTTTAAAGTATACATATAAACTATCCATTCATCCATTTTCTACACCCGCTTACTCCTTCGCTGGGTCACGGGGGTCTGTTGGAGCCTATCCCAACATATTGCAAATGGTTGGCAGGAGTACACCCTGGACAGGTCGCCAGTCCATCGCAGGGCCACATTCAAAGACAGACAAACAGGCATGCTCACATTCACACCACGGGCAATTTAGCATGAGCAATTAAGCTAGTATGAATGTTTTTGGTCTGTGGGAGGAAGCCAGAGTACCCAGAGTGAGCCCATGCAAGCACGGGGAGAACATGCAAACTCCACACAGAAAATCTATCTACCTTGCACACTGCTTCATTTTGAGTGATTAAAAATAATACCCAAATAAAAACATGAAAATATAACATTATACTTCATATAAATTGAATTAAAAAGTTGTCTTACACATTGTCTAATTGTTTGTGAAAAGCTCAATAACCAATGTTTCCAGCTAATTTAATCAGTTGTTTTGACTTGATATAAAAACGTTTGACTGAATATTTAAAATGGCAACAACAAAACATTTACTCCCAAAATGAAATTCCTTTTGGACACGAATGGATAAAGGGGTTTGTCCACAAACCCTTAAACACACATGTACTTACAGAATCCTACACACCCAAACACATATCGTCACACACTTGCAGCTTCACTCCAATCAACTCCTCACTCCAGCTCCAGACGAAGGTGTCAACATTGGTCCCTGACTGAGTTCATTTGTGTCTTAAAGTTTTCACTTTCTAACTCACAATGTGGTATGAACACGGTTGAATGAGGAACAATGATGAGATATAAAGTTCAGTTCTCATTTTTCTGATTTTAAGTGAATTATTTTTATCATGACATGTTTTAATGTTGACTTTGTAATTGTTGGTGCTAAATAAATACAGTCCATTTACCATTAACATTGGTACATTACTGTAACATTCGCCATGGCACATTCAATCGGGGGAAAACTGCTTCACAATGCAGGTCTATCAGAGGTTTTAAATTTTAGTTTGCAGTTGTTTCAAATGTAAAACCAAATTTATTGTCCAGACTTTTAGAAATACAAGAACGAGAGTCTCTAGTGTGCTGCAAAGCTGATTTATTGAGTGATTAGCATTTTAAGCAAAATAATTAAAACATCCTTCCCTCATCAGAATAAGCAGTGCAGATACATTTTCACGATATTGTTTGCCAAGCAAAGTTGTGACTTTTCTGCCACATGTTTAAGATAGAAATGAAAACATCTGCATAACAGCCTTTTTAGACTAATCAAAACGGCGTTGTGCAATAAGGTCTTCAAACGAGAGTTTGTCGATCAGCTGCTGCTGCTGGTCCAGTTTCTCCTGCAGGTCCTGGTCCAGTTTGTCCTGCAGCTCTTGGTCCAGTTTTTCCTCCAGGCCCTGATCCAGTTGCCCCGCAAGTTTGCCTCTCGCACTAACCCACCTGGTTTGATAGAACCAGGATCAGCATGACGTTAAAAGAAACAAAAGCAGTTATCAAAAAAGAAAAAAAAGATAGTTGTGGAAGTTGTAATACCATTTTGAAATATGGTAAATACTTTTATCTTTATACATTCAAGACTTAGAGGAGAGTAGAACTTCAAGTCCTCACCTGTAACTTAAACCAGTTTCGGCCATGAGGACGACCATAGACAACACAAGAAACACCACAGTACACTTCATCCTGTGAAAGAACAAAGAAAAGGTCCTCCGTAGTTAATTTATGAATTCTGTGTAATGGCTCTTATTAAAAAAGTGTAATTTCTGGTAAATTAAATGCAGAAAACTTAGTCACAACAACTGGTACACTGGTTCTTTAACTTAAAATTTGAATTAATATTACAGGCAGTAAAATGATACTGCTCATATTACCATGAATTGTCAATTTTTATTCACACAATATTAGTCCCTAGTCACGATTAGGGACTAATAAGGTGTGTAATATTGTCCTTATTAACAATAATAATCAACCGTTTTTTTAACTGCAGAAAGGTTTTTTTTTTTAATGCTAAAATTAATAATTTGTCTTTTCTTTTAAATGTTTTTATTCTACATTTTAAATAAGCATTTTCAAAGTCCGACTGAGAAATTACTGAGATAAAGAGTAAGTAGTAACGGGTCAACATGCGGATCAACTTGTGATAATCGCAGTCCAACATCATTCATTCCCTCCACAGTTTGAAGAAGTCAAACCTGCCTGTTACGGTCATGACTGTGTTTTTCATTTCTGCTATAACTAACAGATCATCGTTAAAATATACAGATGAACATTTCTTGATGACAACTGAATGTGAAGAAAGGATTTAGTTCTTACCTTCTCACTGATGCAGAGTGACAGTATAAACTGTTTTCTAGAAGTATGGCGAGCGTGTCAGAGGTTATGTAAAACACAATGCTGTTGAAATGGTGCAGCTCTTTATATACACATATGACGGAGTGGATTTCATGATTGTGAAACATGTTGCCATGATGGGTAGCGATAAGTTGGATTTTTGGCCAGACAAAACTTAACCACAAAAGGAAGTGGTGCCGTGCCTTCGGCTAGACAGGACGTTCCTTTCTGGTTACCATTAATTAAAGACCATTATTATTATTTTTAATGTCATGAATAATACTAATAACTCTAAAAGTAAACATTGACTGTTATTTCTCAACACCATATGAACTGAAAAGTATTTTATCATTTCTTTCTGTTGTCTTCATTTCTTAGTCAACAATCAATCATTTCAAGATATCAAAATCTGTAACTGCAGTTTAAAAAGTTGAAGAACCAGTGTTCACAACAGAAGGTGTTCTTGGGAGAGCTTCCTGAGTGCAGAGAGGGAGGACTGTTCTCGTGGGCACTGGTAACATGTTCCACCAGTGAGGAACCTCGTGAGAGAACAGTCGTAGGTGAAATGGTCTTGTGTGGAAAGAGGGCAAGGCCAGTCCAAGTTTACCATTGACTTCATGTTGACCCCACAAGGTTTGACACCTTCTGATGAGCTTGGAACCTTGTGACTGCGTCAGACCACTCGGACATCCATATGTAATCCTATTTATGTTATAAAAATACATTTTTTGCAATTGTTTTGTACCTCAAGGTTGACGGTGTCATTTTAGTTCAGCACATCTCTGCCATTTGACAAACAATTCTAAATCGTAAATGCATATTTCTTCTTAGAAAAGCTGGAAAATGATAAAATGAAAAAAGATAAAGGTAAAATATTCTATAATGTAAATATACTAACGCCAATGATGAACAGTTATATTTTTTTTTTTAAAGAGACCACAATGACGCGAAGAACGGATAGAATTACTGCAGCAGTGTTCGAAAAGTTTATTCAGCTGAATTGACTACATGGTTCTCTACAAACCAACAACTATATAGTGACTGTGGACCAGTGAAGTCAATAGTAAGTACGAGATGGTTTCAGATACTGTACAGCCATTCTGACTCAGGAACGCAACATATTGCTCCTGATCTTCATTTTAGTACAATTCCTTATCCTGCAGTGTAGCGGGAAAGAATGACAAGAGTGATAAAATAAAATCCAGAAGAAGCAGACTAAGAGAAGGTGGGCATTTGCCTTGAGTAGCTGGGGTCTTGTATACACTGTTCAAACCAAATGGTTGACTATTAAGAGTACTTTTGGGACATCCAGTTAATAAGGAACTGCAGTAGTCCAAATCTGAGAAAATCATTAGGTGCTTTCATGAAGTTTTTTCTTCTTCCGACTAATAATAAAAGTTGTGTTTTAAGGTTTTTGCTTATCTGAACACATTTTTCTTTGCTTTGCTTTCACATCTTCTGCCAAATCTTCCTGGGCAAATCTTCACAATACAGGAGTCTTCACAATGACTCCTACTGTCAACCAAGTTATTTTCACCTGAACGTCCTTTAAGGGGTTATAGTTACGCTCCGCCAATGGTCCTGGCGAGGAGCATCTCTCTCTCTCTCTCTCTCTCTCTCTTGTTCTCCTCGTCTCCGTGAGGACGGGTGGATGTTGGTACCGTAGCTGGACTTCCTTCAGCTCTGGGGGGGTCTGAAGGCATTCACTTAGTTAGGGTGTGCACAGGTTTTGCACGTTTGGCTCCTTTGGGGTTTGGAACATTTGCTGGTCACTCAGTTGCAGGGCTGTGACCAGACATTGTAGTTGCCGTTTCCGGGCAACCAGATGCTTCTTCAGGCATGATGATGGAGGAGTCAGGCTGGTAGCTTGTCACGCTGTTGTAGGAGCTGTGGCCTTCACAGCTCACAGGCCTGTAAGAAGATGAGCTGTTGGAGTTGTTGAAGGAGATTGAGAGAGCGAAAAAGGGGAGCTACTCTTTATAGCCACGCCTGGACTGCAGGGACCCCTGCTGGGATTTGGGGTCCATTAGCAACGAGAGGCCAGTAACGTAACTTTGACACCTAGCTGTGCAATAGTAAACTGCAAAGCCTGCTGAGGTTCATTTGTGTCTTAAAGTTTTCACTTTTTAACTCACAATCTGGTACGAACACGGCTGAATGGGCAAAATTGTTGAAATATAGAGTTCAGTTAGTATTTTTCTATTTAAAATTAATTATTCTTATCGTGACATGTTTTAAAGATGACTTTGTAATTGTTGGTGCTAAATAAATACAGTCCATTTACCATTAACATTGGTACATAACTGTAACATTCGCCATGGCACATTCACTCGGGGGAAACTGCTTCACAATGCAGGTCTATCAGAGGGTTCATATTTCAGTTAGCAGTTGTGTCAAATGTAAAACCAAATTTATTGTCCAGACTTTTAAGAATACAAGAGCGAGAGTCTCTAGTGTGCTGCAAAGCTGATTTATTAAGCGATTAGCATTTTAAGCAAAATGAATAAAACATCCTTCCTTCATCAGAATTAGCAATGCAGATACATTTTCACAATATTGTTTTCCAAGCAAAGTTGTGACTTTTCTGCCACATGTTAAAGATAGAAATTGAGAACATCTGCAGAACAGCCCTTGTTAGACTACTCAAAACGGCGTCGTGCAATAAGGTCTTCAAACGAGAGTTTGTCCATCTGCTGCTGGTCCAGTTGGTCCTGCAGCTCTTGCTCCAACTGCGCCTGCTGCTGTTGGTCCAGTTTATCTGCAAGTTGCGCTTTCCCTTTAATGAGACTGGTTTAGTGAAAGCAGGATCAGCACAGAGGGAAAAGGGACAAAAGTGGTTGTAAATAACAACAAAAATACTGTGGAAGCTGTATTACTATGTTGGAATATGGTCAATACTTTATAAATTTCAAGACTTAGAAAACAGAGCAAGAGTAGAACTTCAAGTCCTCACCTGTGAATGCCACCGATGACGTGAGGAATTGCCCCTAAAAGAGCTCCAAAAAAACCCTCTCCAGGTTCGGCCATCAGGACGACCATAGACAACACGAGAAACACCACAGTACACTTCATCCTGTTAAAAAACAAAAACAGAAAGAAGTTTTCCATACTTACATTTATATACTTTGTTTTATGGGTATTATTTAGAAAGTGTAATTTCTGGTAAATTAAGTGCAGACTCCTCATTCACAACAACTGGTATACTGGTCATTCAATTTAGAAATTTATTTTTTTCTCAGTTTTTTTGGTCTTTTCATGGCTTCATATTGATTTTCAGAAATTGCTGTTTGTTTTCTCAGCAAGTACAGTTGGAGAGTTAAAACTACCATGAATATGTTATTCACTGGTAAAGACGGAAAGTTTTTAGAAACCAAAACAATGTGATAAAATGGAATATTATTGGCAGTAAAATGGTACTGCGCATATCATTCATTCCCTCCACAGTTTGAAGAAGTCAAACCTGCCTGTTACAGTCATGACTATGTGTTTTACATTTCTGCTATAACTAACAGATTATCGGTAAAATATACAGATGAACATTTCTTGATGACAACTGAATGTGAAGAAAGGATTTAGTTCTTACCTTCTCACTGATGCAGAGTCACAGTATAAACTGTTTTCTAGAAGTATGGCGAGTGTGTCAGAGGTTATGTAAAACACAATGCTGTTGAAATGGTGCAACTCTTTATATACACATATGACGGAGTGGATTTCATGATTGTGAAACATGTGACCATGATGGGTAGCGATAAGTCGGCATGTTGCCCTGACAAATATCTTAGAAGTTTGATCACAAAAGGAAGTGGTGCCCTGCCTTTGGCTAGACAGGACGTTCTTTTGGGGTCACTGAGTAGATATGGGTTGAACCTCCAAGAATGAGTAAAACCTTTTTTTTATTAAACATTAAATGTAAAAATACTGGACTGTGATCAAAAATAGAATGAATTTCTATTTTACAAGACACCACAGATGACAGTATCTGCTTAAAGGCAAAAAAGTAATCTATCCTGGAGCTACTCCTGTGTGCGTTGGAAAAGAAAGTAATCTCCTAAATCAGGATGCACAGCTCACCCAATGTCAACAAATCCAAATTCATCACATGTAACTGCTAATGCTCTAGCTCTTTTCGAAAGAGCCCCAGTTTCTGCAGTCAGAAACGACAAAACGTGGATTAGGTGGCAATTGAAATCCCCACCTACTGGAGAATATTCAGTTTCAGGTTCAACAATCTCCAATAATGAAAAATGACAAAGTCAGTAGGGTGCCCAAGTGGAGCGTACATGTTGAGAACTGAAATATCTTTACCATATAGAAGGCCAGTCCTTATAATGTTGCACCCACTACTGTCCTTGACACAGGATTCAAGTTTAAAAAGCAATTTTTTGTTGATTAGAAAACACTCCTACAGTTTGAGGTGTAGGTTAAAAGAAAAGTCTAGGGGACCAGATCCCGGTTCAGTTCCAGGTGGGTTTCCTGCAGCAATGCAATCTCAACACGTTCCTTTTTAAGAGAGGTGAGCATTTTTTTCCTCTGTACTGGGAGATGACTACCCTGTACATTTAGCCATGTACAAAGTACAGAGTTTGACACTAGGTCTGTAGTTGATGACCGCCTCCTTGGTCTTGTTGATATTGAGCAGCAGGTGTTTTTTCCTACACCACTTTGCCAGCCGCTGCACCTCATCTCTGTAGGCAGACTTATCGTTGACGGTTATGAATCCCACCAATGTGGTGTTGGAGTGATGTGTAGTGCTTGTTTAGTTATTAAAGGATTATTAATAGTTGTCCAATGACAGTTACAGATAATGTAAATAAAGTATTAAAATAATAAAGCAAAATAACTAAACAGCACAATCATTCTCTAAATAACTGTTATTCTGTGTGCCAGTCTGTCACCAGGGGTGGCGCTGTAGAGTATTAGGGAAGGAAAGAGTTGAGCACAGACCTTTACAACCAGCAAATTTTACAAATATGTAAAAAATAACCACAAACAACTTCTCTTATTCAAATAAATCAGAATTTATTTACGCTATTATTAAAGACGGTGAAATATCAACACTTGCAATAAAGTTCTGCTATCTAAACTACACAGTCACAAACATGTCAGTCTAAACACAACAGTTTGGTTGTTTATGTGTGTGACAAGATAGCTGTTCATACACGTGTGAATTGTAGAAATGGCAGAGATGATCACGTGGTGACTGAGTCTCGCGTGATTCAAAACAGCCACAGCCGACGAGAATTAAGGAAATGTGAGGCCTCGTGGCCAAGATAAGAGTGCACATGTGTCCGTGGGTTAGTAGTAGAGAATGAGAGAAATAAGAGGGCAGCGTAAAATCTGAAAACACAAGAATAACTTCTCACTATCAGAAAACTAAGCTGCTCTGATGTTTCCCACACAGAGGTGCACCAATGTGTAGCCAACTTCACATGTGGGCTCTGGTCATTCAACTGTAAAAATAAGAAAATCTTAATTTTCTGTTGTGGGACAAGCATCAAGGAGATCCAGCAAAGTGGATGCAACAGTAGATAAACTAAAGTAAACAAACACACTTCAGCATCTTTAGCTGATGAACACAGTTGTGGTGGGATCAGTGGTCCGGCTCACAACGTGTGCGATGCAGTAAAACAGAACTAGTTAAATGCATTAACTAAGTTTCTCTGCTCAGACACAAAAACAGTCTCTCACTTTGATCGCTTTGTAAGCGATGAGAGTGATGGTTTTGTCCTTGACAGACCAGCCTGTCCTTCCTTTGGTTTGGTGGATCGTTACGCTCTGCCAATGGTCCTGGCGAGGAGCGTCTCTCTCTCTCTCTCTCTCTCTCTCTCTTGTTCTCCTCGTCTCCGTGAGGACGGGTGGATGTTGGTACCGTAGCTGGACTTCCTTCAGCTCTGGGGGGGTCTGAAGGCATTCACTTAGTTAGGGTGTGCACAGGTTTTGCACGTTTGGCTCCTTTGGGGTTTGGAACATTTGCTGGTCACTCAGTTGCAGGGCTGTGACTAGACATTGTAGTTGCCGTTTCCGGGCAACCAGATGCTTCTTCAGGCATGATGATGGCGGAGTCAGGCTGGTAGCTTGTCACACTGTAGTAGGAGCTGTGGCCTTCACAGCTCACAGGCCTGTAAGAAGATGAGCTGTTGGAGTTGTTGAAGGAGATTGAGAGAGCGAAAAAGGGGAGCTACTCTTTATAGCCACGCCTGGACTGCAGGGACCCCTGCTGGGATTTGGGGTCCATTAGCAACGAGAGGCCAGTAACGTAACTTTGACACCTAGCTGTGAAATAGTAAACTGCAAAGCCTGCTGAGGTTCATTTGTGTCTTAAAGTTTTCACTTTTTAACTCACAATCTGGTACGAACACGGCTGAATGAGCAAAATTATTGAAATATAGAGTTCAGTTAGTATTTTTCTATTTAAAATTAATTATTTTTATCATGACATGTTTTAAATATGACTTTGTAATTGTTGGTGCTAAATAAATACAGTCCATTTACCATTAACATTGGTACATAACTGTAACATTCGCCATGGCACATTCACTCGGGGGAGACTGCTTCACAATGCAGGTCTATCAAAGGTTTCATATTTCAGTTAGCAGTTGTGTCAAAAGTAAAAACAAATTTATCAGCCAGACTTTCAAGAATACAAGATCGAGAGTCTCTAGTGTGTTGAAAAGCTGATTTATTAAGTGATTAGCATTTTAAGCAAAATGAATAAAACATCCTTCCTTCATCAGAATTAGCAGTGCAGATACATTTTCACAATATTGTTTTCCAAGCAAAGTTGTGACTTTTCTGTCACATGTTAAAGATAGAAATGAAAACATCTGCAGAACAGCCCTTGTTAGACTACTCAAAACGGCGTCGTGCAATAAGGTCTTCAAACGAGAGTTTGTCCATCTGCTGTTGTTGGTCCAGTTGGTCCTGCAGCTCTTGCTCCAACTGCGCCTGCTGCTGTTGGTCCAGTTTATCCGCAAGTTGCGCTTTCCCATGAATGAGACTGGTTTAGTGAAAGCAGGATCAGCACAGAGGGAAAAGGGACAAAAGTGGTTGTCAATAAAACAAAAATACTGTGGAGGAGGTATTACTATGTTGCAATATGGTCAATACTTTATAAATTTCAAGACTTAGAAAACAGAGCAAGAGTAGAACTTCAAGTCCTCACCTGTGAATGCCACCGATGACGTGAGGAATTGCCCCTAAAAGAGCTCCAATAAAACCCTCTCCAGGTTCGGCCATCAGGACGACCATTGACAACACGAGAAACACCCCAGTAAACTTCATCCTGTTAAAAAAGAAAAAAACAGAGAGAAGTTTTCCATACTTACATTTATATACTTCTTTTTATGGGTATTATTTAGAAAGTGTAATTTCTGGTAAATTAAGTGCAGACTCCTCATTCACAACAACTGGTATACTGGTCATTCAATTAAAAAATTTATTCATTCTCAGTTTTTTTTGTCTTTTCATGGCTTCATATTGATTTTCAGAAATTGCCATTTGTTTTCTCAGGAAGTACAGTTGGAGAGTTAAAACTACCATGAATCTGTTATTCAGTATTAAAGACGGAAAGTGTTATAAAATTGAATATTATTGGCAGTAAAATGGTACTGCTCATATTAACATGAATTATCATTTTCCTGAAAACAAAAGTTTGGTTTTGATTCAAAACTGCTTTGACTCAAACCATATTAGTCCCTAGTGAAGATTAGGGACTAATATGATGTGTAATATTGTCCTTATTAACAATATCAATAGACTTTCCGTTGTTTTAACTGCAGATAGTTTTTTTTATGCTTAAAGTATTAATTTTCCCATTCCCTCCACACTTTGAAGAAGTCAAACCTGCCTGTTACAGTCATGACTATGTGTTTTACATTTCTGCTATAACTAACAGATTATCGGTAAAATATACAGATGAACATTTCTTGATGACAACTGAATGTGAAGAAAGGATTTAGTTCTTACCTTCTCACTGATGCAGAGTCACAGTATAAACTGTTTTCTAGAAGTATGGCGAGTGTGTCAGAGGTTATGTAAAACAGAATGCTGTTGAAATGGTGCAGCTCTTTATATACACATATGATGCAGTGGATTTCATGATTGTGAAACATGTGACCATGATGGGTAGTGATAAGTCGGCATGTTGCCCAAAAATAATTTCATAGAAGTTTGATCACAAAAGGAAGTGGTGCCCTGCCTTCGGCTAGACAGGACGTTCTTTTGGGGTCACTGAGTAGATATGGGTTGAACCTCCAAGAATGAGTAAAACCTTGTTTTTATTAAACATCAATTGTAAAAATACTGGACTGTGATCAGAAATAGAAATAATTTCTATTTTACAAGACACCACAGATGACAGTATCAGCTTAAGAGCAAAAAAGTAATCTATCCTGGAGCTACTCCTGTGTGCGTTGGAAAAGAAAGTAATCTCCTAAATCAGGATGCACAGCTCACCTAATGTCAACAAATCCAAATTCATCACATGTAACTGCTAATGCTCTAGCTCTTTTCGAAAGAGCCCCAGTTTCTGCAGTCAGAAACGACAAAACGTGGATTAGGTGGCAATTGAAATCACCACCTATTCAATTCAATTCAATTTTATTTATTTAGCATCTATTACAACACAATTTTTACTCTAGGCACTTTCCAGAGACCCAGAACATGACCCCCGAGCAATTATTACCTAAACAACGGCAGGTAAAAACCTCTCTAGTGGAAGAAAAACCTTAAGCCAAACAGTTGCAAGGAAAAACTCCCCTTTAAGAGGGAAGAAACCTTGAGCAGGACCTGGCTCATAAGGGGGGATCCTCCTGCCGAAGGCCAGTCGGGTAGAGCAAGAAATAAGAAAGAATAGAGACATAGAGACACAGTCAAAGGTACAAGACAGGATACAATAGTAACTATCATCAGTAGTCCAATTAGACTTCTGTGTGCATGGGTGATATATGGATACACGGTGATCCAAGGGGATGAGGACTGCAGGTCGGGATGTCAGCAAGTATCCAACAGACATCCATACAGACAGGTGAAGGCAGACACTGGGATGGTCAGAGGTGGGACTGCAGGTCAGCAAGCAGCTCCTGAGGTTCTGGTCTGCAGGACATGCACAGAAGAGGAAAAGAAGGGCCAGACAAGCACAACAAACTACAAGAACAATGGACCACAATTAAGTTTATGGGATACTGTTAATAAATGAGGGTTTAGGTGAAGCAGAGACAGAGAAGACAAAGAGAAACAGAGAAGGTGAAAGGCACCACTCAGTGGATCATGTTGGTGCCCCCCTGCAGCAGGTCTATAGCAGCATATCTACACCGAAGCTGTTTAAAATGAGCTGCTCTAATCTGGTCCTGTAACTGCAGCTTTGACTACTGGCCCTGACACATTAAGATACTAAATGTACACTACCTATATGCTTTATTAAACAGAAATGTTTTCAGTTTAGTTTTAAAGGTGGAGGTGGTATCAGCCTCCTTAACCCAAACTGGAAGTTGGTTCCAGAGTGATGGTGCCTGATAACAGAAAGCCCGTCCTCCAAATCTACATTTCGATACTCTAGGAACTACGAGTAAACCTGCACCTTGAGAACGGAGAACTCTATTAGGAAGGTACGGTACTATCAGGCCTTTTTGGACTTTATGTGCAAGTAATAAAATTTTGAATTGGATTCTAAATTTTACGGGGAGCCAATGGAGGGAAGCTAAAACTGGAGAGACGTGGTCTCTCTTGTTGGTTCCTGTCAGCACTCGCGCTGCTGCATTTTGGATCAGCTGGAGGCTGTTAAGAGAATTACTTGGACATCCAGCCAACAACACGTTACAGTAATCTAGTCTAGAAGATACGAACGCATGAATTAGTTTTTCGGCATCACTCTGCGAGAGGATGCTCCTGATCTTTGCGATATTACGGAGGTGGAAAAACGCGGTTTTACAAACCTGATTAATATGCTGTTTCTTCTACTGGAGAATATTCAGTTTCAGGTTCAGCAATCTCCAATAATGAAAAATGAGAAAGTCAGTAGGGTGCCCGAGTGGAGCGTACATGTTGAGAACTGAAATATCTTTACCATATAGAAGGCCGGTCCTTATAATGTTGCACCCACTACTGTCCTTGACACAGGATTCAAGTTTATAAAGCATTTTTTTGTTGATTAGAATACACACTCCTACAGTTTGAGGTGTAGGTTAAAAGAAAAGTCTAGGGGACCAGATCCCGGTTCAGTTCCAGGTGGGTTTCCTGCAGCAATGTAATCTCAACACGTTCCTTTTTAAGAGAGGTGAGCATTTTTTTCTTCTTTACTGGGAGATGACTACCCTGTACATTTAGCCATGTACAAAGTACAGAGTTTGACACTAGGAATACTCATATCTACATTAAATAGACTTTGGCATAACTCAAGTTGTTACATATCACTGTCATACTTACTAAAAAGCTAATCAGACTGAGCACATTGTAAACTTTTAACTAAACAGTGGCCAAACTTGAAATAAAACTGTTTATGAACACCAAGACTAGGTCCTTCAGTGACCATACCAAGACTTTTAAACTTAAGAGCAAACAGAATGTTTGCAGAAAGTTCAAACCCTGTTTGAAGGTGAAAGACCCTTTGCCTAAACCTGTATGCAAGCATAGTCCTAATCGGGCTGGCACAGTTAATTAAAATAAAATGAAATAAAATATATGAGCTTGCAGCCAGTTATGACAACTGGAAATATGATGTTTGTATCCACTCAGAGTAACAAAAGATAAAAGTAGGACTGAAGCTAACAGGCACTGAAGTTTAGTGTCTTAAAACAGAAGTTGCAACATAAATACAGTTCAATTCATCTTAATGATTTCAAGACTTTAGTGACTATAAAAATACTAGAAATTGACTCGATTGACTCCAGTTTCTGAATAGTTGTCTTCAAAGTTTGTCTGAATGACAAAGTGATGATACACAGCTAGTGACAGGTCAACATGCAGTCATAAAGGTCCAACAGCACGAATTCCCTCCAGACTGAGGAAGTCGCCCCACCTGTTGCAGCCATGACTGTTCAAACATTTGCTCTATAACTAACCAATTCCAGTTAGAGTCTACAGCTTTAATAATAATAATCGAATGTGACCATATGATTTAGTTCTAACCTTTTCACTGATGGTGAGTGAAAGTCAGTGGGTCAGAGGTTAGCCTATGTAAAACAAAAATATGCTGGTGGACTGTTCCATCTCTTTATATATGCACATGACTGAGTGGACTAAAGTATTGTGACAAACGTTGCCATAAGGGGTAAAATTGAGGGCTTGTGAAACAGAAGCCAAAAACGTTCTGCGAAATGTAACCACAAAGCTGAGAGGGAGAGGCTTTGTGGTTAAGAAGCTGAGAGAAGCTGAGCCCTGTCTTTGGGTAGACGCCGCTCAGCAAGCTTGAGAGCAAGTTTGCATAACTACAGGTTTGTAGGTACAGTATATAAAATAACTGCAGTTCCACATGTTTTGTTGAGATTGTAATCTATTACTACACCCATGGACTCTTAGAGATACTCAACAGATTTTTTTCCTTGTTTTATTCTTTTATCTCTGTAAAAGGAACTACAAACCAGCAGATCCACAGAAGAGCAACAACTGTTTGATGGTAGTGCTAAATATACAGTCAAAAGCAGTGGCCCAGATCTGGACCAGATTAATTGAGATAAATGGATGCTTTTGGAGTATTGATAGAAAGCTTTATAACTAGAAAAGTCAACATGAAGGCCACATTACAATTGTTTTATAAAAGGATAAGACAGCTCCCTCACCCTTCCTACAGCTGTATGGCGTGATCCAGGGCAGAAGAACTGCCTCCTGAAGCTCCCTTTCGCTCTGCTTGGCCTTTCCTTTCTTGACATTTTGATACAATTAGCAGAAGAGCAAAATCTATACTGTGAGCGATCATTAGGTGCTAATCTCTCCAAGAGCGTATAAGGTTTGGGCAAAAAACATATTAACATATTGATGAATGGTTGTACATTCAATATAAATTTTATAAATTCTCTGTAATAAAATTCTTAAGGTCTAAGTTTATCATAAAATCTGAGCTTTTAGATTTTGTGCATATGACCTATGGACTTATTCTGCTTAAAAAACTTCCTTATTTTCAATTACATGTTTTTTTTTATTTTTATTTTTTACTGGAAAGTGAGTCAGTCTTGATGCTGAACTGTTTAAATATGAAAAGGTGTGAGCACAGACTGCTAGTGGTGGACTGCAGCTGCAATGGAGGTAGACAGAAGTGATGGACTGCAGATCAGTGCTACTCTTTACTGATTTTTTTTTTTTTATTGTGCAGGTACCTTTTTCTCTTATACTCTTACACTCTTTTCATTGTTATTTCCTGTTTGACTACCTGCTTAAAGTGTGCTATTGTCACTGGTGTGTATGCAGTCACAACAGGGAGCAGGTGACTGCAAGTGCACAGGCCATTTGATCTCTACCCATTGGTTGTTATGACATGTACATAGATGGGAAAGAGAGAAAGAGAGAGGTACTTATGCAATGTTTTTAGTCTTGCCTTATTCAAACTGTGTTGTTTTACACACACACACACACACACACACACACACACACACACACACACACACACACACACACACACACACACACACACACACACACACACACACACACACACACGATCACACTCACAATGGTGTCTACATTCTCCTTAGCTGACTCCGGTTGAAGCAGCCGAATCAAACCTGTGTTTTCAAAGTCTGTTTCCTTGTTTCTCCTTTCTCCGGTGGAAGGTAGGAGGGGCTTCCATGGAGAGGACCATTTGATCTGGAATGGGCGATTTATTTAGACTGGAACAGAAGCTGTAACTGTATTTGTTGGGGTGTTTTGACCTGTACATGCCATAGACACCACACCCTAGAATTGTGTTACCGTTTAAAAAAAATTATTTGTGGTATTTCAACATTTTCTTTTTTACAATATTGTGTTGTTTTAGATCAATAGTGGGAATTAGACCACTATAGTTTTACATTTCTGTGAAGAATATACCTTATTGAAACACCAGTTTTCTTACACTGTTGGTGAGCACTAAGGTGAACTTTTTGAGCTCACCATCGCTGTACATCACACCGCAGCATTTATCAGCATCATTGTCAGGCTTACACGACCTAAACATTTATTAAACACACAATAACGCGGAAAGAAAGTCATTGAGTTTTTTCAATTATCTTGCAAGGAGGACGGACACAGAAACACGCACTTGTCTTTTATTAATTTAAAATGACTTTTTATTAATTTAAAATGACCGGTCTCAGGAAGGACGGGCATCTGGTTTGAATGTGTATCCAGGATAATAAGTCAGGAAAGACACACCGATAAACACAAAAGCTCAAGGCCAGGTGTACTTACCTACGTTTTCTTTTCAGCTTATCTTGCAGATTTATATTAGCTTTACAGACCAATAACTATCGGAAAAGCCCAACAATGAGAAATTGTGTGTCTTTCTGTGTAACTGAAACAAGGTTTTGCGTTGGGCTAGTTACTGCACCTGAAAACTGGACCTGAAAACTGCCAGGTTTAGAGTGGTGTTGACTTGACTTGGGTATGCTGTTGGTGGGAGATGACAATGCTCAGGGATCGAAATCCCATTAAAAAGATTGAACAAAAACTCAGGAGTGCTCAAGAATGTGGAAATTTATGTTCATGCAGCAATGAAGACGTTAGAGACAGAGTTTGACACAATTGTTTAACTGACATACATAAGAATTGTTCTTATATCTCATCACACACAAAGAGTTATGCAATTTCATATTAGTCAGGCAGTCCAGTGGAGCTTTATCTGTGATCATAAGTTCAACATGTATCACCAGAGACCTGAATGTGGGTAACAAAGGACCAGTTACTCACACAAGACATACGGTTATAAGACGCATAAATTGGGTCACAGAAATTTACATAATATATTATTGCAAAAGATTAGCATCACACATGTTTCTAATTTTTCTATCACCTTTTACGTTTGAGTCTTATTGATAGCGGTGTATGCAAATATTATATATATTCAAATCTGATCTTTCGATTTTTCTTTCTTCTCGATTGTTGTCATCTTCTTTAGCTTCTTTGGGGATTGGCAAACAGCAAAAGTGGTGCATTATTGCCACCTAATATATGGTGATATAGAGTGGTAACAAGTCAGGTGTGGTACAATATTGGAAACGCAACACCTGAAAGGACTGAGGAGGACGCTGGCCCTGTCACAAATCCAGACTGGACTCTCACTAATGGAACCCTGTGTACAAACTGCAGGAACAATAAGTTCGAGGCATGTGTAGGGCTGGGCTATTTAAGTTTTGACGTTGTGCAATCATTTTAATAATCCTTTTTTCTTCTCCTATCTTGCCTGCCACCTCATGTGCAGGATGAGGAACTGAACTAGAGCATACACTGGTTGTCTCTGCTTCCCTTGAACCGTAAGAATAAAACCGACTGCCTGAATTGTGATTTATGTTTAGCTGAGTTTAATGGGATCCACAGGATCACAATACCTCGATAGCTGTCATGCATTATAGTAAGACATTGCTCAGAGCTCAAACGCAACAAGACACATTACAGGGATAAACACAAAGCTAATTTAAAAAAAAAAACACACACTTGTTTTTTATTCATTTAAAATGACTCCCTTTAAAAAGGAAGAGGTCTCAAACAGAACCAGTCTCAGGAAGGACGGGCATCTGGTTCGAATGTGTATGCAGGATAATAAGACAGGAAAGACACACCGATAAACACAAAAGCTCAAGGCCAGGTGTACTTGCAAAAAGAGAGAGAGAAAAGAGAAACACAAAGTTAAATAAAATGACAGTGACAAAATGACAAGTATTGTGTTTTACTGATTAATTTGCTTTTATCCTTACAGTGTAATACAATGTTTATTCCTTGTTTCTGCATCAATGTTGTATTAAACAGCACATATAATTAAAGTAAAAACTACATCTCCATTATACTTATGACTGAAAAGAATAAACTAATTGAAGAGTCAGTCTTTGGAGGCATGAGGTCCCAATAACGCAGGAGACTGCCTTGGAGACACGAGAACAAACAAAGGACAAGTATATTATTTTATTTTTGTGTATATCACATTTAAATTTTTTGAGACTTTTAGAGGACTGCTTCTATCGTGACTGCATGATAAACAGAAATTATTAAAATATTAATATAAAATGAGTCACACACTCTTGAGTTCCCCATTTGGCGTATACAATGCCCCGCTGCTTGTCTGTGGGGTGCTTGACATGAAAAATGTAATGACAGTGCAAAGTTCTAGCTGTTATCAGTGTTGACAGCTTGATTACTATCTTATCACTTCCCCAAGCTCTGGTTCCTCTTCTCCGTTCCTCTTTTAAACGAGGTGACAGCGAGAAAAGTTTCAGACAACTTGTGTGAGTACGTTTTTTTTTTTTGTTTGTTTTTTTACTACCTTACACCTACTTATTTAAATATTTCACCTTTTTTATTACTTTTTTTTTATTTTTTAGAGTCTGTGGGTAAAATTGGGAAACAATTTAAACAGTAAGTTTACCCATAATCTGAGTTTCGTTTCTTGAGTTTCTTGAGGTTCCTAGTGAACCAAAGACTGATTGGGGTTGTTAAATATTGTGCTAGAGGCTCTATATTTATTACGTTTTTCTTTTTTTTTTCATGTCCACAACAGGAAATCATATTTTTATTCTAAGCACAACAGTACAGTACATTAGTTTGACCTTAAGGTCTTCGACTAAAAGTCGGCTTGCAATAGCAGAGAAGGCTTCAGGGTCAGTATATTGCATTATTCTTTGACTTGCTGAACTGGGATGCAGCTGAAACAAACAAACAAAAAGCCATTTCTAGTGGAGGATTGTACAAAGTGTTTATTTAATCTCTAAAATGTCCCCAGAAAACCTAAAAGTTTCCCCAGTCATCAGGCCCTTAATGAAACTAAATAAAAAATGTTTCTTTAGACCACTTTGGAGGAATCTTGGCTATAAATGATCCAAATATATAAACATATCAATGTTCATTGGGACATTTAGGAGTGAAACCTTCTTAAGTGACAGCGCAAAGATAAAATCATGGGGTTGTAGAAACTGTACAGCTGCACATCCATCAAAGCCAATCTCTATTTTGAAAAAGTGGCAGCTTTCTAAACTGGTTTTCTGCTTTTTTTTTTTTTTGTCACTTTACTACCTTTTATTCTTCAAGGGAATCCCACTGAGATGCTATTATCCCTTTTAGAGGGAGTCCTAGCCAAGACATCCGCCTTAAAAAATGTTTTACAATGACTAATGAGATGGTTGAAATGACCCCTGTGGACAAGAGATTACTGCAAAAAAGATTAGTCAAGCACCAAAATATGGAGGTACGTTCACAAATGACTCTTAAAACTGCATTGTGAAAAAAGCAAGCCCTATGTAACCTTGTACTGAATGGTTCCTGAGCTGGACGATATCTAGAATGGACCATAATGTAAGTGGTCAGAAGAATCTGTATTCTGTGTCTTATTTTCAAAAGGAATGAGAGCCATGTGCTCAGACCAAAGACGAACACACCATCCAGAATGTTACCAACAGAACGCCCAAAGTCCAGGCTCTGTGGTGGTGTGGAGTTGTATCCGTGCCTTTGACACTTCTGAGAGATGCAGCATCAGTCAAACTTGTGCAATGAGATGTGACACAACACATGCCACGACAACACCAAGCCACATTCTGACTGACGAAGAGGAGGGTTTCGGTATTGGGCCGGCCTGGCTGCAGTCTCGACCTGCCCCTGCTGGAGAATGTCTGCAAAGCTTTGGAATGAAAAATGAAACAAAAAGCTTTGCTGCTTTTGTTGATTTACACCTTAAATCATGTTTGGAGGAAGAATGGGATGACCAAACTGAAATACTTTATCTAAGAATACTTTTTAAGTTGCGTGAGAAGGAACAGCAACATTACAACGTGGTAAAAGCTTTACTGTTTCAATTTTTTGGGATGATTTGCAAGCCTGAAATGCAAAAATGAATGAAAAGTCACAAATAACAAAAAAAAGAAAATAAAACATGTTTTACTTTTCTTTTAATCTAGCATTTTTCACATCTGATCAGCTGATGTATAAAGATTAACTGTAAAAGTATAAAATAGACAGTAGGCAGTTGTGTAGGAGTATTATGATTGTGATATTTACTGCACCTCTAAAAGATTGTGTTTCTAAAGTTTTAAAACCACAGACATGATTATCAGCGTGAATGCAAGCAACACTGCAGAAGAAAGGGCGTGTCTGAATAATTTGTTTACCGAACTAATGTTGGTTTCTGTCAACCAACAGTAAGCAACGCAATTTTAGTTGCTGCAAAAAACATGATGTTCAAATAGTAAACAGAAATAAAGAAGTTATTGTTATGTTGCAGGTATATCGACTGAATGACTCACTTGGTAATGTTGTTGATGAACTTTATTTTTACAACAGAAACACACTACATCACGCTACCAACTGCTAGGTGACAACAACTATCTTCTCCCCCCTTTACCACATTCCTACTCACTGCTACACCTAGTGGCTCCTTGTGCAATTACAACATCCGAACACAACATCCCCCCTTTTCTTAAGAATGATCAGTGCAGTCACAACATTCCCTTGAATTACTTCTTACGTGCTATTACCTTTTACATTGTAAGCATATCAATACATACGTGTCATTAGCCACATATTATTTGACTATTTTTTCTTTAAACCACAAAGTCCTTAAGCCAACCGGGTGGCTTATGCGTTCTGACAGGACGATTTGCAGCTTGACGATCTTGGTCCAGCTCCATTTCCACCCTTCCAGTACCAGTCTCTGGTGGTGATGAAGATGTAGGAAGCCCGGTGGGAACTGAAGCCAAATGGGAAGCATGCCATGCCCTCCCATCATCTAAGATGTAGGTACTTGGGCCCACCTGCTGTTTGATCCTGATGGGGACAGAGAATTGTCGCTGACCTTTCCGGACGTGAACAGGTTTCCTCACAAGCACTCTGTCACCTGCTCTGAAGTCAGGAGTGCGAGCACCTCTTTTAGCATCACAATACTGCTTCGTGTGATGTTGGCGGAGAGACACTTTGCGACGTATATCCATAGAAGGTGGCTCCACTGGTGGAGGAGGAAGAACATTTAGTTTTGTTCTCATTTTGCGCCCGTGCATCAGTTCAAAGGGTGACACGCCAGTCATGGCATGTGGTGTAGCACGGTAAGCTTGGAGAGAGGCAGATGTTGCACTTTTCCAGGGTTTGTTTTGGATGATGGCAGCTTGAATCCAACCTTTAAGCACTCTATTAAATCGCTCTATTGCACCATTAGCAGCAGGATGGTACACAGAGGATCGTATGTGCTTAATTCCTCGGTCATGGAGAAAAGAGGAGAATGAAGCAGCCGTAAACTGTGGTCCATTATCAGTGACCAAAGACTCTGGGTTGCCATAACGACTGAAAATGCCACTCAGAATTCCGATCACTGTTTCAGTGTTCACAGATGGAGCAAACTCACTTTGAGTAATAATCCGTGAGAGTGATCGCAAACTTGCAGTTCCAAGAAGCAGTTTCAAACGGTCCAACAATATCCAGGCCCAGTTTTTTCCAGGGACCCTCAGGCAGGGGCACCGGTTGAAGTGGGGCCTGAAAAACCTTGGCAGATTTGTCGGATTGTTGGCACAAAGAGCATTCAGATACTTGGGAGAGCACAAGTGCATCCATCCCAGGGAACCAGTACAAGTCTCTCAGGCGCTGTTTTGTTCGCACCACACCTTGATGTCCTTCATGGGCAAGGGCCACAAGTGTGCAGCGCAAGGAGATTGGCACTACTAAGCGTGATCCCCTAAACACCAGGCTGTCACGCACACATAACTCATGCCTTATTTTGAAGTACGGTTGCAGAACAGGACTCACAGATTTAGAAGACCGTGGCCACCGCTGTTGCATTTGCACACGCAAGGAGGAGAGCTCAGGGCAAGAAGAGGAAGCATCCTGAAACTCTTTGGCAGCCACCGACACAGGGGTTGCAGCCAGTAAAGCAACCAGTTCCGGTTCTGAGTCCTCAGGAGATGAAGATGCGACTGGTAAAGGTAAACGTGAAAGGCAGTCAGCTGTTTGATTCAGGGGCCCTGCTCTGTACAAAACATCATATGTGAAGCAGAGAAGGCGCGCAGACCACCGTGCAATGCGCATCCCTGCTCGATCAGTCCCTTTTGTGGACAGGAGTGTTGTGAGGGCCTGATGATCCGTGCGCAGTGTGAATTTCCGACCCCATAGGTATGTCCGCCATTTTTCAACAGCCCAGACACACGCAAGAGCCTCTTTCTCCACTGTTGAGTATTTCCTCTCAGTCGGTGACAGTGTTCTCGATGCAAATGCCACCGTTCGTTCTGTGTTGTCCGGATGCAGCTGGGTAAATACAGCACCCACACCATAATCAGATGCATCAGTAGAGATTATGGTTGGTAGCTCAGGGTTGAACAAGGCTAGCGCAAACGTTTCACAGTCAGAAAGCACCGCTGCGCCTCACCAGTCCATCCAAACTGAGTTTCTTGACGTAGGCAAGCACAAAGGGGCTCCACCACAGTAGCATAATTAGGTATGAATTTTCCATACCAGGACAGCATTCCCAAGAATGAGCGAAGACTCACAGCATCTGATGGAGCAGGGGCCTGTGCAATGGCCTGCAGGTGCTCTGTGTCTGGTTTAAGTCCCTCAGCAGTCACCAGATGTCCCAGGAACTTCAGGCTGGTCTGGCGAAAGTGGCATTTCTTGTCATTAAGCTGCAAGCCTGCTGCTTTGAGTCTCTGCTGAACTGTATCCAAGGCTGTATCATGCTCTTGTGCGGTGCGCCCGTAGCAGATGATGTCATAAAGGTAGAACTGTACATTAGGTACTCCGTGCAAAACTGTTGCCATTAGCTTTTAGAAAGCTGCAGGAGCTGAGGCAAGACCATAAGGAACCCTGCAGAACCTGAACAGTCCCTCATGAGTGATGAAAGCCGTTAAATCCCTGCTGTCTGGGTGCAGCAACACTTGGTGGTATGTGCTCTCCAGATCAATGGTTGAGAACAGCGTTGCACCTGTTAATGCTGAGAGTAATTCCTCCATGTGAGGAAGAGGAAAGCTATCCACCACAACTGCTTTGTTAGGTTCTCGCAGGTCCACACACATTCTGATTTTTCCAATTTTCTTTTGTATTACAACTATTGGTGAGACCCAGGGCGAAGCATCAATGCGCTCAATCACACCAACTAAGAGAAGACGGTTCAGCTCCTCTGACACCGCAGCCCGCACGGAAAAGGGAAGGCATCTCAGTTTTTGACGCACAGGGACAGCTGTTTGCAGCACCTTCACTTTATGCATGAAACCAACAGCACATCCAAGACTTGTGGGAAAAGCTGGCTGTGAGACAGAGCACTCCATTAGAGCAGCAGAGGGTGGCGAAACAGAGCGTGTGGATGGTAAATATGCAGTGTTGCCTTCAATGTGCAGATTGAAAGCAGCGATTAAATCCCTCCCCATGAGAGCAGTTCCAGAGTTCACAACGTGAAATGTTGCAGGTGTTTCGAAGTCCTGTATTTTCACAATTGCATCCATGCAGCCTATCACTGGAATGGAGGTCCGGGAGTAGGTCACCAGTTGAACAGTGGGCTGACGCAGCAGAGCACCTTTGAAGTTTTCCGAATATATGCAAAGTGGCAAAATGGAGACTGCAGCACCTGTATCCAGCGTCAGTTTCATCACCTGTGATGTGTCAGCCACTTTAATGTTGACTGTAACTTGTATCCCGTCGGGGGCGACTGCTCTGTCCACTAACAGCAGCGTGTATTCTGGCAGTTCAACTTCCTTAACTGAATGGGTCTGCAAGGATTGGCACACCCGTGCAAAATGTCCTTTTTTGTTGCAGTTCCTGCAGGTTGCTTTGATTGCTTGGCATTCACTTGAGTTAGCCAAGTGTTTCTCAGATCCACAACGGAAGCACGTGTGTACAGAAGGGTTGGAAGCAGATTTCTGTACTGGTTTTGCAGTAAAGCGTTGGTGTGGCTGTCTAGGCCTGCATGCTGTGTTCTGTGTTTTCACAACTTGCACAGGTGCCTGCTGGGTACACGACATGTACTTCGCCTGCTCACTAACTGACTCGGCTTGAGTGGCTAAAGTGATAGCATCTGCTAGCGTCAAGTTAGTTTTTAGCAGGAGTCTTTCTCTGATGCGGGAGTCAGCAACATGCTCCACAAGCTGGTCCCGGATCATATCATCCGCATTAGCAAAGTCACAAGTTGAAGCAAGTTCTCGGAGTGCAGCAATATAATGCACTATGGACTCTTGAGCCCCCTGGACTCTCTTCCTGAATGTGTGGCGCTCCACGACCACATTTACTGGTGGAGTAAAATGTGCACGTAACGCAGCAACGGCTCTTGCTAGCGTGGTACCTGTGTCCGGCAGTGTGTGAAAAATCCGTTGTCCTTCGGAGCCCAAGCAATGTAGTAACAAAGCACGTAGTCTTTTCTCTGGCCATGCATCTCCACTGGCGTTGATAACCAGAAGATAATTTTCAAACATCCGAACCCACGTCTTGAACGGCATAATCGGGTTTCCCGGGCACGGCAAAAAAACGTCTGAAAACGGCACGTTTGAAGCCATCTTCACTCACAGCTGCACTTGTAGGTTCTCCTCGTCGCCAATTTGTTATGTCGCAGGTATAACGACTGAATGACTCACTTGGTAATGTTGTTGATGAACTTTATTTTTACAACAGAAACACACTACATCACGCTACCAACTGCTAGGTGACAACAACTATCTTCTCCCCCCTTTACCACATTCCTACTCACTGCTACACCTAGTGGCTCCTTGTGCAATTACAACATCCGAACACAACAGTTATCTAGGTCTTTTATTTAAACAAAAGTGGGCATTCTACACTGTGAAGCATTCAATTGAAAATATATCAGTGAAATATTCAATACAGGAACTTAAACCCCACAAATACTGCTACATGTTGTTACTTTTATTACTTTCATTAAGAATTTTCTACATTTTTAATGATTTTTCAATCAAATAATTGTTTCAAGTATTATATTGTTTAATATGACCTTGCCTGTCTTAGACATAGTCACGGCCCGCAGACACAACACCGCTCTGTGCTCTCGGCTGCCCGGGCTGCCTCAGAGCTCTGGTCGGGGCAGTTGCACAGTAAAAAGTCAAACGGGCTGTTGTTGGCTCCTATGTTGCGAGGAGCACATCAGCTGATTCATTTGACCTTTTGTGCTTGGATCACCTACGTCTAAACTAGGGTGAGCTTCAACTGGGCTGCACAACCAGCTGTCTTGTGTCAGTGCACCGAGTAAAATAATAAAATAGTTATTGAGCAAGTAAGTCATTTCAGTAATTCACACAAAGAGAGAAACTGTGTTGCCTAAACCCTAAAATTAAATATGGATTGAAGCCAAATGTAAACTGCAAGGGAGCAGCAACATGGAAGTGTAAAATGACCAGGTCATCTTAAGGTCATCTTAAGGTCATCTTAAGGCCCTGCACTCTGCGTTCAGAGTGTGCACTTCCCTTTCACCTGCGATGAGCTGGGAGAGGCTCCAGCAGACCCCCGTCACCCTGCACTGGATTAAGCGAGTACAGAAATGAAGTGGAGAGTTACATTTGAGACTTCTTCCACTCCCCTCCAACCTCATTCATGCTCCAACCATAGAAGGCCAATGGTTTAATCTCTATTCATACTGTAAATATACAAATATCTATTCATTAGGAAGCACCGTGTTTGTGTTTTCGTATGTAAATGGCTGCATGAAAAACTAAATGTAAAGTGCTTTGTTGAGCGAATAAAAAAAGGTTTGAAAGATACCATATCATTTCAGACCAATTACAATGTCCTTGTCGCTTGTTCATAATTAAACACCCCAGAATGACTTTCAGCGTGAAGGGGCTGATGTGTATGCACACTGATACTAAAGAACACCTTGCGCATATCTCAGAAATGATACCAGCACTGGCAGTATAGGCAGGATTTAATGCCCTGGAAAGGAGAATGGCTTTGTTAGACAGTGATAAAGCTGCCAAGCATGTGTCTGAAAGTGCCTGCGCCTTTCAAGCAGTTTACAATAAAGATATCTAGGACCCCTCTGTGTATCAAACAATGGCAGTCCCAAGTTGGAGTCTTGCTTTTAAAGAAAAGCCAAAGGAAAAAAAGCCATGGGGTAAAAACGCATGTAAGGTTACAACTTATAACATTTCAGCCACTCGAGCCCTGCAACTAAACATCTGCACATGGAAGTTATAGACACGAATACATGAGTGGAATGACTAACACATATCACTGTCACCTAAACATTTTTTTTTTTTTTTACTTTTTATCCAAGATGCTACTTTTATTATCACAGCCACCCATAAACAATGCAGTGTTCTGCAGACACTAACAGAGCCACGCTCGCCTGCGCACTTCTTCTTTCATTAGAGAAAGCGTCGTCATCTGTCTGTCTGTACTGGGTTTTTGGAGATCCTGATGCCACTCACTGGTTATTCAATAATGACCCCGAGAGACCCAGGTTTAGCCTAATCCCTACTTGAAAGCCGTCTTTCCTCTAATTCAATCCCTCTCTAAATCCTCACTAGAGACAGAAGAATTATGCATAAGACACACACACACACCTGGATTTAAGCACCAGACTTGAGTGGCTGTTCTAGCAATATACTGGAGTTAAAAAATGACAAATGTGTCAAGGAGATCCAGATATAACATTTAAAATAGGGATTTGGATGCTTACAGTAATATTGATTTGAAAACAAGTATTATGTTGGAATGACATTTATCCCCTTCATGCTTTATTTTTTTTTTTACTTTAAAACTTGTGTAATTTAAGTTTAAGTTTAAGTTGTAGTGAATGGCTGTAAGAAAGTTGTTATAGTACAAGTGCTGTCAGTTATGTTTTGGTCCCGTGTAAGCTTCCATTTTTCTGATGGATTGGTGTTTGTTTTGCTGCAGAGGTACTGGTGCACTTTACTCAGTAGAAGGGGTCATGAAGAAAGAAGATTATGCGGCTATAATAAAGCACCATCTCAAGACATCGGCAGAAAAGTTAAAGATCGGGTATAGATGGGTTTTCCAAATGGACAATGACCCACAGCTTACCTCCAAATTACTTGCAAAGTGGCTTAAGGACAACAAAGTGAAGGTACTGAAGTGCCCATCACAACGTTCTGACCTCAATCCTTCAGAAAATTTGTTGGCAGCACTGAAAAGTCATGTGCAAGGAAGAAGGTCCGAAAACTTCACCCACACCAAGTTCAATGAGGAGGAATAGGCAAAGAATTTAGGGAGGATCTTAAATTTTACAAATACAACTGGTATCTAGGCAATTCTTCCTAACTTCATCATTACTCTAACATTATCTGTATATTAACTTCTGGTTGTAAATGTATTTTCAGACTATGCAATTCCTATAAATCGGGATGAAATCCAAAAGTGATAAAAAAAAAAACAAAAAAAACCTCAAAATTGTCTAATTTTAAAAATATGTTTGACGACAAGGTAAGAAAAATGTTTCTTAAAACTAGCAAAATATAATTAAAATATAATTAAAACCTATTTTTCCTGCAACAGGGCTTTTTTTCTTCCTTAGAAATAAGTTTTTGCTGTGAAGTGTAATATTTCACAATAACCACATAACAATAGAAGATGGTAGAGATAGAAACAGGAGGATGCACTTCATACAGATAGACGTGCAGGAAACTGTCGAGGGTGCAATAAAACGATCTCAGAACTGATCTGTAATATAAGTTACTTTATTCGTGTGTGCCTGCTGTGCTTTAAACTGAGATACAGTGGCCCAACACATATGAGGCAGGTCCTAGGCTGCTCATGCTTTCAGTTGTGTTCCTTGTCACTTGCTGAAACAATCTGTAAATCTGACATTTATTTGCTCCAATGCAGAAGAACATGTCAGTTTTTTTCACAACGCCCTAAACGACAAAAAAGTGGAGCCCAGCCCAGCTCTGTGACAGGAAGAGGTGGAGCCTGGACAGCTCACCAGTCCATCCTACAACCCCGCACAGACAAATATCACCAATTTGGAATCACAGAATAATCGGACATACATGTCCCAATTCAAACTTCACAGCAAGACCTGTGAAGATCGGGATTTGAATGAAGAATCATGTATAGTGAAAAAGTATAAAACTGGTCCAGAATTTATGTTAAACTAAACCCATTTTAGGTACAAACAGAGAAAAGGCAAACCAGATTATTTGTGGCAGTTGTTCTGGTCTTCTTCCATTTTCAGCATGTTTGGTTTATTTAACTGTTGTTACTGCTCTGCAACTTCAGAAAATTTCCCAAAAAGTCTTTGGGTGATGACATCAGTGTAAAAGTCAAAGACTCATTTCTTGGAAATAGAGAGCTGAAATGAGGTGGGAGGCACGAGGAATGGATTCTCAACGCTGCCTCGCAAAGCCACGGCCTGCTCCTCAGGCTTTGATATAAAGAAAAACAAAAAAGATAGAAAAGGAAAAAAAAATCCCATACACAGGCACATTGCCACAGAGCATGGAAGATGAAAAACCCATGCGTTCACGCATTTTGATTCTTAAATCAACAGTGTTTTGATTTTGGTTTGGCTACAGCCGAGCGTGAAGTAGCTTATTATCTGCTTCATTACATTCAGGATGCAGACGCACATTTGTGTGTGTGTGTGTGTGTGTGTGTGTGTGTGTGTGTGTGTGTGTGTGTGTGTGTGTGTGTGTGTGTGTGTGTGTGTGTGGCGAGAGAGAAAGAGGGAGAGATTTTGTGCGTGCCCCATAAAGTTAACTGAGCCCATCACATCGGTTTATTAGAGACTCGTACAGTTCTCCCATCCCACAGCAGTGGATGTGAGAACATCTTCTGTCAAATAAACAAAGCTGCAGATTGCAGTAGAATCATTTCATAGCTTCTGAAGACATGCAAAATAGTAAGAGCTTGTGCTATATGGCTGTTCAAGTAGTCATTTAAACAACTTCAAATAAATACCTTACTGTATCTCTTTATGACCAGTCGTTGGAAGTAGGTGTCTATCCATTGTCCTTGAAATGTTTGAATAGTGGAAGCTTGTTTGGTGTGATCGCTGCCACATGGATGTCCACTTTGACTTTGACTGACAGATTACACTACAGGATCCCCAAAGTTGTGGCATCATTTTAAGGCTAAATAGCCACAAAATGCTGGTTAAAACCCTATTTGATCTCTTTCCCCAAACTGTCAAAAGTCAGACTCATTTGAGCACGCACAAGGTCAGCGCAGGCCAGACAGAAATTGTCGTAAAAATTTGAAGAGACCCTGAGCATGTGAAGCAGATTTTCATGTGCAACCGCCCTGTTGTGCATAGGGCTGTTTTTACTCTCTATGTTTGGCTTATATGTGGCAACATGCTATTAAAGGTAGAGTAAGTCATTCTACACAATAATTTGACATGGACAAGGTTCAAGTTTGTGCATTTGGTTTTGGTTGGAAGATGATCCTTCAGGATTGGATCTATTTTCTCAGGGAACAGTGAGGAGTGAGGAACGGTGTCCTTGTTTAGTGTTGTTTTGTTTTAAGATCACAGACGCTATACAGACATTGCTTAGCTTACCTTTAGGCTGACTCCCTCTAGTATCCTGGGTAATGTAGAATAAGGCATATGTGAGCTTGTGTTTTGTTACTGTTAGTAGTACTGAGCAGGATTATAAGTTTTATTGGATTTGTTCAACATCACTTGAGCGTGACAGAAACAAATGACTTGTATGACTTCGCGGAGAGGTTTTCCCGTCTTGACTTAGCATGCTATGACAGATAGTACTGCAGACTTTATTCACATTACAGCCCTAATTAGACAAAGCATTATGCATGTAAAACACGAGAGGACATTTCAGTGTGTGTATAAATGAAAAGATTTGTGTGTCAGTCGGATATTGAGAGTGACATTAGGAAAGTTAGAAAATTGATTAACCTTAATTTTGATGTATGTTCTGGTCCCTTAGGTTAATTCACTATTCTTTGTCCAAAAAAAATATTAATAAGACTAAATTAATAGGACAAAATATTAAATAGACTTCTATTTTGTCAGAAGCAGCACTTGTCAGTTTTTACAAGTCAACTTTAATGCACATATACGTGTGTTTATATGTATATGTGTATATATGTGTGTGTGTGTGTGTGTGTGTATCTATATATATATATATATATATATATATATATATATATATATATATATATATATATATATATATATGTCACAGATCGGAACTCCAAGGTCCCAGCCGCCAGTAAACACACCACCTGATTAAGATCACCCGCACCTGGTTCCTCCTGCATTTATTCTGCTGACACTCACCTCACCTCTGCCAGATCGTCTTTGTTTCTACACTGTTCGTTTCCAGCTCTTGTTCTCTTGCGTCTTAGTTCCTGGTTTTTGAATCCTGTTCTGCCTGACCTCGTCTCTGCCTAATCCCTATTGGATGTTTTTGATCTCCTGGTTTTTGAATCCTGTTCTGCCTGACCTCGTCTCTGCCTATTCCCTATTGGATGTTTTTGATCTCCTGGTTTTTGAATCCTGTTCTGCCTGACCTCGTCTCTGCCTAATCCCTATTGGACGTTTTTGATCTCCTGGTTTTTGAATCCTGTTCTGCCTGACCTCGACTCTGCCGGTGCCCTCATTAGATTTTCCGCTTGGATCCTGACGGAGGACTTTGAGTTTCGGATCCAGGACGTGTCACGGATAACGTCAGCTGCTCGGATCCCTCGGGAGATTACCCCTGTGGACTGACCTCGAAATAAACATCTTAAGACTGGCGTGTGCGCGTGTGTGTGTGTGTGTGTGTGTGCGCGCGCGCGCGCCCCCTCACTCTCCGTCATTGATGACATGTCTCTGCTACCTGGGGCAGGTTGGGTGGGGCCCCCTAACCCACCCCAGGGCTTGCAGGGGGGGCTCCCATTGGTGGGTGGTGAGAAGCTGGTAGGGAGTGCCTGGGCTGGCTCTCGGGTGTTGCTGTGGGGGGCCTGGGTACTGGTGTTGGTGCATTGTCTTGTGCGGGATGGGGGAATTCCTGGTTCTGTTCTTGTTCTGTCACAGGGGGGTGCTGGGTGAGGGGCTTGTGGGGGGACTGGACTTGTATGGTTGTGGGTGTATATGAGTGTATATATAAGTAAAAAATCATGTATGTATACATATATGGATGGTAATAAGTATATGTGTAAATGTATGCTTTAATGCATATAGAAATATCAATGAGTAAGAATGCTTGTAATAAATAAAACTGTACAAGGGTGTATATAAATTCACATCGTGTATATAATGTATGCATTTATGTTTAGATGAATACAGGGAAACTGGGGAAATGGTGTTTATATACAGTGGCATGTAACCGCACATGATAACAACTCAGGTATCCGCTAGTTTATACTCAGGTATGCCACAATATGTACATCAAGATTTTTTTTTATATAAACCATCAACGGTCCATCTGAAAACATGGTATTGAGTTTAAGGGGTAGGAGTTCATACGTTTTTTACTTCTTCCTGCTCCTTTTTGAACATGTCAAGACTGCCTCCTTGTTTTACTGTGTCCTTGTTTTAGCTGATAGCCCTGATGGTTGCAGGCCAAATAGAAAAACAGACACGGATTTCTGAATTTCTGTACTTGTGAAGACCCTGTCTGACGTACATGTAGTTCTTAGATTTGTACCGTTAATTTAACCAACTGTAAATGTAATCGTGCAAGGTCTTGACTTTCAAAATGCTTCTGGCAGAGTGAGGCTGTAAATTCTCTAAATGTTTAAAGATGTAAATAAAAATAGAAAAAAACACAAGAGTGAGGAGTGTCCCTTATCAGGAAGGCTCAACAAAGACAGGTGAGGAAGTTTAACCTGCCAAGGGCAATGCAAGTTCACTCTGCACTGCTATCATTGAGTCCATCCTCACCACCTCTATCACTATTTCGCACTATTTGCTGCTACTGCCAAACACGTGCAGGCTGCAGTCTTTTATTCGCTCTGCAGAGAGGGTGATTGGCTGCAATCTTCACTCTCTCCAAGAACTTCCAGAACTGTCTGGTTATGGAGACTGAATATATCTAATACAGCATTTGCTTAAACTATTATCAGATTCCATCCATCCATCCATCTATTTATTGTTAGTATTAATAATTCAGCTATGATTCTATTGAACTGTTGAAATGCATCATGTTTAAAAGTTCTGATTAATGAAGAAGTTTCTCAACAATGTTGTCCATAGATAAAATCAACATTTTATCTAAATATAACTTGCTTGGTGGTTAAAACATTAAATAAATGCACATATGTATATTCTGCAAAACTCAGTTGTGGAACAAACGATTACCATGGCTTCACGCAGACATAGTAGATGTTTAATTCCAGTCAGTCCATCATTGCACTGGACTAGAAATATCAACACAGTCTGTGAGTCAAGAAGAGAAATGAAGGCCGCTCTTTAACTTATCTGAAAATAGAGAACACTAACTGGAATATTTTAGGTTAACCCACAACAGTGTCGATGAGGTGAAAGTGAATGAGCTTATTGGACTCTGAGTCCGGTGATTTCAGAAAGGAATTCCCAGCCTCTTCTGCCCTCTGTGATGAAGCCACTGTCAAATCTAGAATCAGCGTGGGAACGCCAACTGTCTGTCCACACACTCGCCTGAGAAAGGGCAGGTGTGTGAGGTGCTGCACCTGTTCTTCTGTGATTAATGGCACAGCAGGGACATCAGAAACCAGTCTACCAGTAAAAAACATTAAAATAAAACACAAGGGCATACAAAATCTGCATCTAAAAAATAGTGCTAAAGGCAAGTTGATGTGGTGTTTGTTTTTACACAGTTTAGCATGCACCCAGCATGACTGGAGGCTCTTCCTTTTCTTAGCCTGAAGCTGGACACTCAGCAGAGCCGTCCGGCTGCTCCGAGGACGCAGCTAAATGCTGCCCTCTATGTGCATCATTTAAAATGTACTGACTTGAACAACCCTACGATGTGAGTTTGAAGGTGTATGTTGTATTTGCACTTGATAAGGATTAAGTTTGTTGCAAATAATTGCAATTACTACCAGACTCAAGTTCCAAGGAAGTTTATTTATTGGACTACATTTCAAAAACGCCTGTCCCTGATCTTATCTTCGTCAGCAACAGTGAAAGAAGACAAGATGAGACAGAATTTATTTTTGTATAGTGAATAATCATTTATTTGCCCTATTTTACAAACCGTATTTTTTTTTATTAGCTTATTAATATGTCTATCGAATATATTTTGCCATTCTTTTACTAACTGGATAAAACTGTGTGTTCCCAAAAGGGGAACAAGCAAGACAACCAGGGATGGTTTATTCCTGAGTTTTCTTACTGCTGACCGTCTTGGCTGGGTTTTTTATTTTTTCCCACTTCCTGTTGGTGTTTATCCAGATGGACTTCTTGATCTCGGAACTTCTCTTCATAGAGGAGATGGCGAGCCAACCTTAGGAATCATCTGTATGAAGAAGAGTATCCCACTATTCTCTTATTAAAGATCCACGGTGTGGTAGGACCTCCCTGAACAACATAACTGACCATAGAAAATTAAGGGTGCACCCGAAATATTTTTCCTCTTGTCTGAGGGCAACCAATTTAGGTAGAACTTTGTTTTTTTTTTCTTTGACCTGAGATACTTGGACAATTGACTTGACTTTTTCTTGGACCTGCAAAGACTGGAATCAGATTATCAATGATAGTACTTTTTAGTTATTTGTTTTGCTGGTAATTGTCTGTTATTAGTTGTTATTGTTACAGTATTGTTTTCTAATTGTTAATACGAAGAGCTCTCTTCAAGTTGAGTGTCTCCCGCAAGTTATTTGCAAGTGTCGTACTGCCTCACAAGTCAAGAACTGGTCCACCAAAAGGAACATTGAGACCCTGGTTACACAAGTCTTAGCTCAAATGTTCCCCCTGTCGGTATGGAGGTTTTATTACATTGTCCAAGATTGCCACGTTTTCGGTCCCTTGCTTGGCGACTTTCATTTTCTCCTCTGTTATTGCGTTCTCCTCTGTCTCCTCTGCCATGATGCCCACTCTAGCTCTGTGAGCAAATCTTCTTGGCTGCTGATGTTTAACAGAGTCATAAACTAACAGGATGGGAGTCCAAAGTCACTTTGGAACAAGAATGAGGATAGTGGCAGAACACAGCATGAGCTGTAAAACGGTTCCAAAAAATAATTTAATGTACCTTCAAGTAAAACCAAAACTAATATATTTTTACATGGACAAAAGAAAAAAGAAAAAAAAACTCTTTGGTGGTGCTTTAAGGTGTTTTCCAAATGTTTGAAATTAGAAACTAATAACAGATATACTATATGAACCTTAAAAGCCCATAATGCAATACGGTTTTAAAAAACATATATAACAGAAGATGTTAAATTTGAAATTATTTTCTATTGTTGTTGGATTTTATTTTTGATGTGCATTACTGTGAAAGAAAGTGAACATTTTGCTTTGAACACAGTTAATAAATGAACAGAAGCAAAGCTACAGCCTCCTTGACCTGATGCCCACAGTCAAAACTGAGCAAACGGTGGGCTTCTTACAATGTTATAACCTTCAATTCCCTCAGTTAAGAGCAGGTGCACCAATCTCACTGGTGGTTTCTCCCACTGGCAGTCTGCTGCCCTAACACAGTGCATGTCACAGCACTAAGTGTTTGTCACCATGGCTCACTGGAAGTGTGACTAATGTGCTGTCCGTGACTTTATTCAGTCTGCCTTTGCTTTTGCCAGCCCTCCCCGCTTTGCTCTGCGGTCGCGAGTCTCCTCTAATATCTTTCTCGAGCCACAGCCCTCACGCATTACTGCTTTTCTGTTGTAAATTGCCTTGTTGTACTTGGCAGTTTAACAGTCTGACCAATGTTGTTCGTGCTGTCCATTCACTTTTATTCATGCATTCTAATCTTGATCGGAAATGTGCCACACGTGCTTTGTCATCATTTGAATTATTACTTTAGTTCAGAGATATCAGAAGGGAAAAAGTATCTGCAGAATTCCCACCTTAGTTAAAAGCATGACTGAGGAATTATAGGCCAATTCAACATAGAAGGAAAAAAACAGTCTCAAGTTATTTCATTCTGCATGTGGTCCATGATTTATGTCCTTTATTTCTTTTACATCTTTATTGATACACCTTCACTCTGGCAATATAACACACGCGTTGTAATCATTTTCCTGGAAAACCAATATGCTTTTTGTATTGTTTTAACAAAGGATGGCACGTAACAGACATATTATTACTTAGGCTTTGGCATCTCTTATTTTTTACTTTTCATCATCATAACATGCAGAGAAAACTGGCCTCAAATGACGTCAGTATGACTTGTGGCTTTTATTTTATTAGCCTGGCGCAGCTAAAACCCTCAATGAGCCTAAGAGATGTTTCTTTTTCATGCGATTCCTGAAGATAAAGTGGCCAGTAAAGTTGTCATTATTTTTAACATTGTAATTTCTATAAATTGAGTGTTTTAAATGGGATATGTTTGAAAAAAAAAAAAACACTAAACTCTGAGCCATTTCGGAATGTGGTCTGTTGTATGAGGAAGGTGGACGGAATAGATGGAAGCTTGCTGATCTCCATAAATGGATATCTGCATGAATATTCTGGATCGATAGGAAAAAGACGAGAGTGAAGCTTTTTGGCATCTGTTTGCCATGTTTTTATACTTGAAACAGAATTGATTAGTCATGTTGAGCAATTCTGAGCGTATTAGCTGCACAGCACACAATGCAAAATCATCCTTCATTTCTTCTCTGGTTTTTTGTTTCTGAACAAGCCGCTTGCTGTAGTTACCCAGTGTTAAATGCGGTGTTGAGCCAAAACTTTGGTTAACTTATTAAAAAAAAGAACATAATATGAGACATTTTAAACACAGAAAAAGTGGGCACTGTCATGCCTGGCATAATCACAGGGCTGAGAGTGCAGTGGTGGGGTTTTTCCTGGTTACTTTGAGGCATGGGAATCATGTCCTGTCCCACACTGCTGCCGAGATGTCTGAGGTTTTCCATGGACCATGTTTCTGTACCTATTTTATTTTATTTTTTGTTTTTAAACATATGCTCTTTAAAATTCAGTATACTGTCTTTGTTTTGTTTAGTCAAAGATCTTTTTTTTTAAATTGACTTGACATTTAAATAAAAGTATGTGTTTGTGATGAATCAACAATAACAAATGTTTCTTTTGTATAAATAAGTCATTTTCCAAAATTCTTTTGAAGTTTTGTCATGTTTTGTTCATTTTTTTAATTTCTTCACTTATGCTTCCAAACAATTTTATTCAGTGAAGTTATGCAGAATTTCAACAATTTGGACAAATAACTATTCTAAGGCTTTGAGATGTATTTGACTTTCATTAAGACTGAGCATTTAACTGTTATATTCAGTTATTGCAGACAGTAACCCCCCTTTTTTTTAAATTGGGGGTCCAGTTTGTGCCCACTCTGTGACTTTTGTTCAATTTTCAGTCATATTTGGGGCTGGTTTTGATGTCCATTAAAATCCTGAGATAAATACTTTAAATTAAATAAATAAAAGACAGCCATCTATTGCAATGCATCTATGCAACATAGAAAAGAAAGAGTAAGAAAAAGTCTCTTTCCAAAATCCTTCATTTCTTAATCAATTACATGATCACTGTCAGTGAGTCTTCTTCAAGCACTGGGACTCACAACTGGAAAGGGCTTAAATGACACAAGCAGTAGGTGCTGACGTTCTTTCAACACTTCTCTGAGCATGCCTGCACAAAGTTTCATTCTGCATGAAATTAACCAGCCACTGATAAATTACGAGTGATGGGCCGTTGGAGCTCTGAAACGCCAGCACTTTATTATTTTCCCATTTGTAACATGTTTTATTGACCCATATAAGAGTCAGGATTAATAAACTAAAACAAAACACTGGCAGGGAGTAATGTCAGCATGTGAAATGGGTACTCAGAGCAGTGTGTGCACACAAACACAAGCGCAAACCTATCGACACACTCTCTTGCCTGAGGAGACAGCTTGCAAACAGCATGATTTAGGAGCAAGGCAACAGGCAAACAGGGGAGTTTAGAAGAGAGGAAAGAAGAAGAAAATAGGAAGGAGGGATGAAATGGAAGCATAGGAAGACAGACAAGATAACTGGCTCCATCAATTACCCTGTTAAATGAACAAAGAACAGCCACAGGACACGGGCTAATTTTAATCAATGGAGACACGTGGCACTCAGGGGAGGGCAGCAAATTAACGCTCGGAGCAATTAATCTGGTCCAGAGCGTGCTCTTTATCCTGGAGATAAAGACAAAACAAGCGAGGTGCATTCCTCACTCAATCATGCCAGAAAATGTAGTCTCTGCTAGCCTGAGGGCTCTACATGTAGGAACACTTATTTCAGACATCTTTTCTGGAGCGACCCACATGGCTTTCCCTTGATTCTATAGTTGATAGTTGAAAATCGGATCCTTTATTCCACATATTCCAGTGTTTTTAGTTAGTCTTGTTTATGAATGTGCTCACTAACTAACGCACCTTCACCAATCAGAAGTTCTAATTTTGTGATGTATTTAAGCCCACTGTGTGCAAAGAAAACACAAATAAGGTTGAAACCAGGGTGAAGTGTATACATAGTTTTGAGTTATCCATCTAATAGTCATGGAGGTAGCAGCCAAAGCAGAGAGGACTAGACTTCCTTCTCCCAGGCACCTCCTCCAGCTCTTTATGGGAGATACTAAGGCTTTCCTGGAAAGCTGAGAGATCCTGTATTATTCTCCAGTATGTCCTGGAGCTGCCTAACGTCTTCTCCCTCTTGGATGTACCTTAAACACCTTCCTGGGGAGATGTTCTGGGGGCATCTGAACCACCTCAACTCTTGATGTGGCAGACCAGTGCAGTGACTCTCTCCTGAATGACCGAACTACTCACCCCATCTCAAGGAGAGAACCCAGTCACCCTACAGAGGAAACTCTTTTCAGCCACTTGTATCCACAATCTTGTTATTTCGGTAACTACCCGCACTTTGTGACCACAGGTAAGTGTTTGAACACAGATTGACCAATAATCAGAGAGACTTACCTTCTGGCTCAGCGCTCTCCTCCGTCTTCCACGGTCAGCATTAAAGATGCTACACTGATCCAGCTCCTGCTTCCTTTTTCCTCCACTTGAAAACAAGACTCCAAGATCCTTGAACTCCTCCACTTGAGGGAACTCCTCAGTTTCAACCCCTGGAGAAAGCACCCTTTTTTTTCTGCCGACTGAGAGCCGTGGTCTCAGATTAGAATGTACTGATGTGCTGTTTTTTATTTCTTTTATTTTATTTATTTTTGTCTTTATGTTTTTAACAAAATTAGTATATTGTGCATACTGTATGTGTGTGTGTGAATCCCTAGACTGCAGCACAACTAGCACAGACCTACAGTAGCACTGCAGTGCTAGAACGTTTGCACAAGACGGATGCGTTTTCCTTGCTGGCCATATAATTCAAACCGGGAGCTCCCATTTTGCTCTGGACTCCACGACTCTGCCGGGCGGTGAGCTGATCCCAGTTGTGACTGCAGCACATACTGCATTAGGTATGGTAGGACCATTAATGTCTACACCACAGAAACACACACACACGGACTCTGCTGTTCCATCAAAACTACATATAGCCACAGGCGTCCCTATTAACACTTGTCTCTTGAAGAGAAATGAGAAAAGGACGCAGAGTAGGAGGAGGTATGACTTTTCTATTTTTAATGGTGTAGACAAAGATAGGGAGAGAGTGATTGAGTGAACCAGCTTCAATTATGTATACCTCAATAATTTCAATTAAGTATGTGAGCAGGAAAATCAATATGGGAACTGATGACGTTCCTGCCCTTTCATTCTTCACAGAGGAACCGGTCTGTCTACAGGCAGAGCAACATACACACACCAGCACCCATTCACATGTGGTATAGACGCACTGGCCGATTATAAATCATTCTACGTCCAAGAAAAGCCCTCGATCTCACACTTTGGTGAGTAACGAATGTCATGTGATAAAAAAAAAAAAAGTGAAAATTTGTTGGTTTGTCATTGTTGAATGAAAAGATGATACATTAACAAAGGGTATGAAGAATGATGTTTTTTCAAACATTCACACTCCCATTTACACTGATGAATGCATAGCTGGATGTGGCTTGTGGTCTAAAAGCACTTTGAAATAGACAAAGTCAATATGATATTGTTAGATAATGTGATGCAAAAGCAGTAGCCATGAAAGGATGGGTATTTGAGGAGCAATAATGGACAGAGGAACTTTACTCTGTCAAAACAAATGCACAAGAATATCATTATATTTAGGATTAGAAAGGGTTTACATGCTTTCTTCTACAGTGCTTGGTATAATTAAACGTTTCAAGAATTTTGAGGAATTTCAGTCTGTAAAGAGTAAGGGCACAACCCCAAACTGGATGCCTGTGATGTTGGATCCTCAGGCTGCTCGTGGTCGAGGGATTACTACGGGAAATCTCTGACAAGCGCTTCGATACTGACTTATGTTCATAAAAGTATCTTTAACCTTCAGTGCACAAACGAGAAACCTCAACTTAACTTTGTTCAGATGCTGTTGACATCTTTGGGCTCAGCATCTGAGTAAAAACCATCACACATTGGAAATATACTGCATACGTGGTTAAATCAAGCCTACCATGACTTACTTACATCTGTCATTATGTCTTTTTTTTGTTGTTGTTAAAGATGCATAATGTGACAAAAAAAAAAACAACTTATACATTACATTTATACATTACATTACATTCTTACGTTTAATAGGTTTACTGCAGATGTGGAGGTATAAAAGTCAGCAGAGGTGTTCTACAATATTCTGTGCAGGGCCACCTCGTATATCAAAGACATTATCATGCCTATGAAATTTCATATTAGAGTGTGTTTGTACGTTTAAGTGTGTGTTTTCGTGTTAGCTACCTTTTGCAGTATTGAATAATTCAGCAGCAGGAATAAGACACTTTTACATCTCTGATTTCATGCCTGATGTTGTTTTCTGTTTGTTGCTATCCCTGGAAGCAGGGAGAGCTGTACATCCACAGGGGTGGGGAATGTGGAAAGGTGACTTTGACTCGCCTCTTCTTCTTCTTCACTTCCTCTCTTTTCTGGGGCGACAGAGATAGAGAGGGAGTTAGAGGCGGAATGGGCGAGAGTTAAGTGGCATGTATTCAGAATTATTGATTTTTCTTCCTGCACTGACAGTAACCTCACAAGTTTATTTTCCATCATATTTGAGTGTGACTAGCATGTATCTGCAGTCATCAGTGGCTCTTAATATATAGATTGGAGCTTGCTGTGGGGAATGAAAGGGTAGATTTCTGCTTCAAGTCAAATGATACAGGTCACCACATTAATAATGCAAGAAGGAAATTGCTTTGCATCCATCTTTGGCTGGAATTGTTTTTGTTGGTACCTGTTTGTCATTAGTACACATATCAGGGCACAGAAAGGGTATAAAGATGCATTTAATTTTAGGTTACAGTTCATTGTTGAAGAAGATCCAAAGTGAGTAATAAAATATTATTTAAAACAGTGCAGTCCTAGAACTGTTGCTACCATCAATCGGTTGATCAAGGAAGACCCCAGGCATGTCCCCAGGGTCTCTTCCCAGAGATACATGCCCATAAATCCTCACCAGGGAGGTGTCCAGGAGGGCTCCTCGCCAGATGCCCGAGCCACCTCATCTGGCTCCTGTCAATGCGGAGGAGCAGGTGCTCTACTCCGACCCTTCTGGGTGACTGAGGTTCTCACCTTATCTCTAAGGGAGAGCCTAGACACCCTGCAGAGGAAGCTTATTTTCGCCGCATGTATCAACAATCTCGTTCTTTTGGTCACTACCCTTAACTCTTGACTGTAGACTGACTGGTAAATTGACTGGTAATAACCATGACAGAGTATTGCAGAGATCTGCTCCATCTTCTCTCACTCATGAACACGACTCTAACTGATTCCCAACCTGGAGAGGGCACGCCACCCTTTTTCAACTGAGAACCAATAGTCTTGGATTTAGAGGTGCTGATGCTCCCAACAGAACCAGGCAAAAAGCAGAGACCCAATTCTGAGGCCACCAAATTAGACCCCCCTTGCGCTAGAAATTCTTCCATCCATCCATCCATCCATCCATCCATCCATCCATCCAATCCATCCATCCATCCATCCATCCATCCATCCATCCATCCATCCATCCATCCATCCATCTTCATCCGCTTATCCAGGACCGGGTTGCGGGGAGAGAAGGCTAAGCAGGGATGCCAGACCAAATATCGCAAAAAACATTTTTACAAGGTGATTTTTTTAGGCGTGTCGACTAGTTTATCAAGAAAGTGTTAATGGAAATACATTTTGTGCATTTGCATGTCTTTAGCAGCACTGGATGTGAGAACATGAAAAGTTACGCTCATAAACAGAAAATGCTGTTCAATGGAAAAAAAACAACCACATACAGGAAAACCTTTATCACAAATTCAGTTTCGCTTTTATTTTCCAAAAAGTGAATGAAAAATCACCTAGTAAAGGAAAGAGTATAAAAGCACATAAAAGAAGGTGGTGGAAATGACTCAACTTACATGAAAAAGTTTGCAATATGAAAGCCAGTATTTCTGGAGCACCAGGCTTTATCAGCCCCACATCATCCAGACCTGAAAGAAGTTGAAAACAGTAAAAATTATGCTGTTAATCCCTTTTCCAAACTCCAAGCGCGTTCACAGTGGGGTCAAAACGAAATCCCATTCCTTGTTTCAACTCAGTAAAACCATTAATACATTTTAAAGTGATTATATTTATGGTGTGATAACATGAACTTTATGGTCATTTTTATGTCATGCAAGGTTCTGATCTACATCTTATACCATGATCTGGTATGTTTTTAAGTTCAATCTTACAATGCTTATTGTTAAAACTTGTCTGATACATGTATTTCTGGACCTCTGTATTACTTCCACGATCAAAAAAGAAAAGAAAAATACTTTTATACAGTAAAACAAAAGTTAAAAGTCAAACAAACAAAAAAACAAACAAACTAAATAATCATGGCATCTGTTTTCAAATATTAAGGGAATTAAACTTGGAATCAGAGTTTGCTGCACATTGAGGAGCAGCTTTCCAGGCATCCATGTGTGAAAGAGTCACTATATTTGGTTTGATCTCATCTGTGGTTTCCTTTGTGCAGAGCAGATGAGATCAGTTGTGCTGATGAATCTCTCACTGAATTGATATCCTGTATTAAATATTTTCTCTTTTAACTATAAACCTTGGTGCTGAATGCACATAATGTTCAAAGAAACAATATAAAGATGTAGATTTTTGAGGTATTATCACATCGATTCATTTATAGTCTTTTGTATCTCTAAACAAGTTAAGGATCACAAAAGAATGAACCTAGTTCTACATACATGCTCACACTAACTCCTAAAGTTATTTCAGAATCACCAATCAACCTGATATGCAGGTGCATACTGATAACATTTACTGCACTGTACCTATATTTATACATTCCGACGTAATGCCACATGTAGATGTAACAGAAAATATGAGGCAAGATGACGGGTGTGGTGTTTTAACGCGCACTGGCCCAGTGGAACCTGCAGCAGCAAGGTGAGGGTGCTAATGGTGCATCACAACTAAAAAAACACATGCACTATCTCCTTCTGAGAGTAAGAGTCTCAGAGAGGCATTACTCATCAGAAGTGAGTTGGTCAGATAACAGGTAATGGAGGAACAAAAACCAAACCTGACAGCAAAACCAGAAATACACCATAATGTCATATATGAGCATATAAATGGAAAAATAATGGAAACAAACTACTGTTTCTGAGCAGCACTCAAAGTGTTTCAGTCTTGTATGTAAACTGAGATGTATTTCTGCATTTCAAGGGAACTGGATAAATAAAATTATATGTTGTTTTTTTTTTGTTTTTTTAAATGAAAACAATTCTAATGTTAAAGTAATTATCAAGTTGTTGTTCACATTAAATTTCAATTCTTTTTACCATCTTTCTGATTACACATAATGCCTCGCAAACCAACTGCTAATAAACACATATTAAAAGAGACGACTTCTACGACATAGAAATGTCAGAACATCACCTAAAGCTACGCACACATGGACAAAATAAAAAAAAGAAAAAGATGCAATGCTTGGAACATACTTCTTACTTTGAAGGGATTTCTCTGTCTGTGGCAGGTATATTAACCCTAAAAGGTCATAACTGATTGGTTAACAGCAGAAAGCTTTTCCGTGTTTTGGTCTGGAATGTCTGCTAGAAAACATATCTCGTATAGTTCACTTGAATGAGACTGGATGCCACTAAATTCCTTTTAGATGTAGCCACAGCCAAATAGTCTCCTGCTACCCTTGACACATCACCAGCCACTCTCGTGAATTAAAGTACAACTCTCAGACTAAAGTCAGTGGAAATGGCAGAAAGAAAATAGATTTACCAAAAAGTAAAATTATGACCTCATTGCAGTTATGCTTTTGTAGAATTTGGTAATAGCCCTCTCCTTACAATCGTAAAAACAGCAATTTATCTTGAAATGCTGCATGATTTAATTCTTATTGTGATAACATTTTCTGGATTAATTTTTGTGGCTTGGTCTAAGTACATGGCACTTTTCTCAAGCTTGCATTAAATTGACACAGATCAAAAACCAACAAGATTCATTGTAGATGTAAACTGTTCATCAAGGATGTTTAGATACGGCACTAGGTCTCTAAGTAAGTCTTTAAACATGATTTCAGTGATTTCAGTGATTTCCCAATAACGAATGAATGAATGAAACGAATGAATGAATGAATGAATGAATGAATGAATGAATGAATGAATGAATGAAATGAATGAATGAATGAATGAATGAATGAATGAATGAATGAATGAATGAACGGCTAAACAGCTGCAGCAGAAAGCCAGGAATGGACAGCTGGTTTTAGTCGCCAGATGTAAACCTGCCAATGAATTAACAACTTTTGTATTGATTTAATGTGATTTTCCTGCATCTCCTGATGTGGATAGCAGACCTAATACTAGGATTTCATTCCTTAGAGTCTGGGATTCAGGACTTTTGAGTCCGCTAAACAGACTGGTGATTAACCCAGATCTTTACCAATGGTCTTTGTGACTGATGCTTTACCTTTTTGTTAATATTTTCTTGTGTGAAAAAAAAATGAAAGTGAAAAAAAAAATCATCTGCTCTGAACAATATTTGAAGAAATGCACTTGATTACTGATGTCAGAGAATTAATTACCCAACATCCTGGAGAACTACCTTCAGCAGCACTTACCTGGAGTCATTACTTCCTGTCAGATGTTGTCAGTTTCTATACAATTATGGGAATTTAGGTCATTTGGTCTTAATCTTGCCTCAGTTCACTGACATGCATTAATATTCAGACTGCAACATGAAGCCTAGAGACCTGTGTTTCAACTCCGCCAGAGGAGGGAACAGTTTCAGCTGTGACGTTTATGCGCACTCACACATTCACAGACACGGCGATAAATATGGAAATTTCTCTCTCCAAGACATGGCGATGAACACGGAAATTATCCTACTTCAGACACACACCCACTTAAAGTGGAGGTGTTTCTGTGAAAGTCTAGCATGTGTTTTTTTATGTCATTTAAATGGAATGATGGGTGCAAACATCTGTAGCAACAGTGTTTCCCCCTTAAAGTAGTTGGCTGTCTAACTTCTGCCTGACTTGCCCTCCGAGAGACCTGGAAAGCTGTTACTGTTGGATATGGAGGTTAAAGATTATGTGAACACATTCCCAATGTGTATGCACATGGAAAATATTGTTTTACTGCAGTTTTTTCACATTCGAGAGTTCGCAGTAATACTCTAGAAATGAACAAATGTTAAAGTTCAGCAGGACAAAACGTGCACATTACAAAGACTCATCTGAAATCCATGCTACTCCCTATGATGTACATTAAAGGTAATGTAGATGCCTGTGAGATGGCTGAAATGTCGGTGGTTAAAGTTAGTTTGTTGGTACAGGTATTTATATCATCATTTGTTTTATGTGGTGCTGCAAATTGATCAGTAAAAGCTTAAGAAAGTGGTTCCCAAAGTGGGGGACGCGAACCCCAGGGGTGCAAAAATGTTTCTACAAGCCAAAAGGGGGTCCACCAGAAAAGTTTGGGAACATCTGGCTTAAGTGTTTATTGACCACAGCAGCAACCACAGCAGAACAAAAGAAAAAGGCAGGAAAATTAAGAACAAAGAAATGAGACTTAGCAAATCTCAACTACATTATCCCAGACTGACTCACCTGGATTCCAACACGCCAAGAGGAGGATGGAGAAGAGGAGGTTGTGTGCATCCATGCTCAGCTTCAAGATAATAATAATAATAATAATAATAATAGTAATAAATAATGAAGTTCCTATGTTTCTTTAACAGTCGTATAAAAACAAACCTCGTCAGGTGTGATAACTTGTAACTGTTTACGTCAGAGATGACGTAAACATTTTTCTGCTCTGCTGAAACCAAACAAATTGACGACCAGTCATAGTT
>CM026209.1:19487450-19538394 GCA_014839995.1 Xenentodon cancila | reverse complement strand
AACAAAGATGACATAACTGACAAATAGAAAAAATCTCAGTCTCTGAATATTGTGATGCAAGTTTCAATAGAGGCACTTATTGTATGATTATGATTGTATATGTGCTGCTCGGACTTTAAAAATATCTTTTATTGAACGCTGTGCACTGCCGTTTCTTATATCTGACGCTCTGTTTGGAGAGGGTTGACTGCTGGAGGAAACGGCCTTGGTCATCACCCCAGAGCAATCCTCTATAATTTGATGCCAAACTTGAACGTGTCCTTTAACAGCTACGTTGTCCTTTGCAGTCAAACAATCTACTCTTTAATACAGACAAAAAGCCACATTTCAGCAGAAGAAGAATTTAAGCCTTCATTACATCCTGTCTTTCCAGCATAGGGTCATGTAATCCGTATCACACACACACACATGCACACACAGATATATCTCCCTGTAATGCACATGCAAACAAACATAATCAGATGCGAGTGCCTTCATCAGAGCATGTTGGTGGCAGTGGGAGAGAGGAGTGAGTGGATGGTGGGATAAACCGTAAACTCTTTCAACTTATTTAATCCTCTGTTAGCGTTTATCCCACTGGGATTCCTTCTCGGGAACAGGAGCGAAAAAGAGGACAAGCATTTGATAAAAGCGCTACCTATGGTAAAAACAGAACTGTACATTGTACAGTGTCAGCATTTCCAGATATCCCTGTTTGCCATGCATTTATCCGAGCTGATGAAGGCTGTAGATATCTGCTGTGTGGGTATTTACAGGGTTATGGTTGTGAGATCGTTTTGTTTTGTTAGCCAGTGTGTAGCCTGATAAATATTTCTACTCTAATTTATTAAGATTCATTTTAATTGTCCCAGACAATGTGAGACCAGAAGGAAGTGAGAATTTTTAATCATTCATTCTATTTTTTTTAATTTTTTTTTTTACTAAAAGCTTGCAAGCTTGTGTTTAGTCTGTTGGACTCTTCTCTATGCAGAACCCCATAAAGTCCCGTCTGCCTGTTGACTTACACTGACTAACCTTTCTGAACCCCCAAATATTGTAGTTTAGAATCAGAATTAGAAAGGCTTTATTGCCAGGTTCAGTAAAGAACATTTTCTCCAGTGCTGATGTCTCCAGAGTCGGAGACATGCTGGTCCAGCCTCACAAACTGCCGTCAATCTGTCAGCAAGTCAGTAATCCACTTGCACAGGTAGTCGGATGATTGTGGACGATTGTGTTGAATCCAGACCTGAGGTCCACAAACAATATCCTGGCATAGGATCTTGGAGAGTCCATCATGCGGAAGTATGAAGTGGAGAGCCATGTTTCTTCTGTTGGTGCTTTTTACCGGCGTTATGATGAGGAAAAAATGGTTGAGTGAAGTAAAAAAAAAAATTACTGTGGATGATAGTTTTGGAGCCACCTTCAATAGAAAAGTTAATCCTTTAAAAGAAAATAAAGAAAGGGATGAGCCACCTCGGTCCTACTTAATCAAACCGTGGCCAAAAGGCTGTTGTAGACGTCTGACATTATCAAGACCTGAGCAGAGATGAAAGGAGGAGAAGATAGGAAGCAATCAACTGAGGCTGTGTGCAACATGCGTACACACGCGTGCACATGTGTACACATGCATGCACACGCATGCATACGCACACACACGCATGCACACACACATACACACATGCATACGCACACACATGCATGCACACACACATACACACATGCATACGCACACACAGCCATGGCCACTAACTGTACCCAGCTGTTTTTTATCATTGAGATCTGAAAACCAGAACAGTGTGAAAGGCCCAGAATGTTCCTTTGTTCCTCTTGTAGCTCTAAGGTTTGTCTTTGATGTGCTGCCTTTCCTTTCCTGCCGCAGATAAACAAGGATATACTATTGTACTCTGTGTTCAAACCATTTGACTTCTTTAGTGGGAGGTTCACAAGGTTTTCTTTGGCTTAATTAATTAGTCCCATCAACGCATTCGCTCTTGGTTTTCTCTGATTATTTTAATTCTCCCACTTCTTCTATTGATTTTTCACAGCATTCAGGTTTTTTCATAGTTTTTTTTTCTGTGTTTTTTTGAAGTAAAAACTTTTTTATTTTACATCCAAACATTACTGTTCACGTGTATCTGGATGTGTATGCTTGTGTATCCTCTGCACAGTGATGATCTCATTTTTATTCGGATCACATGTGGAGTCTCTGCATCTGTCACAGATAAAACCAGCTTGATGCAAAATGTGCAGAAACATCATCAGTTTATCCATCCATCCACCACAGACACAACGGACATCTGTCTTTACACCCACAGTGTGAATAAGGGCTATTGGCGTGTTTGTACACACGTATGCTGTATTTACAAGTTAAAATCTTGAAGATGTTCTGGATTTTGTTTCTTTTACATTTCAATTTCCAAAATATGGCTTAAACAAATGCAAGGATTCTGCACCAGAAGCACATAGTTCTCTTTCTCTGAGTCAACACGGCTAAAAATGTGCACACAGGACATACAGAACTAAAGCGTCCAGATGGCGTTCACTGCCTAGTTACAAATGCCAGAACTGATTAGTTCATGTAATACTGTAACCACATATATGCACATACACACACCTTAGTAATGAGATGCCTTTAGGTAACATCTGCATTGACAGCAGGACAAAATAACAGGTTAATTACCATTAGTTTGGAGAATTTTGGCTTTCCTTGAAGTAGCAGGTAAACCTAAACAATTCCCAAAATCTTTCCCAGAAGTAGTGTTTTAAGTTCCCCTGCTAAGGACCATGGTAACCATCGGCTTGTGTTCAGTATTATTTCTCGCATGGGTTTGCTTCTACCTACACAAGACTTTTCTGTTTAACAGAAACAGGTTTCTTTTTGGAAAATTATTATATACTATTATATACTATTTTATATTACAAAGCACCGACCTGCATTTTATGATCCTTCTGTCAGATTAACACACATCAGCAGAGTACTAGAGGTGGTGGGACAACTCTTTCCCTGTCCAGTGACTCTGTTTGATAAATAATCTTTTCTTGGAATTAAACACATCCTTAGAATGAAATACAGACATCTTAGTAAATCCAATTTTCTATCTAATTTAAAGTGTGCTAATGCAGTCACACATCACTGCAAATTAAGCTATTAGGAGCAGAGTTTAACTGACGCATTTATTTAGTTTACTGACGATATCTTTTTAGCCAGTGAATATGTGGTTGATTGAATATGTGGCGTCATTACAATGCCATAAATACAGTATGCTGCGAATGAATATTACAAAAATGGAGAATCCAGAATCATAGAAGCAAAGCCAAGAACATTGGTGCGGGACTTAGTAGCTCATTGGTTACTTCACGAGTTGATTGTAACGTTTGATGATGCAGGCAGTGCATTTGTTAAGTGTGAGCTTAAAGTTAACGCTCATTACTGTTCATGATATGTAATCTGTTGCTGGTTTTGATACTGTTATTTGTTATAAATTGTATAGTGTTTCTTTTTCTTCACTAAGAGTTAAGATGCATGAAGAGTCGGTAACTGTCTAAAAGGAGCAATGCTGAGTTCGCCAGTGCCGATATTGAGCAGTTGTGCTGTCATCATTTCTCTCTCACTGCTGACAGAACCAGAGTCGAGAGAATTGGTAAAAGCATTACAGCATAAACACATATTCACTACACTCAGCCAGCAGAGTACAAAGAATTCAAACAAGCAAATCATGAATTTTCTTTAACAGAAATCCTTATTTACAAACCAATGCTGGCAAAGGTCATGTGGTGAAATACTCAGATAATACAAACATAAACATATCCAAACATACGCGATTCTGCATTAAATAAAGCAAAAACGTACACTTTACTCATGGGCGTAACTCTACAGTATAACCACTTAGACTACCACAGATCATCCCATAATTAGCTGGTGGACTAATGCACACCTCACAGTCTGACAGATCACAGCCTTGCATTGTAATTAACGTAATTAGCCTTCCTATCTCTCTCCGTGCTTAAATAAATTATAACTCAGGAAATTCATTATATTGAGGCAGTGAAAATCTGGAAATGAGATGCTGCACTGTCTCCATCTGGGCCTTTATTCTATATAGAAATATAAAAAAAAGGAAGAGGCGGCAGCACAGCGGCTTGGTGGTTAGCACTCACAACAAGACGGTTCCAGGTTCGACTCCCGGCAGGAGTATTTGTGTGTAGAGTTTCCATGTTCTTCCCTTACATGTGTGCGTTTTCTCCAGGTTCTCCAGCTTCCAGTTCAAAAACATGCATGTCAGATGAATTCAGGGATCCTGGATTGGAATAAGCGGGTCTGGATGGTGGATGGTTGGAAATGGGGCTTTCAGCCACTGGCATTCAGTATCTTAGAGCTACTTTAAACTTAATATGATAAAAGACTGAATACTTACTGAAATTGTGTCATAATCAAGAATGTGCTAAAGACAAAGCCTTCTATCTAAAAGAGGATAAATCTACATGACTTTTTTAATGTCATGCCAGTGTCACTTTATTACACTGAGAATGTCCTATTGTACATTATTCAGCCATTACTCTGAAGACTTAGATGATTTAGGTAAGCTACACGCACCTAAGGAGAAATATTTTTTAAAAAGAGTGGGCTAAACTAGACCCAGAAAGATAAGTTGATTAATTCCAGTAAGCATTTTTCTTGTGGTACCTTTTAAAGCCAAGACATCTCTTGTTCCAGCTTTCTCGACTGTCAAGATTTGTTGGTCTTCTTGTGTCTGTGACACTGAGCCAGCAGCTGCAATTTCCATTTAATTATAGAGGAAATGTGAACAAAGGCAAAAGGAACCCACCTTTCAAACTATGTTAATTATATTTACTTTGTGCGACATGTGACATGGATGCGAAATAATTCCTTCAAGGATCCTTCACAGGATAGGTGTAGGATGAGAATAATGCCACTAATATGTGATCCAACTACAGGCACATATTCAAAATTCAAAATTAAATTCCCTATTAGACAGTGATTACATTTAAATGAGTAAAAAGATAATGATAATTACCTATTGTGTTAATGAATGACACTGCTCAGCAGGTGTTTCCACTCTTGTCCCATGCTCATCTTAGTATTCGAAGCTGGGGATGTGACATTGCAGTATGTGCAAAACACCAGCAGGAAATATCCTCTAAATGCCTAATAATGAACTAACAGTTCATTTAATTAATTTTGTTTAATTGTTTCAAATCAGATGAGCTTTTATAAACTATGACAAACAGTAGTCTCACCTTTAAAAAGGAATCACCTTTTTATTTTCAAGTATGTTTCTTTTTTTCCAGGATTGATTGATGAACAAAACCCTGCGCTCTGTGCAGGGGACTGTGGGGCTTTTTCTGAATCTTTTTTCCCCCCAGTTGATTACTTGGTGGTTAAGTCACAGGGACAGGGAGTTTGGAAAGAAGGGGAAAACAAGGCTGTCTTCCCGTCAACAGGGCAATAGTTTGGTATGCAGCTCTAATAATAAAGGTAATTGCTTCCATAACATCTTTTACACTAAACTGATGTTGCAACAGTCTCATCTTTAAAACGGAGCTCTGCCAGAGAAATGACAAGTTGAAAGTTGTTGCAGCAATTAAATGCTGAATCCCCCTGTGACCTTTTTCTACACGGTTTTATCTCCAAGTATGCTGAAATATATTTACATCATTTAAATCTTCAAGGCTTTGCGTTTTAAAATCATCAATACCTTCCTTAAACCTGTCCAGTAAACCTGAATGAGACAGTTAAGCACAAAAACCTCTGTATGTCACTATAAGTCTAAGTAAGTATAACTATAAGTCTAAGTAAAGAAAACTCAAAGATCTGCAGCCTGTCATGCAGGTTTTCACTCTTCACTTCGATCTAATTTGTTTTTAAAAAACAAGCAAAGGCCAATCTAGCCCCTAGTACCTTAATGCCATTCTCTTTGTGATTTCATGATAGAAATGTGTCCCTCTTTGGTGCCAGAATTCAGGCTGCCAGCGTAAACTTCAGAAGAACAATGAAATGTACAAGAAATGACTGTGTGAAGAACGAAGTTCAAATGTGGTGCTGCAGATGCTGGAGAGGATACCCATCTCCTAAGGATCATCAGACTTTTAGTCATTGGACTGAAACTGAGGTCAACTATTTAGCCTGAACTGTTTTGACCGTGTTTACTAGAGTCTGAGTAACACAGTGTGGTACTTTCCTAAAAAGATAACACTCCACTGTGGAGATTAGAGAGCTATGCACCTCGATGGGTGCTCGGTGGAGAGCGTTTGAGCTTGTGCTGACCCGCGGTCCTAGAAAGTAGAGCACAGCTTCATCTTTCACTGAGCAGGTTTACAAAACTTGCACTTGTAACAGCCGAGATTAACCTGTGCACTACTGTCACAGTTTATCATAGCGTAATTGATTTATTCACTCTCCTACCATCCTGCTCAGTGTACCGGTAGCTCAGATGCATCAAGGGAAGTCGATGTTGCTATTAAAGTTTATGTTACGTAACTGAATGTTGCCAACTTAGTCCACAGATAGTTTGACAAACTCTAAATGCATATTTATTTCTGTGTGACTGTACAAAAACCCCAATGTAACTATGATGACCAGTTACTTTCTGGATTATTCTAGTTCATCACATTAGGTTTGTGACAGATAAAACAATTCACTGGGGAACAAACTTCATATTATCTACTAAATATTTCATTTTCGGGAGGAGGAGGAGGAGCTAAATTCAATACTTTCTAAGTTGTTCTAGTCAATAAGATAGATTAAGTTATGTTTGTCTTGTGTGCTAAATATCTGCCAAAATGTGAAAGTCATCCTAAAAATGATCCCACAGGACAATGAGTGACTTTTATCAGAGCGGGCTCCTCTTTAGACGTGGAGGTTTAGCTGTCCTCTTGTTTAGTCTCTTACTTGGTCCAAACCTAATGACCTAACCTAATCCGTTAATCGCCTCCGCTGGGATGTCTACGATGGGCCTGGGAGCTCGTTTCCTCAATGGTCCTGTGTGATGCAGTGCATGATATGCACTTCTCAAAAGAGACAACCAGGACGGGGGTTATTTTGGCAGATTATTGCTAATGGCAGGATTGTCAGACCGTAACAGCTAAATGACCCAGCGGAAAAGTACGCAAATGTTCCTTGAAGTGAAATGAATATTTTTACAAAGAAGAAAATTCCTTTGTGTTTCTTCAACAAAATTATGTAATTAAGATTATGGTACTTTATGATAAGAAATGAAATATACACAAGACACCAGCATTATTGTTAACGGTACTTCCTTCAGTCCTAAATGAGTTCTTTATACGGGGCAGTTTTTCCTTTTTCGTGCCCATAACCCTGCACTCACAAGACAAAGCTCTGCTGCCACAGGATAGAAAATGACTGCCGGCGAGCATTAGGATGCTGAGACGGTGGTCATTAGACATTGCCATTATCATCAAAGTCACATTGGCTGATTGAAACTCAACATAAAGATGCTGTGTGTGTGTGTGTGTGTGTGTGTGTGTGTGTGTGTGTGTGTGTGTGTGTGTGTGTGTGTGTGTGTGTGTGTGTGTGTGTGTGTGTGTGTGTGTGTGTCTACAGGGCTGTGAGAATAAAGACACGGTCAGATTTTTTTTTTTTTTGTCATGAGAACCACAATCTTTTTATCTTGTATGTGTTGAGTCTCTTTGAGCTTTTGTAAAGCTCCTTACACAAGGTGAACACAGTTTTTAAACTTACTGTAATTCCTGATAAAAGCTTTGGGCTCCAGCTCTCCTGAAGTTTGGATTCTTACCTGCACGTTTACTCTAATTCTCTATCAGGACGATTAACTTTGGTAAAAGACTTTATATTATGCGCTACTACTACTGCTTTATCCTACTACTCCATCTACTACCATCTACTACTCCAGACACTTCCTCCAGCTCTTCAGGGGACATTCCGAGGCATTCCCAGCCAGCCAGGAAACAGTTTCTCCAGCGTGTCCTGTGTCTTCCCCGGGGTCCCCTCCTAGTGGGACATGCCTATAACACCTCTCTAGGGAGGCTTCCAGGGGGCATCGGATACAGATGCTCAAGCCACCTTCGCTGACTCCTCTCTATGTGGGAGGACACTCATTTCGGCCACTTGGATCTGCAATCTTGTCCTTACGGTCATCACCAAAAGTTCATGACCATAGGTGAGGGTAGGAGCGTAGATTGACTGTTAAATCGAGACCTTCGCCTTTAGACTCTCTTCCTTCTTTGCAACGACATTCCGGTACAACAACATCATAACTGCAGATGCTGCACCAATCTCACGCGTCATCTTTCCCTGACTCATGAACAAGATCCCGAGATATATGAACAGAACCGATGACAGAGGACAACCCTGCTGGAGTCCAGCACGCGCAGGGAACAGGTCTGACTTACTGCCGGCAATGCGAACCAAGCTCCTGCTCCAGTCATACCGAGATCGAACAGCCCTTAGCAGAGGGGCTCGGACCTGATACTCACAGAGCATTCTCAAAGTATTCCCTCCACTGTCCGACAGTGTCCCCAGTCCAGGTCAACGAAGATCAGATAAAAAAAAGACAACAAAGTCAAACATCGACCTCTGGCCTAGGGTGTTCTGGTGCCCCGTGCACTGATGGACACCCTTGTGCTTGAAAATGGAGTTTGTTATGGACAGAATGTGACTGGCACAGAAGTCCAATAACAGAGCACTAAAAATACAATCAGGTTATTGTCTAGATTGCATCTGCTTTTCCAATCTTTCCATACATGAAGCAGTAGGTGATAATAGAAAGATCTGTTTCGATGTTTCATGTTGTACCTTTTGGCTAAAGTACTCTACAAAAAACACCAACTTTGAAAAAAAAAAAGATTAGAGACAGATCTAAGAACTGTTCTGTACATTTTCCGTGAGCTGCACCATCGTCCACCTTTTTTACTGGTTTTGGAAAAGACGCAACATGATGAGGATCTTGTTAATTTTATCTCCTCTGTTGGCAGTCGGAAAAGGAGGAACATTAAAACCTAAGTCATAGCAATTTCAAGTGACAATTTTTGACATGTGAGAGTGGAGAAGAAGTGGAGATGAAACAGCATATTTGTTTTGATCTCCACAGTCTTGTCTTTTAAAAACTATTTAAAAAGTTATGACTTGCGTATTTTCCCTGTCAGAATCTCTCATACTGACATTATTCAAATAAATTATGCTGCTTTTAATTATTTATTTTGGTAACTGTGGTTCTGAGTTTTGAAATTACTACTGGAATCTTGATCATGAAATAGTAATCGAGTTACTAAAGTTTACTGAAAATAAATGTCAGTTGACTTAAACTTTTGGGCTTTGAATCATTTCGAACCATTAGGTATAACGTGTTGATTTATGACTTTAAGTCAGTACAGTAGAGTACTCATTTTGTTCTTTCATTGCAGAATGTCATTTTTACTTAATGTTGTTGTAACACTGTTTGTTTCAGCGCCTGTAGCTCACTGAGTTCTCAAGCGTTTACTCAAAGTCCCCACATTTATTGACTACAAATTGCACCAATTCAAGCACCTGTAAGAGTATCACAGACCTCGTGAGATGCCGACAAATACATGGTGCTTTCTTGTTTTAATTTATCCCGCTACCGGGCTTGGTTGCAACACATGCTGCGGTAAGTTGTAACAGCAGGTAAAGAAGAAAACATAAATTATTCTTTATTTGCTCCAGCCAGATAAAGGACATAAACCAAAAGAAGTTCAACGCTGCAGATAGTGTGCCACGCAGCTACCTAGTGTTTGGTGGTAAAATTACAGAGCGACCAGACGACAACTAAGAAGCATAAACATAAGCCCTATAGGTAGACCTTGTTCATAGTTGTTATGCAGAACCTTAAATCATGTTTTACAGCCGACCGGCAGTACCCCCCATTTCCCCCTGTATGCTCTTCTTTAGTTGGCTACATACAGTCATTTTTGGACGTTGCATTTAAACTGCACCTGGATGCATATGGTGTTGAAACATCTGGGGCATTCCTGTCGTACCTGACTTTTTATCTTAAAAGATTTTCACATTAAATCAGTCATGTCCAGCTCCTACTTCCCTGGAACATTGTCGAAACAAAGCACATCCACACATTTGTCTTCATAGAGATTGAACTGACTGCTTCTGGCTGAACTTTTGTCTGCTCCATATTGATGACCAGCTTCAAAAGATTATTCAAACATCACCTATATATCAACGCTCAAAAAGCAAAAGTTTCGCAACAGTCTTTGACCAACTTTACTAGCAACAATATTGCGGCATACATCCATGTATGTATATATATATATATATATATATATATATATATATATATATATATATATATATATATATATATATATATATATATATATATATATACATACATACATACATATACACAACACACACAAACACACACATACATATATATATACATACATATACATATATATATATATAGAAGGACCATAATTTCACAAAGTTGGGTTTTCTAGTTTCTGCGGTTTGACAGCAGTTATGCTTCATTGAGCAGCAGCTGGCCAGTTGTGAGTCTTTGTCAGTTTCTCAGGTGTGACTGTCTCCCAGTTGACACACAAAATTGTTGTTGTATTTTCTCACACCCTTTCGAACTGACTATCACAGCATTTCAAGCAAAGTGCTACAAGAACTAGAAACAATTGACCGAGTTTGGAGTAAAGATCACTGCTAAGGGACACATCTACAGGTTCATTCATACTCCCAGTTTATATGATATGGAGACGGCCAGAGCCTTTTGTCTGTATCCTACATTGATTTTGTCTGTCTTTTGGTGTGGAGCCTCGCAGTTTACTATTACAGATAAAACGGAGCAATACCACTGGAAGTCATGGGGGCAGTATTGAGCGTAGTGACTCAGTCGTTAACTAAATTTGAAAATAAAAAGAAACAGAAGAAGGTAAAGCCGCTCAGCCTCACTCACAGGTGTTTTGTGCGGTCCTTTCCACCTGATGAGGTGTTTCACAGTGAAGCAGACTGTCCATCATTCCGGAAGATATCCGAAAGCAGTGAGCCGTTTCTCCATCAGTTTGGGTAAAAATAAATGAAAGAATTTGACATTTAAGTCTTTCTTTTACACAAACTCAATCTTCAGAAGTAATCACATGGTCTGAACTGACAGTATTATTTATTTTACTATTTAAAAAAGTAATTCTTCAACTTGTGGAAAAATACATTCACATAAACCTTCCCAAATGCCAATGCTGAGATTTAAGATTAGACTCAAGAGACCAAAACAACGAGTTAACTTGGGGGGAATGCAGTTTCTTTATGCTGTCAGGGCTGCAAACTTTTTGTCACTGAAAATTTTAGGAGCACCATCCAAAAAACATTAGCACAACAATGTACATATAACAGACAATTTATGTAGACATGCAGCTGAACACACTCACAATGTTTCTATATTAACCATATTACACCACATCAATACCAATATACTGTTGGTAATAAACAGCAAATATATAGACATGTAAATGAAGGCAGGGTTGCAGCCTGGACAGCTCACCAGTCCATTGAAACGCCACAGACAAGAAAAGCACACACACTCTACACACAGTCACTCACATACACAATGAACGATATGTTTTTGTTAATTTAATTTTATGTTCCTTTCTTCTGCCCAGTGGACTGATGGGTTACAGACTTGTTCTTGTCTGTCAGATGGCTTGGCTCTGCTATGGCCTCAACAGTCACAAGGAGATTTTTGATCCCTTTGACAGCCTGTGAAGCATTTTTCTTACCTGTGGAAAGATCACATCATTCCTCTAACGGTGTATGCTGAATTTGCTGATGGCATCAGACAAGTCAGCAAAGTGACTCAACACTACAAAGATTGAATCTTACATCATCCTCTTAATATGGAAGATACAGTCCAGATCTTAATCATCATTGTGGTTCAAAAGGAATAAATATGCCTTTTTAAAAGTTAAAAGACTTTCCTTGCTCCTCATGCAACTTCTGCATTGGTAGTATGCAGCAGTATGGCAGTGTAGCAGTATGGTAGGACATGGTTGTGATTCGCCGAGGTTCTGCCGCTGTTAGGTTTTTCCTCCAGGCCTCAGTAAAGTAAAGAAGCGGGTATCTCACAGTACCACGACATGACACTCTGGTGGAAGCAACCAATAACCATCCACGAGCCATCAGCTCTCATTGACTTACAGCTGAACTGTTATGTCTTACTCCCCATGCTGAGGAGAATGTAGACTTGGTTAACAGTGGAATTTCATCATTGCATGGACGGGATTGCTGGCACCAGTCACCATTAAAGTCGAAAGCATGCTTGACTAGGGCTGCACAAATGTATTATTATCGCAGTATCAACAAGGACAATACTAATATTGCAAAAACAATTTTGTTTTTCCAGTAAACGGTACTCTGATGTATTTCAAAGTGCCACACATTCATGCTATGAATGTCAGTATTTTATTTGGCCTATCAGAAAATTGGTGATATTTTAGTTAAATTCCCCACAGAAATTCTGCTGAAAATGTTTCGAGAGCATGACAATGTTTCGTTGAAAGGATCTATATCCCCATGCTCCCACTAAGTTTTTTTTTTTTTTTTTTTTTTTTAACATATATATATAAAATCATATTGTCATAGCCCAAATAACACATTTTTTTAATTGTCTCCATTGTGGGTCTGTCATAGCAGCAAAGCAGGAAGACATTAATTTTATATAAATACAAGTAATTTCCATTGCAATTTGTAGTCGTGATATTGCATGTTTCCCTGGTATTTTGCAGCCCTGTTGTCTGTTATTGCTTAATATTAATTGGTCACATAGTCAACATTATGTGACAAGCAGGAGAAGGGTACAATAACGTCACCTCTGTTGACTTGGAGGAAGGCGGTAATAGCTTCCGTCTATGCCATCTACGTGACGTCTTTTTTTAGACGCCTTTGTACACATACAAAGTTAAAATTATCTTGATTTTTCTGCAGGGTACCTATTCACACTATCACTTAACAATTTGCTGCAAGCACATTTTCCATTTGGACTTTAAAGTGCTTTGATTCAGACTGTTTTGGTCTCATAGAGAGCGTACACTCCCTACAATCTAATAATAGACTTTGGGTTGTTTTCTCTGGAATGCTCCTTTAATATCTGACTCTGCAGTTGCCCTTTGCTTTAGTGATTTTGTATTGTTAAACTCAATGTTTGGATTTATAGCCTACGACTTTTCTTTTTGGTTTGATAACAGCACACTTACAACCTTGTTGTTAGTCACTGCACAAAGCAGTTTGCAGCAAATATTGTGGTTAGACGAAACAGCATGGAGCAGTAGTTAGTAGGGTTTTAGTTCAGATCATCTCAGCTGTCAGACCCGACCTATTTCTGCTGCTCTAGCTTTGTCTGACCAGCTTAGTCTGATAACCACAGCTCTCTTAGATATAAGGAAGAAATGCAGACAGAAAGAGTTGAGGACTAAATGCGGTGTTAGAAAATAAAGAGAAAAGCCATGCAATAAATATTATTGCCTTTTGACAACATTTAATAATTTATTCAACTATACCAACTAATCTGGATATTTATCTAGTTAAATTTAATATCTCTGGATTTATTTCTTACAATGTTTACTGATTTAATATCTATTTAACTAGCTTTTCATGTTTTTGTTATCTACATGATGTGGAAATGGGACCCCTGGTTCATGAATTGTCGCACCTCGTTACGTAGAGCTGCATATTATTCAGTTCACTTCCATTTAGAAATAGCATATCAATCCCTGGCAGCACGGTGGCTTAGTGTTGCCTCACAGCAAGAAGGTTCCTGGTTCGAATTCCTGGCCCGGCTGTCTTTGTGTGTGGAGTTTGCATGTTCCCTCCGGGTACCCCGGCTTCCCCCCACAGTCTAAAAACACGCATATTAAGTTGATTGATAATTCTTAATTGCCCATAGGTGTGAGTGTGAGTGTGCTTGGTTGTTTGTCTCCGTATGTGGCCCTGTGATAGACTGGCGACCTGCCCAGGGTGGACCCCTGCCTCTCGCCTGTAATGAGTCTGGATAGGCTCCGACAGACCCCCAAGACCCTGCAAAGAGTAAAGCGGGTATAATAATGGATGGATGGATATCAATCCCTGAAAGGGGGTGATGGATATCAATCCCTGAAAGGGGGTGATGGATATCAATCCCTGAAAGGGGGTGATGGATATCAATCCCTGACAGGGGGTGATGGATATCAATCCCTGAAAGGGGGTGATGGATATCAATCCCTGACAGGGGGTGATATTTTTGCAGTAGAAATTTTGTCAGTATTAAAAAAAAATCCCCGTAAATTTTCATAAAGGGTTTAGACATTTATACCTGATTGCAGGAGTGTTCTTCGGCACCAATATACTTTAGGGAATCAGCAGAAGTCTCTCTTTTAATCACTATGTTGTGCAGAAGATGTGGATTTTTGTCCATTATGTTACACAAATTATGCAACGTTGTTTTGTGAACAATCTGTTCAACTTCTTCACTCACTTTAATGCTGCCATCCCAATTGATAAATGCAGATGACATTTTTTTTTTTTATTTTCCTTTTCATTGTCAGTGTACATCGTGCACACGCTGTACGATGCACACCGAAATTAGTTTCTGCTTTTAACCCATCAACTAGTTTCCCTAGTGAGCATTGGAGCTGCTAGCAGGGCAGCGCCCCGGGGAGCAATTGGGAGTTAAGGGCCTTGCTCAGGGGCCCCAGTGATTTACCATTGTGGGCAGCCCTGGGCTTGAACCTGGGTTCAACCCACCACTGTAACCACTAGGCCACCACTCCCTTTACGCCCTTATGGAAGGTGGGCAGCTCATTTTAGACAGCCTCAGCACTCAATAGATAGTCCAGTTAGTTATCCAACTGAACATCCAGGTATCTGTGGTCCTCCAACATGTCCATCTTTTCTCCTTGGAAAAACTCCGGGAATAATTGAGATGTTGTTTGGCTTATTCCCAGTCTTCCCCAAATGCACAAACATCTTTCTTGTCTTGTTCACAGTCAAGATTGGAAGACCACAAGAAATGGAGGTGGTCGGTCAGCTTTGTGTTTCCTTTGAGTGTTATGTGGTTTATGATTTATTAAAGGAACGTAGTTCTTCAGGAGATTTTCTAAGTCAACGAGGGAATGCTAATGCAGTCAGTTTTTTTACTGCGCTGCACAAGCGTTTTGTGTTGCTGCAGTTCAAAGTGTTGAATCTTTAGCTGAACTCTGCAAGTACCTGCAGGGTGACCAGACAATACCTCAACAGAGAATTATAGTTCAGGCTTACAGCAGCACTTTCTTTAAAGCTTTGTACTGCCCTAACAAGAACATTGTCTGGGAACAAGCACTACCTTGGAGGATCAGTTCAGGCAAAGAAAGTCCCATAAACTGTCTTCTACACAACGATTCCCAAAAGGCAGGATGTGTCCTTAGCAGTTCTTGAGTATGTCATGCAACACTCAAAGCAGCCAAAATGTTACATTTCACAGAAATCAGAAGATGTACGCGCAGAAACTTGTAAAAGAACATCAGTGACTGTCATAATACAGGTTCCTAGTCTTCAGTATATATTGGCGACAGCAACCTTTAACCTATAATTATTAAGCTGCATGTGTAACCGTGTGGAGTCTGTAAAAACACACATACATCCACAGACAATGATCACTGCCTCCTCATCACTTCCTCTGACCAGTTGTCCGACTAATGGCTCAGGAGTTTGGATGTGGTTCAGTGGTTCATGAGGATCTTGGTAGTCTGTGCGGCTTGTCCTCGTTCGCGTCAACACTTATGTGCACATTCTTGTGTGTGAGTGGAGCTTGTTGCTTGCTTTATTTGACATCCAGCAGAGTTGATAATTGTGCCTTTTCTCCTTAAAATCTTTTTTTTATAGATCCAATTCTTAACTAAAGTCATTTTATACTGTATTTCAGTCCTTATTTATAAAAGTAATCAATTTCTGCATTTTAATTCAAAATGTAACATTTCACCCCAATTGAATTACTGTTATTTTCTTTCTCAACCACCAGCGATGGTGTCAGGATCTTCAAGCAGCAGGAGGACACAAGCGCAGAGTAACTAAAGTAGGATTTAATCTGAAAACCACAGGGCATAAAGACGCACGCACGCACGCACGCACGCACGCACGCACGCACGCACGCACGCACGCACGCACGCACGCACGCACGCACGCACGCACGCAACCAACCAACCAACCAGTACTACACAACGAACTATCTACTGTGCAGGGTATAAATAGGTATGAGACCAGGTGCAACGGTTGAAGGTGATGAGGGCACAGGTGCAGTCCATGATGTGGGGAACTGAGGAATGCTGGGAGTTGTAGTCTCAGGACTGGTGATCAGAAGGCTGGCGACGGTGACCGTGGTAGCGTTCCAACCGCTGTTTGTTTATGTAAGAAAAAAACATTGAAATTGTAGTATCTTTTGTTTTACTTCCTTATTTTTAAGTATTGTGCTGTGACTTTTGCTGTGAATTGGAACTATTTCTAAATTCTGAATTGACCGTGCGGAGATGGAAGCAGAATGGAAGAGCATCCCAACATTCATTAGGGAGCTCAGTACATAACAGAGGTTAAAACAGTGGCAACACTGTTAATTTTTTTTTTTAAGTAATTGTTTTGTTTTGTGATTTAGTTGTTGTCTATATGGTGTGTAGATTTGAACAATGTTATTATTAATTGTCTCTGTTTGTATTATTATTTGGTCAGTTTTGTTTTATGAATTAATATTCTTAGATTGATGGATACTTGTTTTCTTCAAAATCTTCTGCCTCTGTTTTACGTTATTCCGGGGAGCGTCTGTAAGACCTGGCCGGGGGCAGCAGATGAAAACTAGACCTTGGCTAAATCTTGCATATTCAGAAGTGTTTTCCTTTTTTCTGTTAATATTCTCTGTCAAAGTCAAATAAACAAGTAAATAAAAAATATATTAATAAAAAATAGGAGGACTAATGTGAGCCTATTTCATTACTGAGGGCAGTAGAGATTTTGAATTTTATTTTTTGTGTCTAATTAAAAAAGATAAACTTTTTAATTCTATTATTTTATATAATTTCTTACCACTTTATTTTTCCTTTAAAAATGTTTAATTTCTGTTCATTGTCTGTTTGTTTCCAAATCATTTATTAACTGGTAATGGGGGCAAGATAATATTAAAAATACGGGTTTTGTGGACCTGAAGATAATTTTAATTCCAGTTCAAAGTTTGCTTTATTGTCTGGTTCTGTTGCACGTGTGCGTGTACATAAAACTGAATTGGCATTCCTCTCAAACCCGCCAACTCAGAATACAAACAAAATATAAGTGCCAGAAATATATAGCAAAGAAAATATAGAGGCTAAAAATACAAAAAGTATACGAATATGAAAAGCAGAAGTCATTCAAAATAAACACAATGAAAACAATGGTGCAATGAAAAAACTGTAGTGCAAATTAAACATTACAATTGACAGTGCAGTTGAGTGAGCTTATACACTCTAAAGTGTCTTAGTGTGAGGCAGTCCAGATGTTGGGGGAAAGGGTTTAAGGAGGTATAACTGGCAGAGTTCAGCTTCCTGACAGCCTGGTGGGTGAAGCTGTTCTTCAGTCTGCTGGTCCTGGCCCTCAGACTCCGCAGTCTCCTCCCTGATGGCAGCAGACTGAAGACGTTGTGTGACAGGTGGGTGTAATCGCCTGCAATGCAGATGGCTTTGTGTGTAAGGCGGGTGCTGTAGATATCCTGGAGGGAGGGGAGAGAGACAACAATCTTCTCCGCTGCTCTCACGATGCTCTGGAGGGTCCTGGAACAGGAAGCAGTGCAGGAGCCGTATCACACTGGGATGCAGGTGGAGAGGATGCTCTCAATGGTACCTTTGTACAAGGTGGACATGATGAGGCCTGAGGCTCTGGCTCTTCTTAGCCTGCACAGAAAGTACAGATGCTGTGTGCTTTTGTGGCCAGTAATGTAGTGTTGCTGGTCCAGGAGAAATCATTTGTGATGTGCAAACGCAGAAACTTATTGCTGCTCATGTTTACAGAGAGATTGTTGGTACTGTACCACATGGCCAGGCTGATGATGGGGGAGCGATGATGGTGGTAAATTCTGAACTAAAGTCTATGAACAGCATTCTAACATTTGAGCCTTTATTTTCCAGATGTGTGAGGGCTGCGTAGAGGGCAGTAAAGATTGCATCATCGATTTAGCGGCCGGTCCAATGTGCAAACTGGTCCAGGTCCAGGGTGGGTGAGAGGAGGGATTTGATGTGCTGCATGACTAGCTGCTCGAAGGACTTCAATAGGATGGGAGTTCAACCGGGGGGTAATAGTTGAAACAAGAGGGAGATGACTTCTTCAGTACCGGAATAATGGTGGCAGTTTTAGGCACGTGGGGACAACAGCCTGCCACATGTTGAATATGTCTGTGAAGACATCCATGAGTTCTCCAGCGAGTCTCTCAGTACACGGCCAGGTACGTTGTCAGAACTGGAGCTTTGCTTCTGTGCAGGGGTGCTATCGTTTGCCTCCAAGCGGTTGAAGAGGTTGTTTAACTCATTCATCAGAATAATGGTGCTGTCAGGGGTCTGCAGTGGTCTGTATCCTCCTGTTTCTGTGTACTCCTGGAGGGCTGCAGTGTTGTTGTGGGTGGCAGCGGATTTAAATACATCCCAGTCGTTGTGGAAACAGACCTCAAGTGCCTCGACCACCCTTCTGGCCACACTTGTACCTGTTTCTGCACCGGTTTGGTGACTTTAACCAGTGGTCTGTGTGCTGGAATTAGCATGACAGTGATGTTGTCCAAGGCGCCGAGATGTGGGAGGGGAAAGGCCTTGAAATGAAATGAAATGAAAAAGAAAATTCACCTGCAGTTCTATTTCATTTCAGTTATTTTGCTTTGGTGATTTTAGTTTTATGAAAATCTATTTTTATGTAAGTCAACAGGATTGTTTTTTTCTCTTTTTGTTTCAGTTTTAGTCTTAGTTTTGAACTGTAACAACTCTGGTCTGGATGTTTGAGAACAAGCAGTCCTCGTACAAACAAGGAATAACAAACGAGTCTGTTGACATACTGCAGGGGGATGTTTCCTGTTCACCAGAACTCTCGTTGGGCTTCTGTAGAAGCGCTTATGTTACCAAAGCAGTTCACAGTATTGTCTTTCTGAAAACATCTGAGATTTGAAATGAACCACACAGTTGCTGAATTTGCCTTTGCTTTTAATCAGGAACAGTTTAAAGTCATTGGGAGATAACTTCATGCTGTATGGTCCTGACTTACATGCAATAGTTTGCTAAATCTTGACCTGATAAACTTATCTGATAAACGCATCCGTAAGTAGTAGCACTACCCCCACACGCTCGTACAGCAGGCACCAGGTGTCATGGATGCATCACTTCATCCGCAGCTCCTCTCATTCTTATACGACCATCTTTCTGGAACAGAATAAATCTGGACTCATCTGATCTTTTTCCATTGGCCATTTGTCATCAGTTATTGATAAGTAGTTTTATTAGGACTGCATAGCTATTCAGTCCCAGTACCTTGGGTTCTCTTGTATGGGGGAACATGCTCCTACTTTCACTACTACATATAAGTGTGAATTCTATTCTTGCTTTTCTGTGATTAGATTTCAACAACCTTTAAGTGATCTGTGATCACAGGCGTTCAAGAGTTTTCTCCCAACCACAATTCTTCCTAGAAGGTGATGCTTTAACACATTTTGTCCAACTCAAGCCAAGCTGGCGGCATACTGTTTTCATTATGATTCGAGATTAAAAACAAATTATAATGTTGGGTTACTGGCCAAATGGAAGCAGATGAGAATATGCTGAGCAGTAAAAATCCCATTCACCAGTCGACCAAATCAGACGAGGGACTTAAACTGTTAAAAAGTGTCAAAGTTTCTCACTTGAGTAGAGCTCTGCAGTTGTCAGCAAAACTGAGTAAACTTCTGCAGGGAATAAACAAACACTTATTTGATAAACATCACCATTTGTCAAACGGCATGCTTTTATCTCCTGCTAAGTCATTGTGAAGCATCAGACGTGAATGTCTTTGCTGCACAGATATCCCCCTCCCTCCCTTATCCTCCTGTTTTTCCGAACCCCCTTTTTTAATTCTTTTAATGGATTCTTTTGTAGCCTTGTCCAGTTCAATGTGCTGAATTACCGACTCGGTTTTTCATAGAGGTACCACATATCTGTGTTTCGCACAGCGGGGACAGGAGCCAGGGAAGAGTGTCTCATGATTTTTCATGTGGAAATGTGAAACCCATTTCTGTCCTCCCTCTCCCTGCCTGTGAGCCGGGGGATCACCACGCTGTCAGATTATGGCTCTCTGGATGGCTGCGTGTATTTTTGGGACAGATTTAAAGGTCAATCTCATGCACAACAGTTTGCTTGTGTTATTTTTATCCTCGGCAATGCACAGCATCAACCCATTTCTAATTTATGACTGTGGGGCATCACTGATCTAATACTAGAATTGTCAGGGCATGGACAGGGAGTGACTCTGCAGCATATACTGTACAGAGCCGTGCACAAGTTCCTGTGTACAGAGAACTGCAGCTCATTTTCATGGCGTCTCCCCTCATTTATAATGCAGTAGCATTACAGGTCTTATGCTGAAGTGAATCCGTACATATTCATTTGATCTCTCAGCTGCTTTGTGTAAGAATTATTAACTGTAACATTATAGGAGACTTTATTTTACTGCAGTTTCAAACTTAACTCAAAATTTAGGGAATGATATTGATTCTACCTTTAAACGCATTGGTTCAAGTTGTAAAAGGAAGTGTTTCTAAACCGTTGAAGTAGTTCATTTAATTGATTTGTAACTGTTGGATATTTTTTTTCTGCTATTTCAAATATTTATCTAATGTATAGGATCAAGTGCTTTTCTGCATTTCAAACATCTTGTAGATTTATTATTCTACTCCCATATTTTCTGACTTTGCTCTTGTGCAGTGATGCGTTTGCCCCTATTATTTATTTAGCAACATACACTATATCTAACACAGCTGGTGATGTACCCTGACCTCAATCAGCAGACTATTCAATCTTCTACAGCTATTTACAATTTTAAAGTAGCCTAATGATGATTGTGTATGACAGCTAATATATTCCTTTCCTCCGTGTTGCAGGTTATCTATGCACTTAACACAAAAAATGATGAACACGAAGCTGCCATCGCCACTCTGAAAGAGGCGCATGAAGAGGAGGTGCAGCAGATTCTTTCCGAGACCAGAGAGAAGATCCTGCAGGTTGATACATTTCATTTTTTCAGGATTTCTTCAATAACGACATGGGGGTGAAAAAAATGTTGTTTCTTTACATTCTATACTGAAAAAACTTGAAAGTAGGGATTAATAGGTTGACAGGTCAGACAGGAGTCTCCTTGGACCAGGGTGTTTGCAGATGACATTATGATGTGTAATGAAAGGAAACAGAGAGGTGGAGATATGTGATGGAAATACTTTTTTCAGACTATTGATTCTGTCATAAACTTGCAGGAAATCAGGAGACTTAATAGCAGGATGGGTTAGAGACAGGGCTCAGAGGCTAAATGTATTGCTTAAAAAAAAGTAGAAAAAAAAAAACCTCAGAGCTTGGTCTCCCTAAAACTTAATTAAAAATGCCCAAGTAAGTCTTTCCACAGAGAAGTCGTAGCCACTGGCAGAGGATGAACTGAAAAGAAATTTAGAAAAAAAACAGGATTCGACAGTTTTAGGGCAAACAAAAGTCATCTGAAATGTGAGACTTGGTGGATTCCTCCAAGCTTCCAGTGGGAAGTTCAGCGGAGTGGTACCACTTCCTCAGGACCCAACAGTGTCTGCAGCTTCACCGTCGGCTGCATCGCCGGAACAAATCTGCTGTCAGCGCTGATGTCAGACGTTACGAAACAAAATCTGCAAAAACTTTCTTAATGGAGCATCTGCAAAGATACTTAAAATAAGGCAAAATGAATAAGCAGAACTTAAAGATCCAGTGTCGTGACTTTTTGCTTCACTGACCGAAAAACCACCGTCAGTTCCAGCCAACAACAAACAGCATTTTAAAAGTATAAACTGCTTGCAGACACAAGTCTCATTTCTTTGGCAGCTTGTGACAAAGCAGAGAAGAGAAAATGTAAATATTAGACAGATATTTAAATAATATGGCAAAAGAAGTTATATCAGAAACAAAGCTGGCTGACTGCTCCTGCCACCTGACTCTTCTGCATTCCCACTTCCTCGTCCAAACTTCCTACAGGAGCTGCAGGACGTGCAGATCGGCTGTTGCACCAACTGCTACTATGACAGCGATGATCTCTGGACGTGTGAAATTCTTCCTCGGTTTTACCGTCAAGTTCAAGTTGATTTTGCTGTCATTTCATTTTCCTGCCAAGCGTTTCTCTAAACGTCCTGCATTCCTGTATCAGGGCTCTGATGCAGTGTTTCCCAACTCTGCTCCTCATGGACCCCTCCCCAGCATGTTTTAGATGTGTCCCTGCTTCAACACAACCTCAGTACACACGTCTGTGTCATTAACAGACTTGAAGAGACCTTGACGAGGAGCTAATGATGACCTTTAATTAGAATCAGGTGTGTTGAAACAGGGAAACGTCTAAAACATGCAGGACAGGGGTACACAAGGACTGGAGTTGAGAAACACTGAGTTTTTTTTTTTTTTTTTTTTTTACATATGTATTTATTATTTTTCAAAATATTAACAGAACAGGACAAAACAACCCAAAACAGAACAAACCAAAACAGAACAGAACAGAACAGAACAGAACAGGCCTACAAATACAGAAATTATATGTGCTGGAGTCATAACCGAATCAGACAAGATCAGACAACAGTAGGGCGGGTATTGTACATACGTGTTTGAGATCAAAATACAAATGCTCTTTTAATAATTGTGGAGATGTCTAGTCCAGCATACAACAAGAAAGGTTCCCATATCTTTCCAAAAACATTTTTGTGATGTAGCTGACAAGTTAAGTAATCGAGTGACATGTAACCAAGTACAGCTTTCTGCCATTGGGCTTTGGAGGGGATTTGATCAGAGCACCAGTTTGTAAGGATACACTTTCTAGCACAGAAAGCAAGCATTCTGTAAAGTTTCTTATTGTGCATGTCACTGATAACAGGGTCAGGTAATCCCAACAACAAGAACAAGGGGTTTTTGTTCAAGTTAGCCGACAGAATTTTATTCATTTCCTGACCAATAACACGCCAGAACTGCTGGACCTTTGAGCACGACCAGAAACAGTGCGTTAGAGTGCCGATCTCGGTTTTGCACTTTAAGCATAAGGAGGAGGAGCCAGGTTTGAATTTCTGCCGCTGATAGGGGGAGATGGGGCTCTGTGGAGAATCATGAGCTGGGTTGCTTTGACTCTATTACAAACACACAATGTTTTTGCACCTTCCCAGACATCTTTCCACTCCTCCTCAGTAATCTCTAAACCAAGCTCTTTGTCCCATATTTTTTTCAAATGTAACGTATTAGTTGCCGTCTTACATTTAAGGATATGACAAAATGCCCTGATGGAACTTGCTGGCTTCGTCAGAAAAACCTGTCTCTCAACATCTGATATGTCGTAAGAAAGTGGATGTCTTGTATTCTTAATGACAAAGTCCCTCACCTGTAAATATCGATAAAAGTCAGTGTTTGGGACATTGTATTTTCTGGCTAACTGATCAAATGACATCATTGTAGGTCCTTCCATCAGATCCTGTAACCTGGACAACCCTTTGTTCGCCCAGACACAGAATCTACTGTCCATCATCCCAGGCAAAAAATCTGGATTATTACATAATGGAGTGAGAACAGAAGTTACCTGGGACCTGCCTTCCAACTTTCTTATTGTTCGCCATGCTGTAACAGTAGCAATTGTAATAGGATTTTTGCAGAAAGACTTTAGTGATTTATCTTTTTTAACAAAAAGTAAAGTTGCTAAGGGACAATTAGACAAAGAACTCTCTATGTCGATCCAAAGAGATGCAGGACTATTGCACACCCACTCAGATGCAACACGCAAGTGAGCGCTAAGTTGATAATTTTTAATGTCTGGGAGGTCAAGGCCTCCCTCCAAAGATGAGCGGCACAGTGTGGACAACTTTAAACGTGGTTTTTGTTTTGGACCATATAAAAGAGCTGAGCCAACTGTTCAATTGTTTGATGGTTTTGTGTGACAACATTACAGGTACCATTTGTAATGGATAGAGCAATCTAGGGAGAATGTTCATTTTTATTAAGGCAGCTCGTCCCATCCAGGAAATTGGAAGACCGCTCCACCTCTCCAGGTCCAGTCGAATGTGTTCAAGCAGGGGGGGGAAGTTGGCTTTATACATTCCATCAAATACAGGTGTAACATTGATGCCTAAATACACAATACCTGCCGGTGACCATTTGAAGGGAAAAGGTTGCACAGGCACCAGTTTCAAGATGCCCACGGGCATGGCTTCAGATTTATTAAAATTTATTTTATAGCCTGAGAAACTACTGAACAACTTTATTGTCTCAATGAGGCAGGGGATTGATACTTCTGGTTTTGTCACTACTATTAGGATGTCGTCGGCATAAAGTGTAATTTTATGTTCTCTATTCTCAATGTTGAGACCAGATATACTGTTATTTGCTCTGATGGCCTCAGCCAAGGGCTCTATCACAAGTGCAAAAAGCAGCGGCGATAGGGGGCAGCCTTGTCTTGTTCCTCTGAAAATATTAAAATAAGGAGATCGCAAGCCATTTGTAAGCACTGCTGAGAGAGGATCTGCATACAAAAGTTTTATCCAGCTTATGAAATTCACTCCCAGGCCAAATTTACGCAGTATATAGAACAGATATGGGAATTCTACACGGTCAAACGCTTTCTCCGCATCAAGAGAGAGCACAAGACCACTTCTAGAGTGTTGATGAAAATACTGAATGGTATTTAGCAATCGACGCATGTTATTGTGAGAATTACGACCCTTAACAAACCCGGTTTGGTCATTGTTAACTAGTATAGGTAGCAGGCGTTCCATTCGCATTGCTAAAATTTTTGACAGTATTTTCAGGTCCACATTCAAAAGCGAAATGGGTCTATATGATGCACAGTCCTCAGGTGCTTTTCCTTTTTTTAAAATCAAGGAGATATTCGCTTCTCTTAAGGACCGTGGCAGCAGCCCTTTGATGAAAGAGTCATTAAACATATTTAACAGAGGAGTAATTAATAGCTTATTGAATTCCTTATAAAATTCCACACTTAACCCATCAGGTCCAGGGGATTTGCCAGATTGCAGCCCTTTAATTGCAGCAAGCACTTCCTTTTCAGATATGGGGGCGTCAAGACTTGTTCTTTGTTCTTCTGACAGACAGGGTAGTTTCAGGTTAGTGAAGAAGCTTTCCATGTTCTCAAATGAACCAGGCTGTTGATCAGATTTATATAGATTCTCATAAAAATCCTTAAATGTGTTATTAATATCCAAGCTGTTAAATGTTTGTTTCCCATGTCGGTCTATGACCGAAGAAATAGTCTGGGAATCGGCCTTTTTCTTTGTTAAATATGCCAAATATCTGCCTGCTTTGTCTCCATGTTCGTACAGTTTTTGTTTTGTGAATCTAATCTGATTTTCTGCTTCCCCTGTTAAGAGTGTATCAAGGGCAGCTCGAAGTGCAGACATTTCCTTATTTTTATGTGCAGATGGATGCTTTGCGTATTCTTTCTCAACACGTTCCAATTTAGACTCCAGAATCTTCCTCTGTTCGCCCTGTCTACGCTTTTTAGTAAAGGTGTAGGACATAATAATGCCCCGAGAAAAGGCTTTAGAGGTCTCCCATAATAGTGATGAGTCATTTGTAGAGGCCATATTAGCAGATATAAATACCTCAAATTCGTCTTTAAAGTAGGACACGAATTTTTGGTCCTTGAGTAAAGAGGGGGTCAGTCTCCAGTACCTGGGTTGTGTCACCGCGTGTGTTACAGTATAATGAATAAAGACAGCAGCATGATCAGAAACAACAATTGTGCCAATTGAGCTAGAAGTAACTGATCGCAATAGAACTTTAGGAAGCAGAAGATAATCAATCCTTGTAAATGACCGTGAGGCATTCGAAAAGAATGTGTATTGTTTATCAGTTAGATGCTGAGCCCTCCAAACATCAGCATAATCCATGTCTTCACAGAATGCATTGACAATCTTAGCATGGGAGGATAATGATAATTTACCAGCTGGAGACTTGTCCATGATGGGGTTCAAGTGGCAGTTAAAATCTCCACCTATGAGTGTCTGTTCAACATTAAGATTTATGACTTTAGAGAAAGCTGTAGTTAAGAGGTTGGTTGGATAACCGGGCGGGTTGTAAACATTCAATAAGGCAATTTCTTCTCCAAAAAGCAGACCCTTTATCATAACATAACATCCTGATGTGTCCTTTATACAGTCCAAAAGTTTGAATGGCACGTTTCTTTTAATCAAAATAGCCACACCTCTACTTTTTGAAGTGAAAGATGAAAAATAGACTTGTCCAAAGCCACCCCGCTGCAACTTCAAGTGTTCACTGTCGTTTAAATGAGTTTCTTGCAGCAGTGCGATCTGGACCGCTTCTGTCTTAAGGAAATTTAAGACCTTTTTCCGCTTCACAGGTGTATGTAGTCCATGAACATTCCAAGTGCAAATTTTCAGACCAGACATAGTAAACTAAGAGACGGCATTATTCCAAGACAGCAGCACAATAAAGTAGTAAAAATATAAAGTTGAGCATGGGGCCAAAGAGAAAAAAACACAGAATGAACCGTAATAACTAAAAACTGTGTACATAAAGTACACTTCGCCTAACATCGGCATACAGCGTAAACACTGTCCCTCTCCTGTCATGGAGAAGCTCGAGTGAAGGGGAACTCTGACGGGAAAAAAGATAACCAGTCCTGGGTGCTGGGAAGCTGTGCCTATAAGTGACCCTACTTAGCCTCATTGTAAAATCAAAGCTCCAGGTTAGGTGAAATACACATCCGTTTATGTTCTCAGTCATCGATAAAAGTCACCAAAAAAAAAAAAAAAAGGAGACCTATCCGTTGGTCAGCTGAGCAGTAGTAATGCCACCTTAATTACTAGTGGCGGGTGCCTCCTCCAATGAATCAACGTAGCTTTCTGCCTCTGCAGGGTCGTTAAACACCTTAGATGATCCTCGAAATGTTACCTTTAGTAGGGCTGGGTAGATTTGTCGATACTCAGCGCCAAGCGACTTGAGCCGTTTTTTCACCGCGTCATACGCCTTCCTCCGGCGCAAAACAGCTGCAGACAGATCCTGGAAAAACATTATTGTGGAGTCGCCGTATCTCGCCGCTTGATTTTTCTTGCCCATCTCCCAGGACGCGTTCATCACGCGTTGTTTGTCTTGGTAGTTATGAAAACGCACAAGTACTGGCCTGGGTCTCTGTGTCGCGGGGGGCTTTGGGCCTAACGCGCGGTTTACTCTCTCCAGCTTCAGCCGGCCCGTCTTCGTTTCAAGATGTAGCGCTTTAGGGAGCCAGGACGAGAAAAAGCGTATTGGGTCTTCTCCCTCGACACCCTCGGGGAGTCCGAGGATGCGGATGTTCTTTCTTCGTCCTCTGTTCTCCAGGTCGTCCACACGTCCATTCAGGTAATCCACCATCCTTTCCAGGTCTCCAAGTTTACGGCTTGCCGGAGTCGCGGCGTCTTCTAGCGCTGAGATTCTCTGCTCAGTCTCAGTCAGCCTCTTCTCATGGCTGTCGAGCGCGTCGCCCTGTTGTTTTAACAGCTCCGATATCGGTCCCAATTTCTCATCAATGAGTTTGGAGATGTTCGCCGTAATCTCACCCACAGCTTCGCGGAACAGGAGTAGGTTAGCATCAGTTCCAGCCTGGACCGCTAAATTAGCTTCGACCTCCGCCGCGCTAGCTTGTTGGTCGGATCCGTCAGAGGCATCGGCAATTTGGTTCTTTTTACGTGGCATTGTTTCAGACTGTCTCAGAAAATAGCTATTTATGCTCATTCTGAGTTTGCAAACCACTTAAAAGTCTGGAGCTGTTACTGAGAGTAGGGTTAAGTGAAATTATCAATGATTAGCTGCACCAGCCTTCCCGAGTCCGACCTATCCCTACGCCGCCATTTTGAATTCCGAGAAACACTGAGTTGCACAATAATTATTATTTACATCAGGGGTCTCCGACCCTGGTCCTCGGGGTGGACTGTCCTGCATGTTTTAGATGTTGCTTTGCACCAACACACCTGATTGTGATTAATGGTCATCTTTAGCATGTAATCCAGGTCTGGACAAGTCTGGTAATTCCACAGCCACTTGTATCCTGGAGTGTTGAAGCGTCTAAAACATGCAGGACAGTGGGTCCTGAGGACCAGGGTTGGGGACCACTGATGTACATGACAACACCTTCCAGTAGCAACCAGCTACACTATCTGCATCGTTTACAAACCAACTTCACAATACTTCAGTTGTCATGTTATGACCTCAAGTCATTTGTGTTGTGTCTTGTTTTTTAATTCCTCTGTGTGCACGTCTGTGAGAGAGATGGTGTCTGTCTGGGTGAGTTTGGACGGACGGACGGACGGACCGACACACAGACAGACAGACAGACACATGCTGCACAGATTTTGTATATATATATATATATATATATATATATATATATATATATATATATATGTATGTAAAGAGAGAATGAGAGAGAGAGAGAGAGTGAGTGAGTGAGGGAGTGAAGAGAGAGAGAGACATATGTCACATGTATTCTATCTTGGTCATGTGACACGTGTTCCATTTTGGTCATGTGACTGTGTTGTCCTGGCTACGGTACTTTCCAGATGATGACACATCAAAGGACATTATGACATCACAGAACATCATAGTTCTAATATTTTCTAAATCCAACAAGCTCTTCAGAGTTCTGACAGCCTTGGACGACTCAACACGCTATTTCAAATCCCCTGAGAAAACAACACTTTACATCTGCTTTCACAAGCCCTGAACAACCAAAAACAATCAAAATGAGTCTGTGGGGCGACATGGTAGAAGACGCAATCGAAGCAGGAGAACTAGGAGATGACTTCGACAATACAATGGTCTACTCTTATGTAGACTTCAGTAAAGCCAATGATGAGGAGCCTCCGATCGACCAAGCAGCTCCAACTCAAAGCACAGAAAAAAAACAGATGGATGAAGACGAAGCGCTGGACTCAGCTGCCTCTGTAACCCCTGGCTCAGAGGACTTACATGTAGAAGATAACACCCAGGCCTGTGCTGCCTCTGTGACTCCCAACACAGAGGCTGAAGAGTCAGGAAACAACCACTCTGAAAGCGTAACAAATAAAGACGAACCTACCCAGAGTGATGCAACTCAGTCATCAAACTCCATTGAAAGTGAATCACCCATTCCTCACAAGATTCCCATCGACGATCACTTTGCAGGAGATGTGAGGAGGGATCAGATGCCCTCGCAGTCATCTGAAACCTCCAGTTTAGAGAACGGCCAGGGGAATTTCAGTATCCTGGAATCTGCAAGCGGCCCAAGACGGCCAGCAAAAATAAATCACAGGCAGACCAACCACATGAGTGAACTGGACATCATGACAAAGAAGCTGCAGAACAAGAACTTCTTTCTTACGAAAGAAAAAAATCAAAGAATTGCAGCAGAAGAAAACTGTGAAATGTACTGGAAGAAGCTGTCTGAGGTGGAGGTGACTTTAGAAGATCAACGTAAAGTTAACGTAGCCCTCGAAAACAAGCTCCAGCAATCCAAAGTCACAATTGAGGATTTGCAGTCGTCCAACAGACTCAAAAAAGAGGCCGAGTCCAGACGTGCAGACGCCCATAAGCTGGCCCTCGCTGAGCTGGAAAACCTCAAGAAACAGCTCAAAGAAAAGGCCAGCAATAATCTTCAACTGGTCTCTAAACTCAAAGACAAGAAAGAGGTGACCCGAGATCTTGAGTTTAAGCTGGCAGAGCTCAATATGAAAATCAAGTCTACCCTGGAGACAGCAGAAATCAAGTCTTCTGTCCAGAAAAAGGTTGGAGTTACAAAGAACACACTTTCCACGCAGACTGAGGACTTTACTCCAGAAAAGATCTCTGCACCAGAGGAAGAATCCAGCCTGCAATTGGATGTTCTCAATGAGTTCGGTGATCCAGAGCAGTACATAAGAACCAGGAACAGAGAACTTTATCAAGAACAACCACAAGCATCAGTACCAGAAGAGGGTTGTAAGAACATACCAACACAGGCCAAGAACAAGCATAAAAAAAAGAAGAAGACCAGAGGAAGACGACATTAACAGAACCACAAAGAAGAAGAACAAAGATCCGGACGACATCAGGACCCAAGAATTTCATGTCTTAACTCAACATCAGATAACCAAGAGAAAAAATATACTTGCTCAAGTTTAATAAACAATAACAATAATCATTCAAATCTGTCAATGTTGTATTCTTTCTATTTTTAATACTGGTGATTGATGGGAGCAGTTGAAGTTCTGGATACCTGCACTAACATTGGAAATAATAAACACTGGAACCATTTAAACTGTTTAATCACACGAACATCAAAACTGAAAACCATGACAAGAAAAAATATGGACCAGTTTTTCATAATTACTTTTTTGTAGCTATTCAGGATTTTAATTGTAAATTAAGTTTAATGATAAATATATACAATTCAAACCAGAAACATACAACTAAATGTTGTTTTTTCTCTCCCTGAGTGAAGTTACGGTTCATGAAACAATCCTGTAGATGATGGGATGGTTTGTAAATGGCAGATTTTTTAATGTTTGATCTTAAACTGAGATGTGATGGGTACAATTTAACTTTAACATGTCTTTAAATTTAACTTCTGATCATTATAGTGTTATTTGTGATTACAGATATCAATATTTACATATGTTTAGATTATTATAACTTTAATGCTTTTTTACCAAATACATTCCGGTTTTTTTGTTTTTTCATCTTTTACAAGGGTTTAACAGAGTGGAAAACTGGTTCATTTCAGCCTCTGTGGTTAAATTCTCTTTTTACTAACTGAACTTTATTCCTCTACCACAAGTATTTGATTATTTTAGAAAAGGTACTGTGATGCAGTAATCTAGTGATAGTTTTTAAATAATGTTGTGAAAAAGGTACTGCATTTATTTTTTTATGTTGATCCCACAGTTTTTGTTCTTTGTTGAGGTTCATTTTATTTGACCATCTGACAAACAGTATTCCAGCTGCAGAGGAAGTTGGTGTTTGTAAGGAATGCTGTGGAAGTGACAGTCCTGAGTTTTAATCTTCAAGGAAAATGATGCATGAAATGTATTAATATTGAAAATAATGACTATTTTCATAAAATGTACAACAGTTAATTGCAATACCAATCAAATGAAAGTCCTTTTCTACGGACTGATAAAAGCCTAAACACTTTGTGAGGCCTTGTTCAGTCTTTGCAGCAACATGCAGATGAACTACTCTTCATCATGTTTTCAGAGATTTCGTTATTGTGACACACGGAGAACGTCAGCAGATTCTTCAGCAAACTGAGGACGTTTGAGTGTCTTTTATTAATCGTGGCAGGTCGTAACCACGCCGCTGTCTGCAGACTGATTACAAGCTGCAGTAACAACTTCACAGACTCCCTTTTTCCACCCGGACTGTTAATGTTAAATGAATGTGTGTCTGTTATTGCAACTTAGACAATGATTAGATCATATTTAAGGAAAAATAATGCAGAGAATAGTTTATCTTTAAAGGAATTGTTTCCATAGGTGGAATATAGAAGCTCAGGGAGTGGAGAGCAGGGCCTCACAGTTAAAGCGGATGGGTAGACAGTGATGAGGGTTAGGGTCCGGTATGTGCCAGCAGCTTAACTGGAGGCTCCACCTACTAACAGGAATAAACCCTCTGGGGGTGAAGATAACAGAAAAGAAATCAGGGACGATGCAGAAACAGTCAGACAAGACTTCTTTTTTTGAGAAAGATTTTTTATAACTAAATATTCTAAAGACGGTCAAGAAATATTCAGTGAGGCCTTTAATTGTACAGTCGTCTGAGCTCAGACCAGTCAAACTGAAAAAAAAAGATTTCATAAACTGCAAATTGATTATTTAAGTGTACATGTCATCAGCTGCAAAGAGAAAGATTTGCTTTGTTGTGAATAATGTGATTAACCTTGAGGGGTTAAACTTATATTCACTTGCAAACGAAAGTACATCATCTTTCAATATCAAGGTTGTATATATCAAAAGTAATAATCATGTGGTGCGTACCTCATCTTGAAGTAGGCGGGTCATGTCATTTTTCACAAGCTGATATCGGCCGAATCACCTAAGGTCTTACCGAAGCATCTGTGACAAGCTTTGGTCCAAATACCATACAGGGAGTATGAGAGCTGCCCGTTCAAGCGTGAATTCAGTGTTTTTGTGAAAGCCGTGGGTTTCAGAGGGTGGGGTGGGCCACGTCATATCACTCTGACCCCATCTTCTATGAGATGCTGCATTATGTCAAAGAAAATGAAGCCTACGTGGAAGCTGACACTAAATAAGGAGATAATAAACTTGGGGAGGCTGGATAATTGTATTGTGAGCAGGCTTGAGTCTCCAATCCCTTCCCCCTCCACTCGAGTTTAACTAAGCAACTTAGAAAACGCCTGGCAATGAGTTATATATGCCTATTTGATATGTAATCCTAACCAATGCATCAAGCAACTTTTTTATCCTTTTAAAACAATGTTGGAAGAGACATTCTCTGATAAAGAAAACATGTTAATCTGTTTGTGTAAAACTACTCACCTGCATCACACAAACAAAACAACTGAGGAGATTGATTAAAAAAAAAGTGGGAAAAGAAATGTTGAGGTATTTAAAAAGATAGTGGTGAACTATCATGGTCAAGATGAAAAACATCCTGGATGATCCAGGTCAGAGATTTAAACGCTTGGTGAAATCTAGTCAAAGAAGTTCTGCAGTAAAAGTCTGAAACTGGACTGTCATATGGTCTAAAGTCATGGACATTTCCAAAATGACAGGGCCACAATTCAGTGGGCTCAAGTTGTGATGATTCCAGGAAAGATGGATTGTCCACACTTAAACTACACTGAGAATATTTGGGACGTGCTGGAGAATAGTTTACCGGAGGTCTGAGTCTCCTCATCTTTAATACAAAATTTTAAAACAGCTAATGTAACTCTGGAGTGAAGGAGAATAAAAGGGTAAGTAGCAGGTGCTGCAAGTACACCTGTTTACCTGGTCCTCAACAAGTGAGAGCACCTCCATAGCAAATGTAACTTTTTGGACTGGAGAACGTGGGTGAACATGCATCTGCATTGTGGAGAAATGCCAAGGAGGAAAGACATCAGCAGTAATTTCTGCCCATTGATCAGAGAAACTGTTTAACATGTGGAAACCATTGCAGATTGTTAAAGTTCCCCAGGAAAATGAACTAAGAAATAAACTTCTTAGAACTAGAACAGAACAAGGCAGCACAGTTTAGCTTTACTAGGTTGCATCTGAACAAACTACGAGACTTCTGGAAAGTAGCAACCAGCTACACTATCTGCATCGTTTACAAACCAACTTCACAACATATATATATATATATATATATATATATATATATATATATATATATATATATATATATATATATATATATATATATATATATATACATATATATACATATATATATATATATATATATACATATATATACATATATATATATATATATATACATATATATACATATATATACATATATGTAAAGAGAGAATAAGTGAGGGACTAGAGAGAGAGAGAGAGAGAGAGAGTGAGTGAAGAGAGAGAGAGAGACATATGTCACATGTATTCTATCTTGGTCATGTGACACGTGTTCCATTTTGGTCATGTGACTGTGTGTTGTCCTGGTTACGGTACTTTCCAGATGATGACACATCAAAGGACATTATGACATCACAGAACATCATAGTTCTAAGATTTTCTAAATCCAACAAGCTCTTCAGAGTTCTGACAGCCTTGGACGACTCAACACGCTATTTCAAATCCCCTGAGAAAACAACACTTTACACTTGCTTTCACAAGCCCTGAACAACCAAAAACAATCAAAATGAGTCTGTGGGGCGACATGGTAGAAGACGCAATCGAAGCAGGAGAACTAGGAGATGACTTCGACAATACAATGGTCTACTCTTATGTAGACTTCAGTAAAGCAAATGATGAGGAGCCTCCGATCGACCAAGCAGCTCCAACTCAAAGCACAGAAAAAAACCAGATGGATGAAGACGAAGCGCTGGACTCAGCTGCCTCTGTAACCCCTGGCTCAGAGGACGTACATGTAGAAGATAACTCCCAGGCCTGTGCTGCCTCTGTGACTCCCAACACAGAGGCTGAGGAGTCAGGAAACAACCACTCTGAAAGCGTAACGAATAAAGACGAACCTACCCAGAGTGATGCAACTCAGTCATCAAACTCCATTGAAAGTGAATCACCCATTCCTCACAAGATTCCCATCGACGATCACTTTGCAGGAGATGTGAGGAGGGATCAGATGCCCTCGCAGTCATCTGAAACCTCCAGTTTAGAGAACGGCCAGGGGAATTTCAGTATCCTGGAATCTGCAAGCGGCCCAAGACGGCCAGCAAAAATAAATCACAGGCAGACCAACCACATGAGTGAACTGGACATCATGACAAAGAAGCTGCAGAACAAGAACTTCTTTCTTACGAAAGAAAAAAATCAAAGAATTGCAGCAGAAGAAAACTGTGAAATGTACTGGAAGAAGCTGTCTGAGGTGGAGGTGACTTTAGAAGATCAACGTAAAGTTAACGTAGCCCTCGAAAACAAGCTCCAGCAATCCAAAGTCACAATTGAGGATTTGCAGTCGTCCAACAGACTCAAACAAGAGGCCGAGTCCAGACGTGCAGACGCCCATAAGCTGGCCCTCGCTGAGCTGGAAAACCTCAAGAAACAGCTCAAAGAAAAGGCCAGCAATAATCTTCAACTGGTCTCTAAACTCAAAGACAAGAAAGAGGTGACCCGAGATCTTGAGTGTAAGGTGGCAGAGCTCAATATGAAAATCAAGTCTACCCTGGAGACAGCAGAAATCAAGTCTTCTGTCCAGAAAAAAGTTGGAGTTACAAAGAACACACTTTCCACGCAGACTGAGGACTTTACTCCAGAAAAGATCTCTGCACCAGAGGAAGAATCCAGCCTGCAATTGGATGTTCTCAATGAGTTCAGTGATCCAGAGCAGTACATAAGAACCAGGAACAGAGAACTTTATCAAGAACAACCACAAGCATCAGTACCAGAAGAGGGTTGTAAGAACATACCAACACAGGCCAGGAACAAGCATAAAAAAAAGAAGAAGACCAGAGGAAGACGACATTAACAGAACCACAAAGAAGAAGAGCAAAGATCCGGCCGACATCAGGACCCAAGAATTTCATGTCTTAACTCAACATCAGATAAACAAGAAAAAAAATATACTTGCTCAAGTTTAATAAACAATAACAATAATCATTCAAATCTGTCAATGTTGTATTCTTTCTATTTTTAATACTGGTGATTGATGGGAGCAGTTGAAGTTCTGGATACCTGCACTAACATTGGAAATAATAAACACTGGAACCATTTAAACTGTTTAATCACACGAAAATCAAAACTGAAAACCATGACAAGAAAAAATATGGACCAGTTTTTCATAATTACTTTTTTGTAGCTATTCAGGATTTTAATTGTAAATTAAGTTTAATGATAAATATATACAATTCAAACCAGAAACATACAACTAAATGTTGTTTTTTTTCTCTCCCTGAGTGAAGTTACGGTTCATGAAACAATCCTGTAGATGATGGGATGGTTTGTAAATGGCAGATTTTTTAATGTTTGATCTTAAACTGAGATGTGATGGGTACAATTTAACTTTAACATGTCTTTAAATTTAACTTCTGATCATTATAGTGTTATTTGTGATTACAGGTATCAATATTTACATATGTTTAGATTATTATAACTTTAATGCTTTTTAACCAAATACATTCAGGTTTTTTTGTTATTTCATCTTTTACAAGGGTTTAACAGAGTGGAAAACTGGTTCATTTCAGCCTCTGTGGTTAAATTCTCTTTTTACTAACTGAACTTTATTCATCTACCACAAGTATTTGATTATTTTAGAAAAGGTACTGTGATGCAGTAATCTAGTGATAGTTTTTAAATAATGTTGTGAAAAAGGTAGTGCATTTATTTTTTATGTTGATCCCACAGTTTTTGTTCTTTGTTGAGGTTCATTTTATTTGACCATCTGACAAACAGTATTCCAGCTGCAGAGGAAGTTGGTGTTTGTAAGGAATGCTGTGGAAGTGACAGTCCTGAGTTTTAATCTTCAAGAAAAATGATGCATGAAATGTATTAATATTGAAAATAATGACTATTTTCATAAAATGTACAACAGTTAATTGCAATACCAATCAAATGAAAGTCCTTTTCTACGGACTGATAAAAGCCTAAACACTTTGTGAGGCCTTGTTCAGTCTTTGCAGCTTCATGCAGATGAACTACTCTTCATCATGTTTTCAGAGATTTCGTTATTGTGACACACGGAGAACGTCACCAGATTCTTCAGCAAACTGAGGACGTTTGAGTGTCTTTTATTAATCATGGCAGGTCGTAACCACGCCGCTGTCTGCAGACTGATTACAAGCTGCAGTAACAACTTCACAGACTCCCTTTTTCCACCCGGACTGTTAATGTTAAATGAATGTGTGCCTGTTATTGCAACTTAGACAATGATTAGATCATATTTAAGGAAAAATAATGCAGAGAATAGTTTATCTTTAAAGGAATTGTTTCCATAGGTGGAATATAGAAGCTCAGGGAGTGGAGAGCAGGACCTCACAGTTAAAGCGGATGGGTAGACAGTGATGAGGGTTAGGGTCCGGTATGTGCCAGCAGCTTAACTGGAGGCTCCACCTACTAACAGAAAAAAACCCTCTGGGGGTGAAGATAACAGAAAAGAAATCAGGGACGATGCAGAAACAGTCAGACAAGACTTCTTTTTTTGAGAGAGATTTTATACAACTAAATATTCTAAAGACGGTCAAGAAATATTCATTGAGGCCTTTAATTGTACAGTCGTCTGAGCTCAGACCAGTCAAACTGAAAAAAAAAAGATTTAATAAACTGCAAATTGATTATTTAAGTGTACATGTCATCAGCTGCAAAGAGAAAGATTTGCTTTGGTGTGAATAATGTGATTAACCTTGAGGGGTTAAACTTATATTCACTTGCAAACGAAAGTACATCATCTTCAATATCAAGGTTGTATATATCAAAAGTAATAATCATGTGGTGCGTACCTCATCTTGAAGTAGACGGGTCATGTCATTTTTCACAAGCTGATATCGGCCGAATCACCTAAGGTCTTACCGAAGCATCTGTGACAAGCTTTGGTCCAAATACCATACAGGGAGTATGAGAGCTGCCCGTTCAAGCGTGAATTCAGTGTTTTTGTGAAAGCCGTGGGTTTCAGAGGGTGGGGTGGGCCACGTCATATCACTCTGACCCCATCTTCTATGAGATGCTGCATTATGTCAAAGAAAATGAAGCCTACGTGGAAGCTGACACTAAATAAGGAGATAATAAACTTGAGGAGGCTGGATAATTGTATTGTGAGCAGGCTTGAGTCTCCAATCCCTTCCCCCTCCACTCGAGTTTAACTAAGCAACTTAGGAAACGCCTGGCAATGAGTTATATATGCCTATTTGATATGTAATCCTAACCAATGCATCGAGCTGCTTTTTTATCCTTTTAAAACAGTGTTGGAAGAGACATTCTCTGATAAAGAAAACATGTTAATCTGTTTGTGTAAAATTACTCACCTGCATCACACAAACAAAACAACTGAGGAGATTGATTAAAAAAAAAGTGGGAAAAGAAATGTTGAGGTATTTAAAAAGATAGTGGTGAACTATCATGGTCAAGATGAAAAACATCCTGGATGATCCAGGTCAGAGATTTAAACGCTTGGTGAAATCTAGTCAAAGAAGTTCTGCAGTAAAAGTCTGAAACTGGACTGTCATATGGTCTAAAGTCATGGACATTTCCAAAATGACAGGGCCACAAGTCAGTGGGCTCAAGTTGTGATGATTCCAGGAAAGATGGATTGTCCACACTTAAACTACACTGAGAATATTTGGGACGTGCTGGAGAATAGTTTACCGGAGGTCTGAGTCTCCTCATCTTTAATACAAAATTTTAAAACAGCTAATGTAACTCTGGAGTGAAGGAGAATAAAAGGGTAAGTAGCAGGTGCTGCAAGTACACCTGTTTACCTGGTCCTCAACAAGTGAGAGCACCTCCATAGCAAATGTAACTTTTTGGACTGGAGAACGTGGGTGAACATGCATCTGCATTGTGGAGAAATGCCAAGGAGGAAAGACATCAGCAGTAATTTCTGCCCATTGATCAGAGAAACTGTTTAACATGTGGAAACCATTGCAGATTGTTAAAGTTCCCCAGGAAAATGAATGAAGAAATAAACTTCTTAGAACTAGAACAGAACAAGGCAGCATAGTTTAGCTTTACTAGGTTGCATCTGAACAAACTACGACACTTCTGGAACGATATGATTTAAGCAGATGAGACCAAACTGGAGTTGCCCCAGATCATGTGTCTACAAAACAAGTCCGAATCATCCCTCCTCCAACACCCTGGTTGACAGCTGCGTTGATGTGAGGTCACTGAGTCAACTATGAACTCAGTAGACCAAAGTACTTTGGAGTCATACGTGAGGCCATCTGTGCAGTTGCTAAAGTCTAAGTTGTGCCACAGGATGTTGGAGCCAAACAGACCAGCAAACCTACGAGAGAATGGCAGAGTAAATAAAGTACTGAGATGCCACAAATCCCAACAAACTACAGCAACGTTAGAGAGAAGAGTGGGCCAAAATAATACAAAAAAATTAAAAGATATGAATATATATATGAGATATGAATAAAAGTATTACTTTAAGTTCTTGCAGCTAAGAGAGGATTTTAAAGGGAGGGTTTTCCTTTAAAGACAACGGCTGTTGAGATTTTTTTAGATGTAGTTCATTTCTTTAACACTGCTTTTGTAATTAAGCTTAACCGCCTAAAAGAAAAATGAAGACAGAATAAAATGACAGGTGATTCGTCCATTTGGGGTTGTTTTTATCCCATTTGAGAGACTGAAAACTGAAAATAAATTTAAAAAAAAGAAAAAACAGGATTCAACATTTTTAGGGCAAACAAAAATCATCTGAAATGTGAGACTTGGTGGATTCCTCCAAGCTTCCAGTGGGAAGTTCAGCGGAGTGGTACCACTTCCTCAGGACCCAACAGTGTCTGCAGCTTCACCGTCGGCTGCATCGCCAGAACAAATCTGCTGTCAGAGCTGATGTCAGACGTTACGAAACAAAATCTGCAAAAACTTTCTTAATGGAGCATCGGCAAAGATACTTAAAATAAGGCAAAATGAATAAGCAGAACTTAAAGATCCAGTGTCATGACTTTTTGCTTCACTGACCGAAAAACCACCGTCAGTTCCAGCCAACAACAAACAGTATTTTAAAAGTATAAACTGCTTGCAGACACAAGTCTCATTTCTTTGGCAGCTTGTGACAAAGCAGAGAAGAGAAAATGTAACTATTAGACAGATATTTAAATAATATGGTAAAAGAAGTTATATCAGAAACAAGCTGGCTGACTGCTCCTGCCACCTGACTCTTCTGCATTCCCACTTCCTCGTCCAAACTTCCTACAGGAGCTGCAGGACGTGCAGATCAGCTGTTGCACCAACTGCTACTATGACAGCGATGATCTCTGGACGTGTGAAATTCTTCCTCGGTTTTACCGTCAAGTTCAAGTTGATTTTGCTGTCATTTCATTTTCCTGCCAAGCGTTTCTCTAAACGTCCTGCATTCCTGTATCAGGGCTCTGATGCAGTGTTTCCCAACTCTGCTCCTCATGGACCCCTCCCCAGCATGTTTTAGATGTGTCCCTGCTTCAACACAACCTCAGTACACACGTCTGTGTCATTAACAGACTTGAAGAGACCTTGACGAGGAGCTAATGATGACCTTTAATTAGAATCAGGTGTGTTGAAACAGGGAAACGTCTAAAACATGCAGGACAGGGGTACACAAGGACTGGAGTTGAGAAACACTGAGTTGCACAATAATTATTACTTACATCAGGGGTCTCCGACCCTGGTCCTCGGGGTGGACTGTCCTGCATGTTTTAGATGTTGCTTTGCACCAACACACCTGATTGTGATTAATGGTCATCTTTAGCATGTAATCCAGGTCTGGACAAGTCTGGTAATTCCACAGCCACTTGTATCCTGGAGTGTTGAAGCGTCTAAAACATGCAGGACAGTGGGTCCTGAGGACCAGGGTTGGGGACCACTGATGTACATGACAACACCTTCCAGTAGCAACCAGCTACACTATCTGCATCGTTTACAAACCAACTTCACAACACTTCAGTTGTCATGTTATGACCTCAAGTCATTTGTGTTGTGTCTTGTTTTTTAATTCCTCTGTGTGCACGTCTGTGAGAGAGATGGTGTCTGTCTGGGTGAGTTTGGACGGACGGACGGACGGACCGACAGACAGACAGACAGACAGGCAGGCAGGCAGATGTTAACTGAGACACATACACGCTGCACAGATTTTGTATGTATATATATATATATATATATATATATATATATATATATATATATATATATATATATGTGTAAAGAGAGAATGAGTGAGGGACTAGAGAGAGAGAGAGAGAGAGAGAGAGAGAGTGAGTGAGTGAGTGAAGAGAGAGAGAGAGACATATGTCACATGTATTCTATCTTGGTCATGTGACACGTGTTCCATTTTGGTCATGTGACTGTGTGTTGTCCTGGCTACGGTACTTTCCAGATGATGACACATCAAAGGACATTATGACATCACAGAACATCATAGTTCTAAGATTTTCTAAATCCAACAAGCTCTTCAGAGTTCTGACAGCCTTGGACGACTCAACACGCTATTTCAAATCCCCTGAGAAAACAACACTTTACACTTGCTTTCACAAGCCCTGAACAACCAAAAACAATCAAAATGAGTCTGTGGGGCGACATGGTAGAAGACGCAATCGAAGCAGGAGAACTAGGAGATGACTTCGACAATACAATGGTCTACTCTTATGTAGACTTCAGTAAAGCAAATGATGAGGAGCCTCCGATCGACCAAGAAGCTCCAACTCAAAGCACAGAAAAAAACCAGATGGATGAAGACAAAGCGCTGGACTCAGCTGCCTCTGTAACCCCTGGCTCAGAGGACTTACATGTAGAAGATAACTCCCAGGCCTGTGCTGCCTCTGTGACTCCCAACACAGAGGCTGAAGAGTCAGGAAACAACCACTCTGAAAGCGTAACAAATCAAGACGAACCTACCCAGAGTGATGCATCTCAGTCCTCAAACTCCATTGAAAGTGAATCACCCATTCCTCACAAGATTCCCATCGACGATCACTTTGCAGGAGATGTGAGGAGGGATCAGATGCCCTCGCAGTCATCTGAAACCTCCAGTTTAGAGAACGGCCAGGGGAATTTCAGTATCCTGGAATCTGCAAGCGGCCCAAGACGGCCAGCAAAAATAAATCACAGGCAGACCAACCACATGAGTGAACTGGACATCATGACAAAGAAGCTGCAGAACAAGAACTTCTTTCTTACGAAAGAAAAAAATCAAAGAATTGCAGCAGAAGAAAACTGTGAAATGTACTGGAAGAAGCTGTCTGAGGTGGAAGTGACTTTAGAAGATCAACGTAAAGTTAACGTAGCCCTCGAAAACAAGCTCCAGCAATCCAAAGTCACAATTGAGGATTTGCAGTCGTCCAACAGACTCAAACAAGAGGCCGAGTCCAGACGTGCAGACGCCCATAAGCTGGCCCTCGCTGAGCTGGAAAACCTCAAGAAACAGCTCAAAGAAAAGGCCAGCAATAATCTTCAACTGGTCTCTAAACTCAAAGACAAGAAAGAGGTGACCCGAGATCTTGAGTGTAAGGTGGCAGAGCTCAATATGAAAATCAAGTCTACCCTGGAGACAGCAGAAATCAAGTCTTCTGTCCAGAAAAAAGTTGGAGTTACAAAGAACACACTTTCCACGCAGACTGAGGACTTTACTCCAGAAAAGATCTCTGCACCAGAGGAAGAATCCAGCCTGCAATTGGATGTTCTCAATGAGTTCAGTGATCCAGAGCAGTACATAAGAACCAGGAACAGAGAACTTTATCAAGAACAACCACAAGCATCAGTACCAGAAGAGGGTTGTAAGAACATACCAAAACAGGCCAAGAACAAGCATAAAAAAAAGAAGAAGACCAGAGGAAGACGACATTAACAGAACCACAAAGAAAAAGAACAAAGATCCGGACGACATCAGGACCCAAGAATTTCATGTCTTAACTCAACATCAGATAAACAAGAGAAAAAATATACTTGCTCAAGTTTAATAAACAATAACAATAATCATTCAAATCTGTCAATGTTGTATTCTTTCTATTTTTAATACTGGTGATTGATGGGACCAGTTGAAGTTCTGGATACCTGCACTAACATTGGAAATAATAAACACTGGAACCATTTAAGCTGTTTAATCACACGAACATCAAAACTGAAAACCATGACAAGAAAAAATATGGACCAGTTTTTCATAATTACTTTTTTGTAGCTATTCAGGATTTTAATTGTAAATTAAGTTTAATGATAAATATATACAATTCAAACCAGAAACATACAACTAAATGTTGTTTTTTCTCTCCCTGAGTGAAGTTACGGTTCATGAAACAATCCTGTAGATGATGGGATGGTTTGTAAATGGCAGATTTTTTAATGTTTGATCTTAAACTGAGATGTGATGGGTACAATTTAACTTTAACATGTCTTTAAATTTAACTTCTGATCATTATAGTGTTATTTGTGATTACAGATATCAATATTTACATATGTTTAGATTATTATAACTTTAATGCTTTTTTACCAAATACATTCAGGTTTTTTTGTTTTTTCATCTTTTACAAGGGTTTAACAGAGTGGAAAACTGGTTCATTTCAGCCTCTGTGGTTAAATTCTCTTTTTAATAACTGAACTTTATTCATCTACCACAAGTATTTGATTATTTTAGAAAAGGTACTGTGATGCAGTAATCTAGTGATAGTTTATAAATAATGTTGTGAAAAAGGTACTGCATTTATTTTTTATGTTGATCCCACAGTTTTAGTTCTTTGTTGAGGTTCATTTTATTTGACCATCTGACAAACAGTATTCCAGCTGCAGAGGAAGTTGGTGTTTGTAAGGAATGCTGTGGAAGTGACAGTCCTGAGTTTTAATCTTCAAGGAAAATGATGCATGAAATGTATTAATATTGAAAATAATGACTATTTTCATAAAATTTACAACAGTTAATTGCAATACCAATCAAATGAAAGTCCTTTTCTACGGACTGATAAAAGCCTAAACACTTTGTGAGGCCTTGTTCAGTCTTTGCAGCGTCATGCTGATGAACTACTCTTCATCATGTTTTCAGAGATTTCGTTATTGTGACACACGGAGAACGTCACCAGATTCTTCAGCAAACTGAGGACGTTTGAGTGTCTTTTATTAATCGTGGCAGGTCGTAACCACGCCGCTGTCTGCAGACTGATTACAAGCTGCAGTAACAACTTCACAGACTCCCTGTTTCCACCCGGACTGTTAATGTTAAATGAATGTGTGCCTGTTATTGCAACTTAGACAATGATTAGATCATATTTAAGGAAAAATAATGCAGAGAATAGTTTATCTTTAAAGGAATTGTTTCCATAGGTGGAATATAGAAGCTCAGGGAGTGGAGAGCAGGACCTCACAGATAAAGCGGATGGGTAGACAGTGATGAGGGTTAGGGTCCGGTATGTGCCAGCAGCTTAACTGGAGGCTCCACCTACTAACAGAAAAAAACCCTCTGGGGGTGAAGATAACAGAAAAGAAATCAGGGACGATGCAGAAACAGTCAGACAAGACTTCTTTTTTTGAGAGAGATTTTATATAACTAAATATTCTAAAGACGGTCAAGAAATATTCAGTGAGGCCTTTAATTGTACAGTCGTCTGAGCTCAGACCAGTCAAACTGAAAAAAAAAAAAGATTTAATAAACTGCAAATTGTCATCAGCTGCAAAGAGAAAGATTTGCTTTGTTGTGAATAATGTGATTAACTATGAGGGGTTAAACTTATATTCACTTGCAAACGAAAGTACATCATCTTCAATATCAAGGTTGTATATATCAAAAGTAATAATCATGTGGTGCGTACCTCATCTTGAAGTAGACGGGTCATGTCATTTTTCACAAGCTGATATCGGCCGAATCACCTAAGGTCTTACCGAAGCATCTGTGACAAGCTTTGGTCCAAATACCATACAGGGAGTATGAGAGCTGCCCGTTCAAGCGTGAATTCAGTGTTTTTGTGAAAGCCGTGGGTTTCAGAGGGTGGGGTGGGCCACGTCATATCACTCTGACCCCATCTTCTATGAGATGCTGCATTATGTCAAAGAAAATGAAGCCTACGTGGAAGCTGACACTAAATAAGGAGATAATCAACTTGAGGAGGCTGGATAATTGTATTGTGAGCAGGCTTGAGTCTCCAATCCCTTTCCCCTCCACTCAATTTCACAGAGGGACAAAATTAAAAAAAGAACATTGTCGAGGGCCAGACCAATTTTTTTTTAATTAATTTATGTTTTTATTATCTTTAAAAAAGTTTAATATGTAGTGCGTAAATTGTTAAAACTGACAAGAAAGACTGGTATAATACTGGTGAAATAATAATCATAATAAAAAATTAAAAACGTCCACATAAAATGCCGACACTTCGAGCCCCGAGTATCGCCAATGCTGCGGCATTTTCGACAATCAAAACAGACAGTCCCGGCACTCGTAGAAAAATGCTGCCGCAATTGCGGGACGATTGCCACACATCGAGCCTGCTCCATTTCCCTTCCGTTCGTGTTTTTAAGACACGAACGAAAAGTATCGCGGACGGAAGTGCCTCTTCTATCGCTTAGCAGCAGCTAAGCTTAGCTTCCTGCTCCACATCGGGAACTCCCGCCCCCGGCACCGGCTGCTCTCCTATTGGCCGCGCGTAGATGTCGTCACAGTGTTTTGACGCTCGAATTAAAAATGTTTTAAATCGGGAGTCAAACGCCACCCTTGCGAGAAGCTCTGCGCCTCAGCGCGGACTTGCGCTCTGTCGCTGACGTCGCACATACACAATGAATGGCTGCGCTGACACCACCCAGCGCTCGACGCGTTCAATGTGTAGGCACCTTTAGCGGTACGTGCGCTGTATAACGGGCCGGCGGGCCAGATGTAATACATATTTGAAATCATCTCGCGGGCCAAATATAATTGTAGTGCGGGCCAAAATGTGCCCGCGGGCCTGAGTTTGACATGTCTGTCTTAAAGGATGAACAAAAACAGCAGGCCAAAGCTACAGTTATAACAAAACACCTGCAGCAGACAAATATGATATTAGTAATAGTGCCGCTGCCCTGGGGCACTCTTTAAAACAAAGAAAACGTTGACATTCAGGGGATGCAGAGATTTGTTTTAAAGAACGTGCCACACAAATGCACGCTCACACTGTGAGCAGCACTCCCCTGCAGTAACCTCAGGCAGTGGAAGGCAGCCATGATTTAAGGTCTCTAATTAAGTTGCTAACGGTGACACCGTCGCAATTCACATTTCTCTGTGCCTGGAGGGTTAGCAGTGCAATAGATTTTAAGACGGGGAGGAAGAGATACACGGCAAAGAAAATCAGGTGGAAAAGAGGGGTTGTGATCTGGTCAAGGCAGAGGACCGAGGAAACATCGCCTGAGAGAACAAAGGCCAAAATATAGGTTTCGTCCAACCACAGAGCACAAATGAAAAGGACCGTTTCCTGACACAATATTCAAGGGAGCCTGAGAGAACACCATCCAGGTGTGACAGTCGGATAATGGAGATGGAAAGTTTCTGTTTTTCCAGGGTGCTGCGTGGCACCACGTAATTAAAATCTGTTGTTGGCTCTGCAGAATGCACTAGAAATACAAAAAAAAAAAAAAAATCTAGCAGCCTATGATTTGTTCCTTTATAGCTGACAAGTAAATGGCTGTAGATGTGAGAGGCTGAGTGAAAAGAAAATTGGACATTCCCAAAAGGGGGATGCAAGGCATGTATGAGTTTTCCTGCATTGACTCCTCGACTCCCTTAGTGTTGGTTTTTTTCTCTTTTTATTTTATTTTAGTGATGGAAAATACCAACTGTCTTCATCTAAGTAACATTTGATTTTGGTGTTTCACGGCTCATATGCATGTGTCCAGATGAAAGCCGTCTCTGAAACTAGTTCTGGATTCACTAGTGGATCATCTCACACGAGCAGGGTGTGTTGATCTTCTCTTGCTGTTTTATGACCCAAAGCAGCTGAATATAGGAAACATTTATCCTGACATCCTTCAAACGTCCCTCGCATACATTTACTGGTGCATTTCTTTATCGTGACTGAATTGCTGGCAAAGAAATCGCAGAATATTAAACTGTTCCTTTAAAATAAACAACAATAAAAACTATTTATTTCTCCATGCTGAAACTAATTCATTATATTGCTCTTGATTTTCGTTGCATCACATCCATCGGTTTTCTGAAGCGACTGTGACCTTCGTCAGCATCACAGGCGTCTGCTGGAGCAAATCGCACCTGTCTTCAGGTGAAAGACTCGGTTCACCGTATAATAAATAGTCAAAACATGCACATTCGCGCTGTTGCATCACATCAAATGGTAATTTTGTCCTCAAAATTCAGACCTGGATGTGTGCCTTAAGCCTTTTCCATGACTATAAACTGATACTCAAGTAAGTTGTGATATTAATTTACAGTTGATGTGAGAACAGCGCTTTTAACAGGTACAACTGGTCTCCTCTGAATTCAAGAAGGGATCTATATTATCCACAAATGTCTCCCTCATGTTGGTGCACTTAAACCTTTAACAACTTTCCTTTCTTTTCATTATCTTGATAAGTGGAATCACCTGTTGATTCCACTTATCATAATCTTCTCATCATCCCCATCAGAAATATGGCACCACTGTGTCACAGGGGGGACTGGATGAACTGATCAGTCATAAGGTTCGGTGAAGTGGCCGCGACGGTAAGCCGCTTCCTGAGAGGATGCAGATAAAATAGTCTGCGCCGCTTTAATTGTCCCCGTCGAGAGTTGTCGTGATGGCGACAGACTTGTATTCGCTCTCCAGTATCTCTTCATCACACAAAACAAATGCAACACTCGCTCCCTCCCAGCGAACCGTCACTGTCCGTTAACCATCACTGTCATCATGACATCACTGTTAGGATCTGATTTTATCTTAAATTGCTTTCAGGTATCACAAACTAGTCTTTTGTGATATATTTGAAAGTTGTCAGTCTAGTTTGATGGTTTTGTCTTTCTGATATGGTTTTAGCTTTAATCAAAGTTCTTTTGGGCAGTTTTACCAAGCAGCTGATGATGTTTGATGGATAAATATGGATCCACACCTCGTCTACTTACTTTATTCATGCAGTTAAATATTGAATAAAACTACTGGAAGCACATTGCAGTTGCAGCTGCTGCAGTTTCAGTAACTTAAACAAAAAACACTGATATATACAATCAAAGCTGCAGTACAGAAAAAGTAAGTTTACACAGAAGAAAATGAAAATAGTTTTTGAAAAATGCATTTATACTTGGTTTTTATCAGGGTAGAACTTTCTTTTTCCATCCATGACAAAATTATACAATAGGATAGATAAGTCTTTGTTGAATAAATCATAACACAGAAATGTTTTGCAGTCTGATTTAGGCCCAAATTTAGAGCTAAACAGATGATTTCTTTCTTTCTTTTCCTAAGTATATATTTTCCATATAATCTGAACTCTTAGCTCTTAGTAGTTTTTGACTTTTAGATGTATATTGTGAATTTAACATTTGAAAATGATGCATTTTAGATGCTCCCCTCCCACTCCGTTTCTAAGAATATATTTGAAGCCTGTTTATATACGTTAATCATTAATGGACAGTTCATGTTTCATGGCAGATCACTGATGCTTTATTTTACTCTGGTTGTCTTTTGATTGTTTGGTGCTGATGTTCCTGGTTTAGGAGAGGTTGTAAAAAGCCAGAGAGTTGCATTGGCTCAAAAGCTCATACTTTCATTACATCTACAGCTCCAGCCTTCCTCCTCATCACTTTAAAATGATCACGGCTGACATTTAATCTTTGCACTCTGCAAACGGGGCTGGACCTTGTTAATGACACTTGCATATGAATGAGGCTTCACTCACTACCAGCAGGACAAATGCTACAAAATGGCTCACTGCCTGGCAGCTCTCATACGATACCGGCCTACACAACGCTGGTGCTGATCCCAGACCGCAGGTAATCTCTCTTTAGAGCACACAGACGCATCCAGCTACGTGTCACTGGACTATGATTTGTGGACGGCATTTACAGTCCTACCCAGAGGACTTCTAGGTGCCCTGTGTGTGTGTGAGAAAGTGTGTGATTCATACGTCGTCGGTTATCTTTGGGTTGCAGATCACGTGTCTGTGGGTGGCCTGGGTGACAGTTTCTATGAGTACCTGCTCAAGGCCTGGCTGATGTCTGACAAGACTGACGAGGAAGGGAAGACGATGTACTACGATTCCCTGCAGGTAACACGTATGCAGTTTGTCATGGCAACACTTACACACAACTGATTGGAGTAAAATAAAAAATAAAAAGCTGAATTTTCCGGTGATAAATGTTAACTTCATTTGCAACGCTTCATTGTAGATCAGCTGTTGATCCGCAGCTATTCCGACGAGTTGAGCCAGAGTTTATTTCTCAAGAAGAAAAGCGTAAATAAGAGTTCAAAGTTTAACTGATGTTTTGGATTTATCATCCATTTGTTGTCAAAACCGTGTCACTTCCTAGAAAACTGTGAAGGTGTTGCATTAAAACTGCACCACCAGTGAACTCGCATTTGAGGTTGTTTTCACTAAACGCACCATATAGGTGTTTGTTTACTGCCACTGAAGTGCACAGGTTTAGTCCAGAGGGTTTCAGATCCCATATGCACCCTCTGAGTCATAATAAATGGTTGTTGGACAACAAAAATGAGGTCAGCTCTGGATAATAAAGAGTGCTGCTGCTGTGGTGTTTTTTTCTATCTACAAGCAACAGAATAGAACTGCAGCTCCCCAAATAATCTTCCAAACAAGCCTCATACTGAAGGAGGACAACAGCAAAGGCACATGTACACTTAAACAGAAAGACACAAATCTACATGAACGGTCAACCTAAACCAAAGGAATCAACCAGATGTGAGAGAATAAATTCTGATGAGCGACGAAGCTCATCTGGAGAAATCTGCTCGTCTTTCTTTGCCACTTTAGGGAGGAAATTAACATCGTGACTAAAATACGGAATTAATCAAGCTGGGAAATTGTGCCCATGTTCCCAATGGATGTGCTAGGATTATAGTCATTTTTGTTTTATTTCTCAAAGAGAGGCCATTTAGGAGAAATGCAGCATGTTTGTTTTTGTATTGTTGTAAAAATGTCTGTTCAGTCGTTGCTGCAGTACGTAAACCGTCAATGCACCCAAATCTCCTGAAAATCTGTTTCTGCTGTCATTTGGAGACTGAGCTACTGTTTAAATCCATTTACCCATTTAATCCTTTTACTGGTTGTAGTCCACTGGACTCAGAACTGATACTTAAAGATACTTCAAAAATATTTTTATTCAGTGCAATCAAATAAGACGTCATTAATTCCTAAGAGTAATTATTCATATACAGTGAGTCTAAAGAGTTTGCTCACCCTTATGAAATTGCAGGTTTTTTAAACTACAGTATAAAGACAGAAATAACAATACAAATGCCAGAGTTGCTGTATATTTAATGTAATATGTCAACAAACAGAAATCAAAAAGAAAAAATAAATATGTATGTATTGAGAATATTTTAGATCAAAGAGAAAACCTACCTCAGCATTGTTTATGCTCCATCATGTGGCATTAAAACGAAACGTCCAAATTCAATTCATGTATAGAAAGATTGTTGTATGTTTGAATCTGCTTCGTCTCATCTGCCCTACTGGCCTTGTTGTGACCATCTTTGTGTCCTTCAGGCGATAGAAACCAACCTGATTGAGGAAGTCCAGCAGCGGGCTGACCTACATAGCGGAGTGGAAGGGGGGGCTCCTGGAGCATAAGATGGGCCACTTGACGTGTTTTGCAGGTGGCATGATCGCGCTCCGGTGCTGACGGGGCGCCTGGGCGACAAGACGGGCCACCAGATGGAGCTGGCAGCAGAGATCGCCCGCACCTGTCACGAGTCCTACGCCAGGGACCAGTAAATAAAACACTTCCGTTTAACTTCGCGTTTTCCACATCTGTTTTTGTTTGCTGTTTGAGGGATTTTCAGATTTTGCATTATTTTACTCAGTAGAAGTGAGGATTCTGTCTGATGCTATTAAGAGGGAATTTTTTTAGATTTTCAAAGTCATATTTCTTAGTCATAACCTTTTCTTAAACTGCACAGAAATTTCATGACGACGTTCCCACTGAGGAAGCTCAGCTAAGTTTTCATTTTCAATGAAACATTTTTTTTCACCTCATTTAAATACATTCTCCAGTCCTGTTGTGTCTCACTGTTTTAAAATGCGTCCTGAAGAAACACAACCACTAATAAATGAACAGCATCCTTCTGCTGCTTGAAGCTTTGCACCCGTTCACATAACTTAATATCATGTGAAACTGGGACGGGCGCAGCTGGAGAGAGAAAGAGGGAGAGAGAGAGAGAGAGAGAGAGAGAGAGAGAGAGAGAGAGAGAGAGAGAGAGAGAGAGAGAGAGAGAGAGAGAGAGAGACGAGAGAGAGAGAGAGAGAGGAGAGAGAGGAGAGAGAGAGAGAGGGAGAGAGAGAGAGAGAGAGAGAGAGGT
>CM026209.1:19372266-19487250 GCA_014839995.1 Xenentodon cancila | reverse complement strand
CCCTCTCTCTCTCTCTCTCTCTCTATCTCTCTCTCTCTCTCTCTCTCTCTCTCTCTCTCTCTCCCTCTCTGTACAGAGAGAATGAGTGAGGGACTAGAGAGAGAGAGAGAGAGAGAGAGTGAGTGAGTGAAGAGAGAGAGAGACATATGTCACATGTATTCTATCTTGGTCATGTGACACGTGTTCCATTTTGGTCATGTGACTGTGTGTTGTCCTGGCTACGGTACTTTCCAGATGATGACACATCAAAGGACATTATGACATCACAGAACATCATAGTTCTAAGATTTTCTAAATCCAACAAGCTCTTCAGAGTTCTGACAGCCTTGGACGACTCAACACGCTATTTCAAATCCCCTGAGAAAACAACACTTTACACTTGCTTTCACAAGCCCTGAACAACCAAAAACAATCAAAATGAGTCTGTGGGGCGACATGGTAGAAGACGCAATCGAAGCAGGAGAACTAGGAGATGACTTCGACAATACAATGGTCTACTCTTATGTAGACTTCAGTAAAGCAAATGATGAGGAGCCTCCGATCGACCAAGCAGCTCCAACTCAAAGCACAGAAAAAAACCAGATGGATGAAGACGAAGCGCTGGACTCAGCTGCCTCTGTAACCCCTGGCTCAGAGGACTTACATGTAGAAGATAACTCCCAGGCCTGTGCTGCCTCTGTGACTCCCAACACAGAGGCTGAAGAGTCAGGAAACAACCACTCTGAAAGCGTAACGAATAAAGACGAACCTACCCAGAGTGATGCAACTCAGTCCTCAAACTCCATTGAAAGTGAATCACCCATTCCTCACAAGATTCCCATCGACGATCACTTTGCAGGAGATGTGAGGAGGGATCAGATGCCCTCGCAGTCATCTGAAACCTCCAGTTTAGAGAACGGCCAGGGGAATTTCAGTATCCTGGAATCTGCAAGCGGCCCAAGACGGCCAGCAAAAATAAATCACAGGCAGACCAACCACATGAGTGAACTGGACATCATGACAAAGAAGCTGCAGAACAAGAACTTCTTTCTTACGAAAGAAAAAAATCAAAGAATTGCAGCAGAAGAAAACTGTGAAATGTACTGGAAGAAGCTGTCTGAGGTGGAGGTGACTTTAGAAGATCAACGTAAAGTTAACGTAGCCCTCGAAAACAAGCTCCAGCAATCCAAAGTCACAATTGAGGATTTGCAGTCGTCCAACAGACTCAAACAAGAGGCCGAGTCCAGACGTGCAGACGCCCATAAGCTGGCCCTCGCTGAGCTGGAAAACCTCAAGAAACAGCTCAAAGAAAAGGCCAGCAATAATCTTCAACTGGTCTCTAAACTCAAAGACAAGAAAGAGGTGACCCGAGATCTTGAGTGTAAGGTGGCAGAGCTCAATATGAAAATCAAGTCTACCCTGGAGACAGCAGAAATCAAGTCTTCTGTCCAGAAAAAGGTTGGAGTTACAAAGAACACACTTTCCACGCAGACTGAGGACTTTACTCCAGAAAAGATCTCTGCACCAGAGGAAGAATCCAGCCTGCAATTGGATGTTCTCAATGAGTTCGGTGATCCAGAGCAGTACATAAGAACCAGGAACAGAGAACTTTATCAAGAACAACCACAAGCATCAGTACCAGAAGAGGGTTGTAAGAACATACCAAAACAGGCCAAGAACAAGCATAAAAAAAAGAAGAAGACCAGAGGAAGACGACATTAACAGAACCACAAAGAAGAAGAACAAAGATCCGGACGACATCAGGACCCAAGAATTTCATGTCTTAACTCAACATCAGATAACCAAGAAAAAAAATATACTTGCTCAAGTTTAATAAACAATAACAATAATCATTCAAATCTGTCAATGTTGTATTCTTTCTATTTTTAATACTGGTGATTGATGGGAGCAGTTGAAGTTCTGGATACCTGCACTAACATTGGAAATAATAAACACTGGAACCATTTAAACTGTTTAATCACACGAACATCAAAACTGAAAACCATGACAAGAAAAAATATGGACCAGTTTTTCATAATTACTTTTTTGTAGCTATTCAGGATTTTAATTGTAAATTAAGTTTAATGATAAATATATACAATTCAAACCAGAAACATACAACTAAATGTTGTTTTTTTTCTCTCCCTGAGTGAAGTTACGGTTCATGAAACAATCCTGTAGATGATGGGATGGTTTGTAAATGGCAGATTTTTTAATGTTTGATCTTAAACTGAGATGTGATGGGTACAATTTAACTTTAACATGTCTTTAAATTTAACTTCTGATCATTATAGTGTTATTTGTGATTACAGGTATCAATATTTACATATGTTTAGATTATTATAACTTTAATGCTTTTTTACCAAATACATTCAGGTTTTTTTGTTTTTTCATCTTTTACAAGGGTTTAACAGAGTGGAAAACTGGTTCATTTCAGCCTCTGTGGTTAAATTCTCTTTTTACTAACTGAACTTTATTCATCTACCACAAGTATTTGATTATTTTAGAAAAGGTACTGTGATGCAGTAATCTAGTGATAGTTTTTAAATAATGTTGTGAAAAAGGTAGTGCATTTATTTTTTATGTTGATCCCACAGTTTTTGTTCTTTGTTGAGGTTCATTTTATTTGACCATCTGACAAACAGTATTCCAGCTGCAGAGGAAGTTGGTGTTTGTAAGGAATGCTGTGGAAGTGACAGTCCTGAGTTTTAATCTTCAAGGAAAATGATGCATGAAATGTATTAATATTGAAAATAATGACTATTTTCATAAAATGTACAACAGTTAATTGCAATACCAATCAAATGAAAGTCCTTTTCTACGGACTGATAAAAGCCTAAACACTTTGTGAGGCCTTGTTCAGTCTTTGCAGCGTCATGCAGATGAACTACTCTTCATCATGTTTTCAGAGATTTCGTTATTGTGACACACGGAGAACGTCACCAGATTCTTCAGCAAACTGAGGACGTTTGAGTGTCTTTTATTAATCGTGGCAGGTCGTAACCACGCCGCTGTCTGCAGACTGATTACAAGCTGCAGTAACAACTTCACAGACTCCCTTTTTCCACCCGGACTGTTAATGTTAAATGAATGTGTGTCTATTGTTGCAACTTAGACAATGATTAGATCATATTTAAGGAAAAATAATGCAGAGAATAGTTTATCTTTAAAGGAATTGTTTCCATAGGTGGAATATAGAAGCTCAGGGAGTGGAGAGCAGGACCTCACAGTTAAAGCGGATGGGTAGACAGTGATGAGGGTTAGGGTCCGGTATGTGCCAGCAGCTTAACTGGAGGCTCCACCTACTAACAGAAAAAAACCCTCTGGGGGTGAAGATAACAGAAAAGAAATCAGGGACGAGGCAGAAACAGTCAGACAAGACTTCTTTTTTTGAGAGAGATTTTATATAACTAAATATTCTAAAGACGGTCAAGAAATATTCAGTGAGGCCTTTAATTGTACAGTCGTCTGAGCTCAGACCACAGTCAAACTGAAAAAAAAAAGATTTAATAAACTGCAAATTGATTATTTAAGTGTGCATGTCATCAGCTGCAAAGAGAAAGATTTGCTTTGTTGTGAATAATGTGATTAACCTTGAGGGGTTAAACTTATATTCACTTGCAAACGAAAGTACATCATCTTCAATATCAAGGTTGTATGTATCAAAAGTAATAATCATGTGGTGCGTACCTCATCTTGAAGTAGACGGGTCATGTCATTTTTCACAAGCTGATATCGGCCGAATCACCTAAGGTCTTACCGAAGCATCTGTGACAAGCTTTGGTCCAAATACCATACAGGGAGTATGAGAGCTGCCCGTTCAAGCGTGAATTCAGTGTTTTTGTGAAAGCCGTGGGTTTCAGAGGGTGGGGTGGGCCACGTCATATCACTCTGACCCCATCTTCTATGAGATGCTGCATTATGTCAAAGAAAATGAAGCCTACGTGGAAGCTGACACTAAATAAGGAGATAATAAACTTGGGGAGGCTGGATAATTGTATTGTGAGCAGGCTTGAGTCTCCAATCCCTTCCCCCTCCACTCGAGTTTAACTAAGCAACTTAGAAAACGCCTGGCAATGAGTTATATATGCCTATTTGATATGTAATCCTAACCAATGCATCAAGCAGCTTTTTTATCCTTTTAAAACAATGTTGGAAGAGACATTCTCTGATAAAGAAAACATGTTAATCTGTTTGTGTAAAATTACTCACCTGCATCACACAAACAAAACAACTGAGGAGATTGATTAAAAAAAAAAGTGGGAAAAGAAATGTTGAGGTATTTAAAAAGATAGTGGTGAACTATCATGGTCAAGATGAAAAACATCCTGGATGATCCAGGTCAGAGATTTAAACGCTTGGTGAAATCTAGTCAAAGAAGTTCTGCAGTAAAAGTCTGAAACTGGACTGTCATATGGTCTAAAGTCATGGACATTTCCAAAATGACAGGGCCACAAGTCAGTGGGCTCAAGTTGTGATGATTCCAGGAAAGATGGATTGTCCACACTTAAACTACACTGAGAATATTTGGGACGTGCTGGAGAATAGTTTACCGGAGGTCTGAGTCTCCTCATCTTCAATACAAAATCTTAAAACAGCTAATGTAACTCTGGAGTGAAGGAGAATAAAAGGGTAAGTAGCAGGTGCTGCAAGTACACCTGTTTACCTGGTCATCAACAAGTGAGAGCACCTCCATAGCAAATGTAACTTTTTGGACTGGAGAACGTGGGTGAACATGCATCTGCATTGTGGAGAAATGCCAAGGAGGAAAGACATCAGCAGTAATTTCTGCCCATTGATCAGAGAAACTGTTTAACATGTGGAAACCATTGCAGATTGTTAAAGTTCCCCAGGAAAATGAATGAAGAAATAAACTTCTTAGAACTAGAACAGAACAAGGCAGCATAGTTTAGCTTTACTAGGTTGCATCTGAACAAACTACGAGACTTCTGGAACGATATGATTTAAGCAGATGAGACCAAACTGGAGTTGCCCCAGATCATGTGACTACAAAACAAGTCCGAATCATCCCTCCTCCAACACCCTGGTTGACAGCTGCGTTGATGTGAGGTCACTGAGTCAACTATGAACTCAGTAGACCAAAGTACTTTGGAGTCATACGTGAGGCCATCTGTGCAGTTGCTAAAGTCTAAGTTGTGCCACAGGATGTTGGAGCCAAACAGACCAGCAAACCTACGAGAGAATGGCAGAGTAAATAAAGTACTGAGATGCCACAAATCCCAACGAACTACAGCAACGTTAGAGAGAAGAGTGGGCCAAAATAATACAAAAAAATTAAAAGATATGAATATATATATGAGATATGAATAAAAGTATTACTTTAAGTTCTTGCAGCTAAGAGAGGATTTTAAAGGGAGGGTTTTCCTTTAAAGACAACGGCTGTTGAGATTTTTTTAGATGTAGTTCATTTCTTTAACACTGCTTTTGTAATTAAGTTTAACCGCCTAAAAGAAAAATGAAGACAGAATAAAATGACAGGTGATTCGTCCATTTGGGGTTGTTTTTATCCCATTTGAGAGACTGAAAACTGAAAATAAATTAAAAAAAAACAACATAACAACAGGATTCAACATTTTTAGGGCAAACAAAAATCATCTGAAATGTGAGACTTGGTGGATTCCTCCAAGCTTCCAGTGGGAAGTTCAGCGGAGTGGTACCACTTCCTCAGGACCCAACAGTGTCTGCAGCTTCACCGTCGGCTGCATCGCTGGAACAAATCTGCTGTCAGCGCTGATGTCAGACGTTACGAAACAAAATCTGCAAAAACTTTCTTAATGGAGCATCTGCAAAGATACTTAAAATAAGGCAAAATGAATAAGCAGAACTTAAAGATCCAGTGTCGTGACTTTTTGCTTCACTGACCGAAAAACCACCGTCAGTTCCAGCCAACAACAAACAGTATTTTAAAAGTATAAACTGCTTGCAGACACAAGTCTCATTTCTCTGGCAGCTTGTGACAAAGCAGAGAAGAGAAAATGTAACTATTAGACAGATATTTAAATAATATGGTAAAAGAAGTTATTTCAGAAACAAGCTGGCTGACTGCTCCTGCCACCTGACTCTTCTGCATTCCCAGTTCCTCGTCCAAACTTCCTACAGGAGCTGCAGGACGTGCAGATCAGCTGTTGCACCAACTGCTACTATGACAGCGATGATCTCTGGACGTGTGAAATTCTTCCTCGGTTTTACCGTCAAGTTCAAGTTGATTTTGCTGTCATTTCATTTTCCTGCCAAGCGTTTCTCTAAACGTCCTGCATTCCTGTATCAGGGCTCTGATGCAGTGTTTCCCAACTCTGCTCCTCATGGACCCCTCCCCAGCATGTTTTAGATGTGTCCCTGCTTCAACACAACCTCAGTACACACGTCTGTGTCATTAACAGACTTGAAGAGACCTTGACGAGGAGCTAATGATGACCTTTAATTAGAATCAGGTGTGTTGAAACAGGGAAACGTCTAAAACATGCAGGACAGGGGTACACAAGGACTGGAGTTGAGAAACACTGAGTTGCACAATAATTATTATTTACATCAGGGGTCTCCGACCCTGGTCCTCGGGGTGGACTGTCCTGCATGTTTTAGATGTTGCTTTGCACCAACACACCTGATTGTGATTAATGGTCATCTTTAGCATGTAATCCAGGTCTGGACAAGTCTGGTAATTCCACAGCCACTTGTATCCTGGAGTGTTGAAGCGTCTAAAACATGCAGGACAGTGGGTCCTGAGGACCAGGGTTGGGGACCACTGATGTACATGACAACACCTTCCAGTAGCAACCAGCTACACTATCTGCATCGTTTACAAACCAACTTCACAACACTTCAGTTGTCATGTTATGACCTCAAGTCATTTGTGTTGTGTCTTGTTTTTTAATTCCTCTGTGTGCACGTCTGTGAGAGAGATGGTGTCTGTCTGGGTGAGTTTGGACGGACGGACGGACGGGCGGGCAGGCAGGCAGGCAGATGTTAACTGAGACACATACATGCTGCACAGATTTTGTATATATATATATATATATATATATATATATATATATATATATATATATATATATATATATATGTAAAGAGAGAATGAGTGAGGGACTAGAGAGAGAGAGAGAGAGAGAGAGAGAGAGAGAGAGAGAGAGAGTGAGACATATGTCACATGTATTCTATCTTGGTCATGTGACACGTGTTCCATTTTGGTCATGTGACTGTGTGTTGTCCTGGCTACGGTACTTTCCAGATGATGACACATCAAAGGACATTATGACATCACAGAACATCATAGTTCTAAGATTTTCTAAATCCAACAAGCTCTTCAGAGTTCTGACAGCCTTGGACGACTCAACACGCTATTTCAAATCCCCTGAGAAAACAACACTTTACACTTGCTTTCACAAGCCCTGAACAACCAAAAACAATCAAAATGAGTCTGTGGGGCGACATGGTAGAAGACGCAATCGAAGCAGGAGAACTAGGAGATGACTTCGACAATACAATGGTCTACTCTTATGTAGACTTCAGTAAAGCAAATGATGAGGAGCCTCCGATCGACCAAGCAGCTCCAACTCAAAGCACAGAAAAAAACCAGATGGATGAAGACGAAGCGCTGGACTCAGCTGCCTCTGTAACCCCTGGCTCAGAGGACTTACATGTAGAAGATAACTCCCAGGCCTGTGCTGCCTCTGTGACTCCCATCACAGAGGCTGAAGAGTCAGGAAACAACCACTCTGAAAGCGTAACGATTAAAGACGAACCTACCCAGAGTGATGCAACTCAGTCCTCAAACTCCATTGAAAGTGAATCACCCATTCCTCACAAGATTCCCATCGACGATCACTTTGCAGGAGATGTGAGGAGGGATCAGATGCCCTCGCAGTCATCTGAAACCTCCAGTTTAGAGAACGGCCAGGGGAATTTCAGTATCCTGGAATCTGCAAGCGGCCCAAGACGGCCAGCAAAAATAAATCACAGGCAGACCAACCACATGAGTGAACTGGACATCATGACAAAGAAGCTGCAGAACAAGAACTTCTTTCTTACGAAAGAAAAAAATCAAAGAATTGCAGCAGAAGAAAACTGTGAAATGTACTGGAAGAAGCTGTCTGAGGTGGAGGTGACTTTAGAAGATCAACGTAAAGTTAACGTAGCCCTCGAAAACAAGCTCCAGCAATCCAAAGTCACAATTGAGGATTTGCAGTCGTCCAACAGACTCAAACAAGAGGCCGAGTCCAGACGTGCAGACGCCCATAAGCTGGCCCTCGCTGAGCTGGAAAACCTCAAGAAACAGCTCAAAGAAAAGGCCAGCAATAATCTTCAACTGGTCTCTAAACTCAAAGACAAGAAAGAGGTGACCCGAGATCTTGAGTGTAAGGTGGCAGAGCTCAATATGAAAATCAAGTCTACCCTGGAGACAGCAGAAATCAAGTCTTCTGTCCAGAAAAAAGTTGGAGTTACAAAGAACACACTTTCCACGCAGACTGAGGACTTTACTCCAGAAAAGATCTCTGCACCAGAGGAAGAATCCAGCCTGCAATTGGATGTTCTCAATGAGTTCGGTGATCCAGAGCAGTACATAAGAACCAGGAACAGAGAACTTTATCAAGAACAACCACAAGCATCAGTACCAGAAGAGGGTTGTAAGAACATACCAACACAGGCCAAGAACAAGCATAAAAAAAAGAAGAAGACCAGAGGAAGACGACATTAACAGAACCACAAAGAAGAAGAACAAAGATCCGGACGACATCAGGACCCAAGAATTTCATGTCTTAACTCAACATCAGATAACCAAGAAAAAAAATATACTTGCTCAAGTTTAATAAACAATAACAATAATCATTCAAATCTGTCAATGTTGTATTCTTTCTATTTTTAATACTGGTGATTGATGGGAGCAGTTGAAGTTCTGGATACCTGCACTAACATTGGAAATAATAAACACTGGAACCATTTAAACTGTTTAATCACACGAACATCAAAACTGAAAACCATGACAAGAAAAAATATGGACCAGTTTTTCATAATTACTTTTTTGTAGCTATTCAGGATTTTAATTGTAAATTAAGTTTAATGATAAATATATACAATTCAAACCAGAAACATACAACTAAATGTTGTTTTTTTCTCTCCCTGAGTGAAGTTACGGTTCATGAAACAATCCTGTAGATGATGGGATGGTTTGTAAATGGCAGATTTTTTAATGTTTGATCTTAAACTGAGATGTGATGGGTACAATTTAACTTTAACATGTCTTTAAATTTAACTTCTGATCATTATAGTGTTATTTGTGATTACAGGTATCAATATTTACATATGTTTAGATTATTATAACTTTAATGCTTTTTTACCAAATACATTCAGGTTTTTTTGTTTTTTCATCTTTTACAAGGGTTTAACAGAGTGGAAAACTGGTTCATTTCAGCCTCTGTGGTTAAATTCTCTTTTTAATAACTGAACTTTATTCATCTACCACAAGTATTTGATTATTTTAGAAAAGGTACTGTGATGCAGTAATCTAGTGATAGTTTTTAAATAATGTTGTGAAAAAGGTACTGCATTTATTTTTTTATGTTGATCCCACAGTTTTTGTTCTTTGTTGAGGTTCATTTTATTTGACCATCTGACAAACAGTATTCCAGCTGCAGAGGAAGTTGGTGTTTGTAAGGAATGCTGTGGAAGTGACAGTCCTGAGTTTTAATCTTCAAGGAAAATGATGCATGAAATGTATTAATATTGAAAATAATGACTATTTTCATAAAATGTACAACAGTTAATTGCAATACCAATCAAATGAAAGTCCTTTTCTACGGACTGATAAAAGCCTAAACACTTTGTGAGGCCTTGTTCAGTCTTTGCAGCGTCATGCAGATGAACTACTCTTCATCATGTTTTCAGAGATTTCGTTATTGTGACACACGGAGAACGTCAGCAGATTCTTCAGCAAACTGAGGACGTTTGAGTGTCTTTTATTAATCATGGCAGGTCGTAACCACGCCGCTGTCTGCAGACTGATTACAAGCTGCAGTAACAACTTCACAGACTCCCTTTTTCCACCCGGACTGTTAATGTTAAATGAATGTGTGTCTGTTATTGCAACTTAGACAATGATTAGATCATATTTAAGGAAAAATAATGCAGAGAATAGTTTATCTTTAAAGGAATTGTTTCCATAGGTGGAATATAGAAGCTCAGGGAGTGGAGAGCAGGACCTCACAGTTAAAGCGGATGGGTAGACAGTGATGAGGGTTAGGGTCCGGTATGTGCCAGCAGCTTAACTGGAGGCTCCACCTACTAACAGAAAAAAACCCTCTGGGGGTGAAGATAACAGAAAAGAAATCAGGGACGAGGCAGAAACAGTCAGACAAGACTTCTTTTTTTGAGAGAGATTTTATATAACTAAATATTCTAAAGACGGTCAAGAAATATTCAGTGAGGCCTTTAATTGTACAGTCGTCTGAGCTCAGACCACAGTCAAACTGAAAAAAAAAAAGATTTAATAAACTGCAAATTGATTATTTAAGTGTGCATGTCATCAGCTGCAATAAGAAAGATTTGCTTTGTTGTGAATAATGTGATTAACCTTGAGGGGTTAAACTTATATTCACTTGCAAACGAAAGTACATCATCTTTCAATATCAAGGTTGTATGTATCAAAAGTAATAATCATGTGGTGCGTACCTCATCTTGAAGTAGACGGGTCATGTCATTTTTCACAAGCTGATATCGGCCGAATCACCTAAGGTCTTACCGAAGCATCTGTGACAAGCTTTGGTCCAAATACCATACAGGGAGTATGAGAGCTGCCCGTTCAAGCGTGAATTCAGTGTTTTTGTGAAAGCCGTGGGTTTCAGAGGGTGGGGTGGGCCACGTCATATCACTCTGACCCCATCTTCTATGAGATGCTGCATTATGTCAAAGAAAATGAAGCCTACGTGGAAGCTGACACTAAATAAGGAGATAATAAACTTGAGGAGGCTGGATAATTGTATTGTGAGCAGGCTTGAGTCTCCAATCCCTTCCCCCTCCACCTGAGTTTAACTAAGCAACTTAGAAAACGCCTGGCAATGAGTTATATATGCCTATTTGATATGTAATCCTAACCAATGCATCGAGCTGCTTTTTTATCCTTTTAAAACAATGTTGGAAGAGACATTCTCTGATAAAGAAAACATGTTAATCTGTTTGTGTAAAACTACCTCATCATCGTAAGCTAGATCTCCTTTAAACATATAGAATACACTTGGGCTACTTATTTAGGTAAAACTGCAGCTGTGATGTTTTAGTTGACGTGCGGCTCATTGTCTTAAAGCAGGGGTGTCAAACTCAATTTCACAGAGGGACAAAATTAAAAAAAGAACATTGTCGAGGGCCAGACCAATTTTTTTTTATTAATTTATGTTTTTATTATCTTTAAAAAAGTTTAATATGTAGTGCGTAAATTGTTAAAACTGACAAGAAAGACTGGTATAATACTGGTGAAATAATAATCATAATTAAATAATAAAAAATTAAAAACGTCCACATAAAATGCCGACACTTCGAGCCCCGAGTATCGCCAATGCTGCGGCATTTTCGACAATCAAAACAGACAGTCCCGGCACTCGTAGAAAAATGCTGCCGCAATTGCGGGACGATTGCCACACATCGAGCCTGCTCCATTTCCCTTCCGTTCGTGTTTTTAAGACACGAACGAAAAGTATCGCGGACGGAAGTGCCTCTTCTATCGCTTAGCAGCAGCTAAGCTTAGCTTCCTGCTCCACATCGGGAACTCCCGCCCCCGGCACCGGCTGCTCTCCTATTGGCCGCGCGTAGATGTCGTCACAGTGTTTTGACGCTCGAATTAAAAATGTTTTAAATCGGGAGTCAAACGCCACCCTTGCGAGAAGCTCTGCGCCTCAGCGCGGACTTGCGCTCTGTCGCTGACGTCGCACATACACAATGAATGGCTGCGCTGACACCACCCAGCGCTCGACGCGTTCAATGTGTAGGCACCTTTAGCGGTACGTGCGCTGTATAACGGGCCGGCGGGCCAGATGTAATACATATTTGAAATCATCTCGCGGGCCAAATATAATTGTAGTGCGGGCCAAAATGTGCCCGCGGGCCTGAGTTTGACATGTCTGTCTTAAAGGATGAACAAAAACAGCAGGCCAAAGCTACAGTTATAACAAAACACCTGCAGCAGACAAATATGATATTAGTAATAGTGCCGCTGCCCTGGGGCACTCTTTAAAACAAAGAAAACGTTGACATTCAGGGGATGCAGAGATTTGTTTTAAAGAACGTGCCACACAAATGCACGCTCACACTGTGAGCAGCACTCCCCTGCAGTAACCTCAGGCAGTGGAAGGCAGCCATGATTTAAGGTCTCTAATTAAGTTGCTAACGGTGACACCGTCGCAATTCACATTTCTCTGTGCCTGGAGGGTTAGCAGTGCAATAGATTTTAAGACGGGGAGGAAGAGATACACGGCAAAGAAAATCAGGTGGAAAAGAGGGGTTGTGATCTGGTCAAGGCAGAGGACCGAGGAAACATCGCCTGAGAGAACAAAGGCCAAAATATAGGTTTCGTCCAGCCACAGAGCACAAATGAAAAGGACCGTTTCCTGACACAATATTCAAGGGAGCCTGAGAGAACACCATCCAGGTGTGACAGTCGGATAATGGAGATGGAAAGTTTCTGTTTTTCCAGGGTGCTGCGTGGCACCACGTAATTAAAATCTGTTGTTGGCTCCACAGAATGCACTAGAAATACAAAAAAAAAAAAAAATCTAGCAGCCTATGATTTGTTCCTTTATAGCTGACAAGTAAATGGCTGTAGATGTGAGAGGCTGAGTGAAAAGAAAATTGGACATTCCCAAAAGGGGGATGCAAGGCATGTATGAGTTTTCCTGCATTGACTCCTCGACTCCCTTAGTGTTGGTTTTTTTCTCTTTTTATTTTATTTTAGTGATGGAAAATACCAACTGTCTTCATCTAAGTAACATTTGATTTTGGTGTTTCACGGCTCATATGCATGTGTCCAGATGAAAGCCGTCTCTGAAACTAGTTCTGGATTCACTAGTGGATCATCTCACACGAGCAGGGTGTGTTGATCTTCTCTGGCTGTTTTATGACCCAAAGCAGCTGAATATAGGAAACATTTATCCTGACATCCTTCAAACGTCCCTCGCATACATTTACTAGTGCATTTCTTTATCGTGACTGAATTGCTGGCAAAGAAATCGCAGAATATTAAACTGTTCCTTTAAAATAAACAATAAAAACTATTTATTTCTCCATGCTGAAACTAATTCATTATATTGCTCTTGATTTTCGTTGCATCACATCCATCGGTTTTCTGAAGCGACTGTGATCTTCGTCAGCATCACAGGCGTCTGCTGGAGCAAATCGCACCTGTCTTCAGGTGAAAGACTCGGTTCACCGTATAATAAATAGTCAAAACATGCACATTCGCGCTGTTGCATCACATCAAATGGTAATTTTGTCCTCAAAATTCAGACCTGGATGTGTGCCTTAAGCCTTTTCCATGACTATAAACTGATACTCAAGTAAGTTGTGATATTAATTTACAGTTGATGTGAGAACAGCGCTTTTAACAGGTACAACTGGTCTCCTCTGAATTCAAGAAGGGATCTATATTATCCACAAATGTCTCCCTCATGTTGGTGCACTTAAACCTTTAACAACTTTCCTTTCTTTTCATTATCTTGATAAGTGGAATCACCTGTTGATTCCACTTATCATAATCTTCTCATCATCCCCATCAGAAATATGGCACCACTGTGTCACAGGGGGGACTGGATGAACTGATCAGTCATAAGGTTCGGTGAAGTGGCCGCGACGGTAAGCCGCTTCCTGAGAGGATGCAGATAAAATAGTCTGCGCCGCTTTAATTGTCCCCGTCGAGAGTTGTCGTGATGGCGACAGACTTGTATTCGCTCTCCAGTATCTCTTCATCACACAAAACAAATGCAACACTCGCTCCCTCCCAGCGAACCGTCACTGTCCGTTAACCATCACTGTCATCATGACATCACTGTTAGGATCTGATTTTATCTTAAATTGCTTTCAGGTATCACAAACTAGTCTTTTGTGATATATTTGAAAGTTGTCAGTCTAGTTTGATGGTTTTGTCTTTCTGATATGGTTTTAGCTTTAATCAAAGTTCTTTTGGGCAGTTTTACCAAGCAGCTGATGATGTTTGATGGATAAATATGGATCCACACCTCGTCTACTTACTTTATTCATGCAGTTAAATATTGAATAAAACTACTGGAAGCACATTGCAGTTGCAGCTGCTGCAGTTTCAGTAACTTAAACAAAAAACACTGATATATACAATCAAAGCTGCAGTACAGAAAAAGTAAGTTTACACAGAAGAAAATGAAAATAGTTTTTGAAAAATGCATTTATACTTGGTTTTTATCAGGGTAGAACTTTCTTTTTCCATCCATGACAAAATTATACAATAGGATAGATAAGCCTTTGTTGAATAAATCATAACACAGAAATGTTTTGCAGTCTGATTTAGTCCCAAATTTAGAGCTAAACAGATGATTTCTTTCTTTCTTTTCCTAAGTATATATTTTCCATATAATCTGAACTCTTAGCTCTTAGTAGTTTTTGACTTTTAGATGTATATTGTGAATTTAACATTTGAAAATGATGCATTTTAGATGCTCCCCTCCCACTCCGTTTCTAAGAATATATTTGAAGCCTGTTTATATACGTTAATCATTAATGGACAGTTCATGTTTCATGGCAGATCACTGATGCTTTATTTTACTCTGGTTGTCTTTTGATTGTTTGGTGCTGATGTTCCTGGTTTAGGAGAGGTTGTAAAAAGCCAGAGAGTTGCATTGGCTCAAAAGCTCATACTTTCATTACATCTACAGCTCCAGCCTTCCTCCTCATCACTTTAAAATGATCACGGCTGACATTTAATCTTTGCACTCTGCAAACGGGGCTGGACCTTGTTAATGACACTTGCATATGAATGAGGCTTCACTCACTACCAGCAGGACAAATGCTAAAAAATGGCTCACTGCCTGGCAGCTCTCATACGATACCGGCCTACACAACGCTGGTGCTGATCCCAGACCGCAGGTAATCTCTCTTTAGAGCACACAGACGCATCCAGCTACGTGTCACTGGACTATGATTTGTGGACGGCATTTACAGTCCTACCCAGAGGACTTCTAGGTGCCCTGTGTGTGTGTGAGAAAGTGTGTGATTCATACGTCGTCGGTTATCTTTGGGTTGCAGATCACGTGTCTGTGGGTGGCCTGGGTGACAGTTTCTATGAGTACCTGCTCAAGGCCTGGCTGATGTCTGACAAGACTGACGAGGAAGGGAAGACGATGTACTACGATTCCCTGCAGGTAACACGTATGCAGTTTGTCATGGCAACACTTACACACAACTGAGTGGAGTAAAATAAAAAATAAAAAGCTGAATTTTCCAGTGATAAATGTTAACTTCATTTGCAACATTCATTGTAGATCAGCTGTTGATCCGCAGCTATTCCGACGAGTTGAGCCAGAGTTTATTTCTCAAGAAGAAAAGCGTTAATAAGAGTTCAAAGTTTAACTGATGTTTTGGATTTATCATCCATTTGTTGTCAAAACCGTGTCACTTCCTAGAAAACTGTGAAGGTGTTGCATTAAAACTGCACCACCAGTGAACTCGCATTTGAGGTTGTTTTCACTAAACGCACCATATAGGTGTTTGTTTACTGCCACTGAAGTGCACAGGTTTAGTCCAGAGGGTTTCAGATCCCATATGCACCCTCTGAGTCATAATAAATGGTTGTTGGACAACAAAAATGAGGTCAGCTCTGGATAATAAAGAGTGCTGCTGCTGTGGTGTTTTTTTCTATCTACAAGCAACAGAATAGAACTGCAGCTCCCCAAATAATCTTCCAAACAGCCTCATACTGAAGGAGGACAACAGCAAAGGCACATGTACACTTAAACAGAAAGACACAAATCTACATGAACGGTCAACCTAAACCAAAGGAATCAACCAGATGTGAGAGAATAAATTCTGATGAGCGACGAAGCTCATCTGGAGAAATCTGCTCGTCTTTCTTTGCCACTTTAGGGAGGAAATTAACATCGTGACTAAAATACGGAATTAATCAAGCTGGGAAATTGTGCCCATGTTCCCAATGGATGTGCTAGGATTATAGTCATTTTTGTTTTATTTCTCAAAGAGAGGCCATTTAGGAGAAATGCAGCATGTTTGTTTTTTGTATTGTTGTAAAAATGTCTGTTCAGTCGTTGCTGCAGTACGTAAACCGTCAATGCACCCAAAACTCCTGAAAATCTGTTTCTGCTGTCATTTGGAGACTGAGCTACTGTTTAAATCCATTTACCCATTTAATCTTTTTCCTGGTTGTAGTCCACTGGACTCAGAACTGATACTTCAAGATACTTCAAAAATATTTTTATTCAGTGCAATCAAATAAGACGTCATTAATTCCTAAGAGTAATTATTCATATACAGTGAGTCTAAAGAGTTTGCTCACCCTTATGAAATTGCAGGTTTTTAAACTACAGTATAAAGACAGAAATAACAATACAAATGCCAGAGTTGCTGTATATTTAATGTAATATGTCAACAAACAGAAATCAAAAAGAAAAAATAAATATGTATGTATTGAGAATATTTTAGATCAAAGAGAAAACCTACCTCAGCATTGTTTATGCTCCATCATGTGGCATTAAAACGAAACGTCCAAATTCAATTCATGTATAGAAAGATTGTTGTATGTTTGAATCTGCTTCGTCTCATCTGCCCTAACTGGCCTTGTTGTGACCATCTTTGTGTCCTTCAGGCGATAGAAACCAACCTGATGAGGAAGTCCAGCAGCGGGCTGACCTACATAGCGGAGTGGAAGGGGGGGCTCCTCGAGCATAAGATGGGCCACTTGACGTGTTTTGCAGGTGGCATGATCGCGCTCGGTGCTGACGGGGCGCCTGGCGACAAGACGGGCCACCAGATGGAGCTGGCAGCAGAGATCGCCCGCACCTGTCACGAGTCCTACGCCAGGACCAGTAAATAAACACTTCCGTTTAACTCGCGTTTTCCACATCTGTTTTTGTTTGCTGTTTGAGGGATTTTCAGATTTTGCATTATTTTACTCAGTAGAAAGTGAGGATTCTGTCTGATGCTATTAAGAGGGAATTTTTTTAGATTTTCAAAGTCATATTTCTTAGTCATAACCTTTTCTTAAACTGCACAGAAATTTCATGACGACGTTCCCACTGAGGAAGCTCAGCTTAAGTTTTCATTTTCAATGAAACATTTTTTTTCACCTCATTTAAATACATTCTCCAGTCCTGTTGTGACTCACTGTTTTAAAATGCGTCCTGAAGAAACACAACCACTAATAAATGAACAGCATCCTTCTGCTGCTTGAAGCTTTGCACCCGTTCACATAACTTAATATCATGTGAAACTGGGACGGGCGCAGCTGGAGAGAGAGAGAGAGAGAGAGAGAGGTTGACTTTTAATCAGTATTATGCCGGTGTGTCCCTCATCAGACTCTCCGGTGTGATCTCTGGTGTTTCCCTCACCGGACTCTCCGGTGTGATTTCTGGTGTGTCCCTCACCGGACTCTCCGGTGTGATCTCTGGTGGGATCCCTGCCGGGCTCTCCGGTGTGATTTCTGGTGTGTCCCTCGCCGGGCTCTCCGGTGTGATTTCTGGTGTGTCCCTCACCGGATTCTCCGGTGGGTGTGTCCCCCACCGGTGTGTGGGGGACACACTCGCCGGGCTCTCCGGTCTGCTCTAACCAATAATTCCTTTTGTTGCAGCGACACACAACTTGCACTGTGCAACATACAAATAAGATGCACAAAGGTTGCTGTGTATTTCTTGGATTACTAAATATTTTTCCCTCTGTAGCCTTGAAACTGGGTCCAGAGGCGTTTCGTTTCGACGGCGGGGTTGAGGCCATCGCCACTCGCCAGAACGAGAAATATTTCATTCTTCGGCCTGAGGTCATCGAGACGTACATGTACATGTGGCGGTTCACCCACGACCCCAAATACAGGGAGTGGGGCTGGGAGGCTGTTCAGGTAAATATTTCTGTCACGGGGAAATTGCCTCTTGATATCTTAATCTAGTTGTCTGATAGACCGGAGACCTCTTCACCACCTCGACCCCTACCAGGGTCAAAGGACGGATGTTTCATTTTAACAGCAGCTGAACAATTTAAACCAAAAACACTGAGTTTCTGTTGCAAAATAAATGGGTTGGTAGTGCTGCACTCCTAAAAAAAAAACTGCTAATAAGGAATTAACAGTGTTTTAATAGTTAAGATTTTTAACTATTATACGAAAAAGAAAACTGTAATTTTACCTGCAGTTCTAAAAGTCTTTCTTATTGTTTTATATTAGTTATCAGGATTATTTTTTCACTGTTAGTTTTCATTAATTATATTAACTCTGGTTAATACAAGGTCAGCTTCTTCTTCAGCTGCAGGGATTAATGATATGTTACACACATAAAGAGACTGAGTCATGTCATCATCTGCCTCTCGTCCTGCTGTCTGTCCTGATCACTGTCTCTCCATCAGGCCTTGGAGCAGCACTGTCGAGTAGAAGGAGGCTATAGTGGCGTCAGAGATGTGTACGCTTCAAGCCCAAGCCACGACGACGTACAGCAGAGCTTCTACTTGGCTGAAACGCTCAAGTAAGACTCACACTGAAGCGCTTTACGCAGGCGGGCCTCACCTCTGTCCTCTGCTGACTGTTGCTGTCACCATCAAGGGTCTGAGACCCTGCTGTCCTGCAGTGACAGAGATGCGAGTCTCTCGGTCTAATGACCATTCATTTCAACAAAGCTCCAGACTGAAGTTTCAGCTACTGGCAAGGTTACTTGACATGCATTTAACTTGGACACTGACTGGATATGAAAGCTGCCCGTCCGTTTCAACCGAAGTACTGACCAGTGTTGTCAACATCTGTGTCTTAGCATTAGGCCTGCACGATAAACCGACAATTTACCGTTACTGCGATGTAAAATTAGGCTAAATCAATATCGCTCAAGGCAGCACAGACTGTGATAAGTTATTTCCGGGTACCGCGTGATAATGCTCTGCATGTCAGAAAATACACCAATCAAAAACCCGGAAGTCCAGAGGCGGTGGAAGTAGTGGCTCATCAGCCAAAGATCTGTTCTTCAAAGTTTTTCAAGTGTTGCTTCCTACAAGAAAACATCACAACACAGAAATCCCCGAAGACGTTGCGTCTTATTTGCTGAGATAGAAGTCTTAGGATGGATTTAAATATAATGCATACACGATTATTTAATTTAATACTTCTAAAATAATCCAAGGACAGTTTTGTTTAAAGTGGCAAAAAAATGTTTTAGGGAACGACATGATCTTCTGCTCAATTGTGCCATAAAACTATGTTCACTTATGTTGCCAGTAAAATAAATGTTAGATTTTTTTTTTTGTCAATAAAAGCTGTACTAAAATACAAATAATGCATCTAAATCTTCCTTCACTGAGTCTGGTATAAGTTTAAGACAAAACGCCATCTAAAGTTGCGTGTGAATATATATAATATTGTGAGTTGTGTCGCTGCTGTGTTCTGACATCACTTATGTTTTCTTGACATCATGCAGCCCGACTCATCATTCAGTGTCAGTCGGAAACGCTTGAAACAAACCAACTGGCCTTAGTTTGTGTTCTTGAAGACCTTTAACCTTTATCCCGGAAGCCTCATCCGTTTGAACACACCGCTGGGAAGTCGGACGCTACACACCGACCCTCCCACCAGTCCTGGGGCTCGTTAGTGTTTTCTTCATCAGCTGTTTACCTGGTTTCAGTCACATGAATTCAGGTGTTTCTGGTTGTGGAACCACCTGGCTGGAAGATTCAAGGCTGCTCTGTGACACCTGAGACCTCCTTTGTTTGGACACGGATGACTTTTCTTCCTCCTCTTTCAAATCATCCATCCTGTCTGTCCAGTATGTCCTCGGAAGATTGTCCTACATCCTTGAGAAGCAGGTGGACGGCTGAATCCCGGTCTGATGAGCTGCCTCCTGTGTTTTGGAGGTGCCATCTGTCAGATGTAAAGGTCTGGACTGGACAGCACCTCTCAGACACTCTGTCATGTCCTGTACGGGGTGACAACAAATCTGTGGTGCTTCTATCTTTTCCTTTCTGCTCAGTGCTCAGAGTTATTTACTTCAAACACAAAATAACAGTCTACTTCAAGTACCACCACCCTCAGAGGAAAACTGGTTCAAAAAGCTCCATTTTAGTGCTCGATTAATATGAATTGGGATCAAATTTGCGTTATATCGGGCCTTTAAATGAACTGTGAAAATTCAAGCTTCAAAAGGCCCAGTTTTGGTGAAATATGAGTTTACGTTTACTTTCGATATAAAGATGCCAAAGACAGTACAGAATAAATGAAAGTATTTTAATGCAGTCTAGGTTTTATTGCTGTTTTGTGTTTGACGTGTTTCACACTTTTGAGAAAAGCTTTCCAGCTCTGAAGTGGAATGAATTCTCCTTTGGAAGTCATGATAACGTGAGATTGATTAACCAACAAATGTTCGGTGCGCTCTGCGTTTATTTGGAAGAACAGACTGGATTTTACAGCCTTGCGAGTAAAGGAAGTCCAGCAACTGTGACAAACGCCACGTGTCCTAACGCTCCACCACCTCCAACTGTCTTTAGGAAGCAATTCTTCCTGAGCATGAAGGAAAACAAAATCCCGACTGCAGTTTCTCACGGGGCAGAGTGTGCACACGACCTGCATGTATGTGACGAAGAAAATCACGGCTCATCACATCTGAGCTGCGAAAACTGCAACAAGACTCAACTGATGGTGACAGAAGTCACTTTTCCAGCTGGACCGGTAAATCTGTTTGTGTCGGGTCAGCCTGGTCGTCACTCCGTCGGGTATCTCAGTCCGTTAACAAGCTCCACAGCGAAGCTGGTCAGCGCCCACCCTCCAGGTTCCCTTCCTATTTATGGTCCCGTTTGCCTCGGTTCCTTCTAAATTCAAAGTGCCGGTCCTAAATCCTCCTTCCCTTCATCGACAGCGTCCCCTTCATCGAGCCGCCCCACCACCACCTGCACACCAGACAGCTGTTGACAGGAAATCAAGGTTAACCTAACAGAGGATGAGGTGCCATCCAGACCAGCTATTTTATGGGCTGTAAATATTACCAGCCGTCACCACGACACCGGCGTACAACACGTGCACTAGCACATGCACAGTAAGATGTCTGGATGCCTTTTTGCAGATCAATTTGTTGAGATTTATTAGGTTTACGAATGAGAAGGGGCAAAAACATTATTCCAGGGAAGGCCGAGCAGAAAGGGCTTATTTCACAATAAACCCGCCAGCGTCCACAGTGAAGACAGATAAGTGACTGACCACCATCTGGAAAGATGGTCAATATTTAGCCATCAGACTCATTTGTGGCATCAGAAACGGGCCTAAGTAGACACAGAGCACATCGATCCCTTTCAGCAGCAAACCCCTGCATCTAATCCTTCAGATGTTCCTCAGGCGTCTCGCAGAGCCACTTCCAGTACTCATCCTTCAGCTGCTGCCAAGGACGTGGCCATATTTCCCAGCAGCCTCTGCCTTCAATCACTCACCGCTTTCTGATTGTGTGTTGATGAAATGTGGACGTGACTTTAGACCCCTTTTTTTTTTTTTAATGTGACCTGGTGACGGTGAGCAGAAATAATCTGGTCTGAACTCGAGCTGCAGTTTCATGTCTAACCTTTTTTTCTTTATAAAAAAAGCTCTCTAAATTAAGAAAAAAAACAAACAGAAAGCACTCGCTCGTCGGTCAGGTGATCAAAGAGCTCTGAGCGTTGATCCTGACGAGGTCAGGGAGCGAGCATCGCCATGCCAGCCCAGACTCCTCCCTTCATCCCGAGAGCGCCGTCGAAGCAGAAACGGTCTGCCATGGAAGCTGCTCCCCGCAGACACGTGGCCACAAACGGTCCGACTCCCGCCACATCCACTCGGGCAAACTCCTGCCAGACGTAGGCGCAGGTCCAAGCCTCTCTAGCCTCCTCTCTTCCTCCTCTCTTTCTTGTTTTTTTTGGGTTAATCCCTCTACTTGACTTGTACCGCTTGGTCCTGGTCTTCTAACGGAGAACACCAGAGGCGGGAACGTTCTCAGTGCGTGCTCCCTGAACTGCAACCCCTGTAGAGCCTGCTCCGCCCTGGGGCGTAGGTGGCACCAAAGGGAGAGCAGTTTGAAAACGTTTCGGACGCGTCGCGAGACCTCGTCTGTGGAGTTTGTGTAATAAAGCCCGTCTCCTTCTCCTGCTTGTCTTCCAGGTATCTGTACCTGCTCTTCTCCGACGACGACCACCTGCCCTTCGATCACTGGGTCTTCAACACCGAGGCTCACCCTCTGCCGGTCATCAGGAAGGATAAAACAGACAGACCCAACGAGGTGGAGTAGTGGACGCCCAGAACCCAGAGCCAGAACCTGATCCTGTATATCTGAGCCTCCAACCGTCTGTCTCAAACATCTTAGCCACGTGGAGCTCCCCGAGGCCAAGACGCCACTTGATTAGAACATTTTATATTTACCGCGGACTTCTAACATGACTGAAGCCTCTCTGTTGATCCACCTTTCTTTTATTTTTGATTTTTTTCTTCCAACAGTCACTTCTGGTTGAGACCAAATGCTGCAGAGCAACGTTTTTACTCCGGAGTAACGGGACAGCTCATGTCGTGATGTGGTGAATGACGGGATTCTTCCGTGATAATCTGTCAGTGTTTCTGCATCGTACAAGTTGAACTTTCTGAAGATATCGCTATATTTCACATCTGTGTTTAATTTATTTTTGCGTCTCATTCGATGACAATCCGTGAGGCTATTCCGTTCTTCACCAACGGGTTTCCTGTTTGTAGCTGCCAGTTGTTTTTGTTTAGTGTTTTTTGATGGCGAAAGCGGCCGTCTCGCTGAACCGTGGACGCCACAGCCACAAGACATCCCGGCTCTCAGAGGAGGATGAGTCGCGCGTCGAGCTGAAGGAGGCTCGGGACACGTCACACTTCACATTTGACATTTCTGTCTGCTGTCCGCTTCGGAATCTGAACGGGACCCGGATTTCTTGTCACCACTGCTCGAATTTTGTTTCGTTAGAAAAAACACTGGAAGTTGCTTTTCTAAAGATGTCTCGTGGCCGTGAGAGTAAAGGAGACGCCGCGAGCGGAGACGCCGCGAGCGGAGACGCCGCGAGCGGAGACGCCGCGAGCGGAGACGCCGCGAGCGGAGACGCCGCGAGCGGAGACGCCGCGAGCGGAGACGCCGCGAGCGGAGACGCCGCGAGCGGAGCCTCTGCTCTCTGACTGCTGCTTCCTCCGAGTTCAACACACCTCCTCTCTTCCTGCCAGGCTGTTATCTTCTCCCCGTCATTTTCTCCCAGCTTCCCTTCCCCTTCTGCTGTTTCTCTGTATCTTCTGCTGTTTTGATTTGTCTCCCCACGTTTACGCCAGGGTTTGACTGGTACACGCATGTTTAACTTTTGTTCTCCAGGTCTTGGTCTCCTTTTTAACAGTTTTGTTTTCCTAAATTTCCTTCCCTTAACAATTGCACATTTTTTTATTTTTTTTTAGCTTTTTTTAACGCAGCTGGGGTTAAAAAAAGGTTGTTCCAAATGGTTTGAGTTTAAAAAAGTCTGAAATTTAACGTCTCCTCAGTTTTACTTCCCGTGATCTTGTGAAGGATCGTGGAAAGTAATCGGAAGTTTCAGGGATTTGATGAAATCTCATGATCTAAATTTTATCCTTATGATTTACTTTTGTTGTCTTAGTTTTTAACAAACATCTTCTGCGAATGTTGATTCTGTGACAGCTGAGCTTTAGAAAACTCGTGTAAAACCTGAACATCTGGACTTTTCACTGATGAGGAGACTTTCATCAGCCGTCAAGCGTGCCGGTCAAATCCTCCGTCTGTCGCCGCCTCTTGTCTCCGATCTCCACATCCAGCATCAGGCAGGATGCAGGATCTTCTCTCCTCTGTGAGGATGCTCAAATTAGTTCAACTAACTGACCTTTTGTCTCACAAACACACTAAGCCATAGTGACGTAGCACAGCTTTTCCATCCCGTCGGTGTTGTTGGCCGTTCTCCTTCTCCAGTTACTCTCAAGGGTGTGTATCTCTGTCGCTGCTTTTATTGTTGTGTACCAGCATGTGATCAGAGTCGAGCTCAGCCTTTTTATTAAGTTGAATTTGACGTTAAAGATTCCTCCAGAAGCCGGATCCAGTTTATTTCAGTCCAGTGCCTTGACTGTTAAAGAAAGCGAGGGAGAAGCAGCTCACAAATGCATAGGACTTGAGTTTTTGAAGAGTTTTGCAGCTTTACGTTTCCATTCCTCTGATGAGGATTATATCAAAACTAGACATGGATTAAAGGATCAGGCCTGCGTTTTGATTTGATATTCAGACTGACTTTGGCTTTAAAACAGCTGAGAAGTTGGCGCAAACATGGTGATAAATGGGAGATCGGACCACTAAAGGTCCATCGAAGGACTTCAAAAACAGAGCTCAGATTTAAAGTATTAAGTCTGTTGATTATTCATTCCTGAGAGTCCAGAGTTTGTTGGAACATGTGAAAGATTTGAGACGCTTGAAGTGTCGGTGGCAGTGATTCTCTTGACTACAGTGACATCTGGTGGTGAGAGGTTCTTACTGCAGCCCTGGAATAAACGACAAGGCAAATAAATCACATAAAACATGTTTGTTTTAACCAAATCATTACTACTTTCAGTCTTAATTGTATATCTTTAAAGTGATGGATCATAAAACTGTTCAAATTAGTTATCCTAGTTCTGCTTTGACCAAAGAACAATAAACAGACTTGGGTACCATTGGGATCGTAATTATCTGAGTTACTATAGAAACGTATCTGTCTGGTATATATTTAGAAATACATCTGAAAACATGATTGTGCTCAAGTGATTGTTAATATCTGCCTCTAGAAAAGGAGATTTTGTGACTTAAATTTGCCCAGCGCTCCCTCCGAGAGTTCCACCACAGAGGCGTCCTGCATCTCCTTATTAAAAAATAAAGAAATAAATGTTTTATATGATGGAGCGTCAGGTTTTAACTGGTTAAACTGATTCAGGTTCCTCAAAGCAGGTGAATAAAACTGACTTAAACCACAGAATGAAACTAAAGGGGAGTTGTTTTGTACTGGCTTGCTGTCTTCAGAAGATCTGACCTGACATCAGGGGTTGTGGCTCGCTGCTGCAGGACGACTCGAGTTCATAGTTTACTGATATTTCTGTTGATACAAGAAGGCCATCTGAAAAATGACCGACTGACGTTAGTTTTGGCTTTCACACACACGGACGATGAGCTCTTTCACGTTTTCCAACTCTGATCTTTCCTGCAGCCGACCTTCCTCTGAGGTTTCTGAGCTGCGACAAAAATCTCCACGTTTCTGAATCGCTGTGTAGGTGATGTGTTGTGAAGGCTAATTTTCCAGATTTGTTCATTTATTTTCAAGACATGCGGGTGCTGTGGGGAACCTCAAGGGAGAACCGTCGGTTTAATGATGAGATTAGAGAAGCAGATTCGATGATGTTGGTGAAGGACCAGAGTCCCTCAGCTGTTGTATCAGGACCTGCGGCTGCTCCTTCACAACAGCAGAACATTAGTGAAAGACAACAAAGGAACCAGATGGTGGAAGAACCTCAGGAGGCCAGGAACTCTTATGAATGTACCATCCAATGTGAATTTAAAAATATATCTTTATCTACTTTTATTCACATTTTCCTTTTTCCTTGTTCATTTTTGTGCACTTTTGTTGTTTTTATTTTGTTTTTCTCTCATTTCCAAAAGCACAAAAGACTGAAGTTGTGCATGCAGGCAGAGGAACATGTGTGTCATCAAGAGACGAGCACGTGTAAGGTGTTCGTGGCGGCGACGGCCAGCAGCCGACGTCAGAACTGAGGCGCATCAGCTCGCTGTAGACGCGCAGTTTTCTTTTTGCTTTCGCGAGGACGCGATCCTCGAACAGTCGTAGGTGCGGTAAGCGGTTCTTGTGCAGTGTGATGTTGCATCACTTGACATAAATCCAAAGACAAACTTGAATCCTGATGTCTGACCATCGATCAGAGTGACGGCGTTCTGCCTCGTCACTTTTCTGTCATCTTCTCTCCGACGCCGCCATCCGTGTCCACGTCACGCTGGCTGCTTCATGTGTTGCAGGGCGGCATTTTATATTTGGTTACATATTATCCTGTTTTTAACCAAAAAAAAACAAGCAAAATGTTTGGTTTTAAATGAAATAAAGAGAGAAAGAAGTCAGGCTGGAAGTGTGTTTTTTTTTTTTTTTTAGTCTACGAGAAAATGATCATACTACACGTTTAAAGTTTAAAGGGCCTATTTTAACGTACTCTGCAGTGTAACTTTGATTTCTTAATTTAATTCTGAAGATTTTTGACTGTGAGTAGCAGGTTCTTGTAAAAACACCTGGCTGATCTGCAACACATTTGTTCATTCATGGATTTTCTGTTCTCTGTGAATCCATCAGTCCAAAGTTCTTAATTTCAGTGCTGTATGTGGCTGGATTTCACGCTGCAGCCCACGTAGTTCTGTAGTTTTAGAGTCTTAGCCGCTTCCTCGCGTAAGTCGTCGTTTACTGCCGAGGAGAGGCGTGCAGGATGTATCTGTAAAGTTTGTTTCAACCTTCACGTGGTGCAACATCATTCGTTCTCATATTCACACGTCCGTTATTTTAGATTTTCGGGATATAATGTTGACACTTTGTTCTGATGCCTTTCGGTTAGTGAACATTGTCAGAGACTCACCCCCTCCTTTATTTTTGTTCTTTCTATCAGTGACTTGTTTTTCTTCTGAAGTTGTTGAACCATGAAATGTAGCCGGCCGTCACCGACAGGAACACGAGTTGTGCAGATGGTTGCAATCCCCCCTTCAGAGGTTTAAACGTGTGAAACCAACCTGAGAAATGTATAAAACTATTGCTGATAATCATTCCATTGCACATAGTTTACTTTGCATTTGAATGCAAGATTAAAATTTTTGTGGGGAACTCTGTTTTAATGTGTTAACATTATTATTATTATTGTTATTATTGATATAAATGTAAATATTTCATTGCGGCTAATAAGCCGTTTGGCATTTATATGAAAATCTTCTAAGCTTATGGATGAAAATGATATTGATGAGCAGCAGACATTTTAATAAACTATATTTGTTACACTTCGGTTGTGAATAAAACATGTTTTAATAAGTAGCATGTTTGGATTGGTGTCGTGTTTACAACCACCAGAGCCAAGTTTGTTGTATTTAAGTTATTTATTTAAGATGAGCATGTTGATTGAAGTTTCCACTTGGTCTCGACACAAATGTTGGTACAAAGGTGTCTGTAATTCAGTCATTTAAAAATGTAAAACTAGATGGTTTTGTTGAATCTGAATTTAAATGTTATGTCCTGTTTGATAACATGACACATCCCTGCTAAGCCAAACAATTGAATTGAATTAAAAAAAATGAATCAAAATGAATTACGCTGGTTGGGAACAGCGGAAACGAGGAGGAGAAGCTGCTCGGTGGGTTTTACTACGATGACCTGAGATAATCCGTTTATGGGTGTAAAAGCCTCCTGCCACTCACCTGTAATGAGCTGGGACAGACTCCGGCAGACCCCCGTGACCCTGCAGAGGATTGGGGATGGATGGATGGATGGATGGATGGATGGATGGATGGATGGATGGATGGATGGATGGATGGATGGATGGATGGATGGATGGATGGATGGATGGATGGATGTAAAAAAGCAAACCAAAAAAACGTCCAATTTTGCCTTTAAAGATTTTCCTTTCAGATGTTGAACTTCAACAGAAATGAATGAATTTTGTTTGCAGACGATGTTGCAGTGTCTCATCAGAAATCTCACAGCTCAGCTGATCGTTCTTCAGGCAGATCTTTCGTAAATCTGTCTTTAAATACAAACATTTAGGTTCCTAAAATTGTTGAAATCAGTACTAAGTGAATACATTACAAATAGACATTTTAAAAGTTAGGACTGTTTTTGTGAGAAAATATAAATTTTAAAAATTGGACCTGATCATAATATTTTGACAAATACAATCAATTTTCTTTCACCTTGCAGTTTATATATTTAACAAAAAAGAAGAAAAGAAATGTTGGCAATGTTAAGACCGCCTTTACTGGTTTAAAGGGCACGTCGCAGCCAGGCGGGGCAACTCCTCAGCCCGCGACTTGACCATCATCTGGTTCAGACTCGCCACCAAATCCAACTTTAACGATCTACGGTTTGTGTCCAGGTTGTGTCTAAATGCTCAGAAACCACATGAAGTACATTTGTTATTGGATTTTAAATGATTTGAAGACAAATTCATTCTTTTTTTTTTATTTAAAATAACCACTCCGAGTCTGATACATCAGTTAATGGCAAAGTAAATACAGTACTGTTTGTGCTAAGTATTATTGAATTCTTTAACATTTTCTAAACTCAGGTATTATGTGAATTTGATTTTCTCCCCTGGTTCTCTGCGTCAGCGCTGGATGAGTTATTTTTGATGCGACGCAGAGCAGCAGCATCAGGATCAGCATCAGCAGCAACAGCATCAGGATCAGCAGCAGCAGCATCAGGATCATCAGCAGCGGGATCATCAGCAGCATCAGGATCAGCAGCATCAGGATCAGCAGCAGCAGCAGGATCAGGATCATCAGCAGCAGGATCAGCAGCAGCAGGATCAGCAGCAGGATCAGGATCATCATCAGCAGCATCAGGTTTAGCAGCATCAGCAGCAGGATCAGCCGCAGCAGGATCAGCAGCAGGATCAGCAGCAGCAGCAGCAGGATCAGCAGCAGCAGCAGCAGGATCAGGATCAGCAGCAGCAGGATCAGGATCAGCAGCATCAGGATCAGCAGCAGGATCAGCAGCAGCAGCAGCAGGATCAGCAGCAGCAGGATCAGCAGCAGCATCAGGATCAGCAGCAGCAGCAGCAGGATCAGCAGCAGCAGCAGCAGGATCAGCAGCAGCAGCAGCAGGATCAGCATCAGCAGGATCAGGATCAGCCGCAGCCGCCTTTGGTCCGGTTGCTCTGAGGTCACGGCTGAAGGTATTCGTCAGTTTTATTTATAGTGTACAGTCCAACTTTACAAATCCCAGATCTGCCTCAAGAGACTTTACAAACTGTTTGGCATTCAGAGTCCACCATAGTTACACCCTCAATTCAGTCATCCCAGAACCACCCCAAGGAGAAAGGAATGCTGTCGGAAAACCGGACCTAAAGCACCTTCGTTGAAAAGATCAGAGTAGCACACGCTTCTCAGCCCTCTTTGAAGCAAAGTCTTTCACCTGTTGCTCCCAAGTACCAGAAATTCACATCAGTTTAAATGAACATTTTAATTATATTTGTTTAGTGTTTAACATGACCTATTTTAAAAGCTACTTCTTATTGTGAAAACAACATACCAAATAACCCATCAAGACTGTTGGGTCTGAAAGAGGCACAACGTAGTTGTTTGTACCGATAAAAAACATATTAATAAATACTGAAACGCATGTACGTTTAACTGTTTTTTACTCAGTTCGTGAACTAAACTCCCGGGAAAATGTGCCACAGTAAAGAGAGCTGAAGTAATATCTGATTTTTTTCTATTTTTGTTCATTCAATAAAGCAAAGAAAGCTTGTGTATAGACTGTTTCACATAGACGGGAATATCTACATATTTTTTGTTTTTTGCATATTAAAGAAACAATTCAGTTTAGTCTGCACCACCTTTCACGCCCCGTCTGCACCACCTTTCACGCCCCGTCTGCACCACCTTTCACAGCCCGTCTGCACCACCTTTCACAGCCCGTCTGCACCACCTTTCACGCCCCGTCGGCGCCGCCTCCACTTCCTTCTTCAGGCGGTTTTACAGTTGAACAGTTGCACTGAAGAATAATCCAAACGTCTCCCATGTTAGCGAGGTAAATAAATAAGTGACAGATTCATCAAGCAAACAATTAACATGATGCTCATATGTGATCAGTGAGACCCGACCAAAACTTTGAGCTTTGATTCCTGTATACATGAATGAAGAAGTCTGTTCTGGTTGTAAAACCCGTCGGCACCACTAGAGGGCAGGAGCAGCGCAGAAGAGGCGGAGTACGAGCCTACTGTTACATTTGTTTTTCACTTTCTTTCACATATTTTACTTTAGTTTAGTTTTAGTGTTGTAGGATGCTTTTGTGTTTGTTTTTCCCCTCCACCACATACAACCAGTAGCATCCTTGTATGTACAAAGTCCTCCCTGGAGCAACATTACCACTTAAACTAGATGAGGTCTAAAAGCTCAGAAAGGTCCGGGTAGGTCAGCATCCGTCAGCATCCCATTACTTAAAGCATGAAGGAGCTGTATGTCCCTGTGGGAGAGGCGATGAGTCACAGCGATATATTTGAAGGCTTTAACTTATATAGATGCTACATGTGGCTTTGAAGACACTTCTTTTGAATGCAGCGATACTAAAGATAATTTAGTGAACAGAGGTGATTTTGCTCTTCTGACATGAATATCTCTTGTTGAATTTGTTCGCTTTAGTGCCACTCGAGTCCCCGCCTCTTATCTGCGTCCACATGTTCTGATTCTCCAGATCATCTGTGCTTATTTGACATGTTTTATCATCTTTCTGTCACAGGATAAAAGTTTTCAATAATGCTTCATTTTTATTGGGATAACATTTGTAAATGTTGGCCATTTTCTACCATTATTCTGGTATTTTTTGGATTTGCAGCCTTAATGAGGTCCCACGGGTCGTCTCACGCTGTTCCCAAGCTGGTGCCCACTGTCCCAGTGGGAAGTTGAATGTGTAAATAGCTGTGCTATTGAATAAAAACATAATATAACACTAGGGTGAGTTGCAGTTGGGACTTCCTCCCAGTCCAAAAACATGTTCAACAGGTTCACTAGTGATTGTCCACGGAGGTGAGTGTGAGCATGTGCATGTTTGTCTATAAAGAGTCCAGGATGGACCGCTGCCGTTTTCCCAAAGAGGTGTGGGATTGGCTCCAGAAGGTCTCCTTGACCGCAAGTTGGTGTAAGCGAGTATATATGGATGGATGGATGGATGGATGGATGGATGGATGGATGGATGGATGGATGGATGGATGGATGGATGGATGGATGGATGGATGGATGGATGGATGGATGGATGGATGAAATAACATGTCTGTGTGATATGTTAAGAGTATTTGAAAAAAAAGCAGGTCAGTTTTGAGACACTTTAATTTTATACTCTGTCTCTGTAGTTGTAGTATGAGATGTTTTCAAAGCAATGTACCACCACGTCCATCCGTCCATCCATCTGTCTATCTATCCATCCATCCGTCTGTACATCCATCCATCCATCCGTCCATCCATCCATCCATCCATCTTGTCCAGTTTTACAGGGAGTGAACTTTCACGTACTTAACCCTTAGGAGTATGTTAAACCACACATTTATGTAAAATCAGAGGTGTGGTTTCATGACTAACGACTGTATCACAGTCTAACGTGACCGGTTGTTGTTAAAATAACAACCAACGATAAGTCGTCACTTTAACTACACCGCACTTTTAGTCAACTTGACTTCTGAGCTGTGAAAGAAGACCTATAGCAGCATAATCACCTTATTTAAAGATAACTATTGTAGTAAGACTGCTGCGGTTGGCTCTGGGTGGGTCTGGGAGGGTTCAGGGATGAACTCTGGTCGGAGGCAGCCTGCTGCAGCCAGCAGGAGGTAAACTGGTACCTGGCGCTGCCTGAGGAAGACTTTATCAAAGCAGTTCAGCTAAGCTTGTGCTGAGCTTTAATAACTAACTTATATCTGGCATAAGCTGAGTGTGTTCAACACTCTGCCAGGTTTGTTTGGAAGGTCGTGGAGACTTGACGTCGAGCAGAGGTCCGATAGATGGGCTTGTCTTCAGAAAACCCACGGGTGTCATTACAGAAGGCTTTTCCGCTTCATTTCATACATCTACGCCAATTTCCCAAATCACTAACGTGCGCAATCGCACTGCCAATTCTGTCATTGCAGTACACAGCAAGTACCCAGATGGTGCATTCATGACCGTCAGAAAACTGAACGCTGCACACGTTACCACCCAATAAATTGTATTATTTTATTTATGATTGACATAAAATCTTGGCGGTGGCATGGCTGTTATTAAAGTGGAGCAGCCAAAGAAAAACGATCACTTCTGTCGTTTCCAGGAAAAGAAGAACAGCACTTTTAAAGTGGGACAACACGTATTCACGCGCTGCACATGTAGGAACAAACGTAGCTCACTCAGAATGCAGTTCCATGATTACTCCGTTTTCAACTATCCCACAAGGAAATCTTAGCAAATAAGTTTCATTTTGAGTCATTTACTATGCAGAGGTTGTCATAATGAGCTGGCTGTGAGACTCGTTTTCTCCAGTTCATTATGGATGCCTGCAAATAAGCAGCAACCAAAGAGAGAGAAGTTTCTTCCAGCCCATTTCATCCTGATTCTTGACTTCCACACTTCTCAAACTGAAGTCAATGATCTGCTGCTGCCTGTGCAGGGGTCTGTGTCTGGGTTCTCGTTCCACTTATACGTTCTGGTTGTTGTTGGCTGGTCCATAGCAGGTGGTGTTTCGGATCAAAGCAGCGTCCGACAGTGTTTTACGTTTGGTTCCCTTCAGCGTTGAAAGTGTTTTTCCATGTTTCGCAGTCTCTTCCCACCAGTTTAGCTCCTTAAGGGCTGTGTGAACGATGCTCAGTGTTCAGAACAGACTTCAGAAGTTGAACACAGAATCAGCTGGAGTCACCTCACATCTGGTCCAGTTGTTCAGATCAGGTTTGCCACGTTCCTCGCTGCTGCCCATTCAGCTCGTTGGTCTGAAACCGGAGCTCCACTTTCAAATTCATATTTGATACAGATGGCCCCTCCCGTGTCCTGAAACCACTTAGAAGCCTGCACATCACAGCGTGAAAGAGGTAACTATCTAACAGCCCTGCTACGGGAATAGACGCCGGACTGTGTCAGGATCTGGTGGGTCCCCAGTGATGGTCCCCGGACGTCAAATGCTGCTGCATTAAGAGAGAAATATCAGGTGATATCTCAGATGGTCCACAGGTTTTTACTGCCAGAAACTAAACTGAAAACATTTCTGTTTAATAAAGCATATAGTTAGTGTATATTTAGTACCTTCATGTGTCAGGCCCAGTAGTCAAAGCTGCAGCTACAGGACCAGATTAGAGCAGCTCATCTTAAACAGCTTCGGTGTAGATATGCTGCTGTAGACCTGCTGCAGGGGGGCACCAACATGATCCACTGAGTGGTGCCTTTCACCTTCTCTGTTTCTCTTTGCCTTCTCTGTCTCTTCTTCACCTCAACCCTCATTTATTAACAGTATCCCATAAACTTAATTGTGGTCCATTGTTCTTGTAGTTTTTTGTGCTTGTCTGGCCCTTCTTTTACTCTTCTTTGCATGTCCTGCGGACCAGAGCCTCAGGAGCTGCTTGCTGACCTGCAGTTCCACCTCTGACCATCCCAGTGTCTGCCTTCACCTGTTTGTATGGATGTCTGTTGGATACTTGCTGACATCCCGACCTGCAGTCCTCATCCCCTTGTATCACCGTCTATCCATATATCACCCAGATACACAGAAGTCTAATTGGACTACCAAGGACAGTTACTAATGTATCCTGTCTTGTACCTTTGACGGTGTCTCTATGTCTCTATTCTCTCTTTACAGGAGGGTCCCCCCTTATGATCCAGGTCCTGGTCCAGGTTTCTTCCCTCTTAAAGGGGAGTTTTTCCTGCCACTGTTTATGTAATAATTGGATCATTTAACTTAAGATGGGAAGATGAATCAAAGGGACTTTCTAAATGAACAAAAACAATAAATAACAAAATGAAACGGGTTGTTACAGACCTCAGTCAGACTCTACATACTTATTTTCAGCAGCATTTCTTGTCGTCATGGTTACAGCTGGAGCAAAGCCCTGACCCTGCGGTGCATCTCACCGTGTTTTTATAAAGTCTTCTCATACTTTCCTCTCTATAAACCCTCACAACTGTGGCGTGGTCCACAGTGTTTTCACGAAACACACTGAAATAGTTGCACAAATTACAGCGTAAAAAGACCACGACAAAGTGACGCAGCTGAATTATTTGGTTTGGTTTGTTTTGTCCCAAAATGACGAGCTGCTTTTGCATCATTTCTGAGACGTAAGTGTCGATAACTGCTAGTTTGACAAGGCTATGACTCACCTCAGCTGAGCATCGAGAGGCTTGTTTGTGGTCTGTTTTTCTTCTAATGATCCAAAGACATGATGTTCTGTACAATCTGTGTGTTGCAGAGCCTGTGAGGCACCACATTGTTTACATCCAGGACGCGTCACTGCTAATACAGGCAGAGTTTATATTGTGCTTGAGAAGGAAATTTGTGGGACAAAACCATGAATCCTTCTCTAGTCAGCAACCTGACAGCTTCCACTGAACATCCTGTTATATAAAATGCAAACTTCAGTATTATTTTATTGTCCCAGACTTCTAAAACCTTACGCATAGGTTTAAAAAGTGGTTTATATTTGGGTTTCAATGGACTGAACGGGATTGAGGCGGTTCAGTGACGACACGACTGGGATAATCACAGTTGCACTGCGTTGTTTCATCTCACATCCGGCAGCAGCGTCCCTGCAAAGCAGGTTCAGATGGGAACGTCGTTTGTTGGGAACAGCAGGCAAACATGCAGAAATCTTACAAGCACGTGACTCTTTCGCTCATTACTCCTCTTTAGATCAAAGCAGAGGAGGGCCAAAGTTAAAAGCAGATGAAGGAAAGGAAAGAGAGGAGGGAAACATTTGTTAGAGCAGTAATAACACGGGTGACAGTGGCCAAGGTCATTGAGCCGTCTTCTTGCCAACGAATCATAGTGGCAACCAAAAGGAGATTTCAGGGGGGTGACAGCCGGAGCGGGAGCCCTGCGCTGAGTTGCACCCAGACATGAATGAGAGTTGGTCTGTTCCTGGCTGTTTGTTTTCCCTTCTTCAGCCTCTATTCTTCTGTATTTCACAGCATCTCCACTTCAGTGGCTCGCACTCGGTGTGACTGACAGTGAGCTTTGTCGCTCATCTTTCTCCCCACCGGTTCCATCAATATAGTTCCCCTTCAACACGACTTGGACTGCTGTGTTTAGCTGTTTGAACTCAGGTTTGATCTCTCCAGGCCCGATGTCACCGAACCTAATCACGGCACGGTGATCACAAACTGAGCGGAGCAACACTACCGCAGCATCTGTATTCCTCAAAATGTCTTTACTTCAAGTTTGGGCCTAAACACACAGAGGATTGTTAGTAAATCTGCTGAATTAGGGACCTTCTTTCCTCTCTTGTACTTATATTTTCCTGAAAAACATAGTATTCAGAGTTTCTACTTAAATATACATGTTTTATTTCTTAATTCCTTAATGTTATTATAAAAAAAACCTCTTGCAAACAATTTGATGTTGGACTCCTGCAGCATATCGTTGAAGAGTATGTTGGCCATTTGCACGGTGAGTTTAATCCGTTCATAGACGTAATAATGCATAAAGAATAGCGTCATATTTGCGTAACATTTCATCAGAGAAAGTCCTGCGGTTTCAGTGCAGAAGTGCTGCTCTGCTCCCCAGTGAGGAGCTGCTCTTTTTATTTTTGTCCACTCATAACATGCCCACCTTTGTGGAAAACTGTAAGAAAAAAATGCAAAAAGACTGAGATAAGAAACTAATATAAATGTATTTTGAGCCAGAAACAAACCTTAATTAATGTTATAAAAACGAGACAAATCAAAGACGGCAGCGTGATTTCTGAGTGATATTAAAGATGCATAAGTGCAGCAAAGGAAACAATGAATTTATTATTAACTAGACAAGTCGAAGAGTACAGAAAGAAGTGGGAACAAGATTGTGATTTTGACGTAGATGCTGCGGTGAAAATAAAGTTGCTCTGAATAAAACACGCTGCCAAATCAGCTGCAGGGTTAGGGTTAACCCTGTTAAAATGTGGGACTTTCTTTCACTAGGAGAAACTTTCTAGGATTTGAATAATGCGGTTTGTGTCTCACCATAAACACATTCTTACACACGTGTAAACAAAAACTGTCTTGGCTGCATCCAGAAGTCGTCCGTTATCTGTTTCCATTTTCTCGTCTTTGTGGGCGTCTTTGAGTCATTATTGTGTGTTACACCACCACCATATATGTATGTATATTGTGTCCATGAGTGTGTATTTTATGAGCTTCAAACGGACTCCGATGCATTTCCAAGCGATGGTCCGTTTCCGAGACGAGTCCTTTTGCTGCTGTTGTCGTCGTTCTGTTCCTCGGTGAAGCTCAGACTTTGTACAGGCTGAACATGTGATGTGCTTTTAATCAGTTTATTCGCAGCACTGGCTGCAGTCTAATATCAGTAAGGTTAAAAAAAATTAAATTAAACATTTGATTTTACTCAAATATTTCACAAACCAAAAACCATGTGTGCTTTTACAACAACGGTCATTTGAATGAGACTGTTTTAACTATAGTTAGAAAAGTGCTGGTCATTTTCAAGCGTTACCATGAATATTCAGGTTCTCCTTTTGATGCAGTGACTTCTACACATGTAATGTCTCTCTCACAGAGTCGTGTGTCCACGACTGTCCGCCATCGTCCATCCACGTGTGTACTTGACAGAGGTTTTGAATAAAAATCCATCTGTCCAGCACAGTGGAACATCAAAGCATCTGATCATGTCTTCTGGATGGAGGTGAACCATCGTCAAGAACCAGGAAAATGAAGTCCAGCTGTGATGATTCAAGCCTTCGTTACCGTGACCTGGTCGACTGAGAGTCTACACCGGAGTAACACTAGAACAAATGAACCAACTACTGGCCGGTGACCTGTATTTACTAAACATAGAAGTTCCTGTCGGGCATCATGGTGGTCGAGATGATGATGGTCACACGTGACAGAGCTCTGAGCATGAAGAAGCTCCAGAAAAGAATTGGAAGTACTACCAGAAGAGCAAAGCTCCAGGAAATCTCTCTCTGTCTTGCTCAAGGTTGCAAGCATCTGTGAACTGCCTGGACTGGCAACAGGAAAGCCAGTGACTGACGTCGTGTCCAGTGTGCAACATCAATAGAACATGAAGAGCCTTCATCAAGAACCCAGTGGTGCTGTGGAAGACAGTCCTGAAGATCAGCTGCATAAGTCAACATCAAGGATGCATACCAAGATGAACTTCCCCCTCTGCCTCCACCTCCTGAGCCATATTATCACAAAGAAGGGCTCAGATTCAGGCTCCTAAGTGGAACGATCACCAGTCAGCTTCATAGATAAATTAGCTGTCATTTAGACAATATAACTGTAGTCAAACTGTATCCAAGTAATGTGAGATGATCACAACGGAGGTTCCTGAGCTACCATACTATTATGATAGTACAAAGCAGAAGACGGGACAGTCTGAAATACTTTAGGATCCCACTGGCAAATGATGTCAGCCACAATGAAATGTGAAGTGATGCAGGTCCCGGAGAATTACGTGAACAGGACAAAACGTGTCAATGCAAGTGGTTAGGTCAAAGTTCAGCACCTTCAGACTGCAGACTAAGAGCAAGGAGGTGGGCTGGGGACTAGTGAGCACCAAAGCCCTTATCCAAGACGAAACAAGCTCCTGAAGTGCACAGAAGATGGCCTCCAGGGATGAAGAGCCAGCGGTAACTGGACCACTCAGAGGTGTGACAGGATCCAGTAGATTCCAGGAGCAAAGTCTGATATCTGTCCCAGAAGAGGGCTGCACCAGGAACTGCTAGGATTCAAGACAAAAGTGTACGCCCTTTTAGCTGTAATATAGAATCAGCTGGTCCTTAAAATCAGGTTCAAAACAAAACACACGAACAAAGATCAATAACAAAGTGCAGTGCCGTTTTTGTGACAAAAGGGAATCTTCATAGACGAGTAATCTGTAAAAGTTCAGTGTACTCCATGATTCAAAAGGTTAAAGAACCAACCTGAGCAGCAGAAACCCGAGGCGCTCCTTTTCTGTTTGAAAGGATCAGCCTATCACGTTGTGGAGAAATCTTTCCTCTTTTCAAAGCTCCTTCGGCGGTTTTAAGGTTGCAGGCCCCTAGTTTATGCGCAGCTCTAAGAAACGGTGTATGACAGCTTTCTTTGTTCCTCCACAGATCTTCTGTCTGCTTTCCAGAGCTGCCTCTGCAGTCTAGTTGCCTTCTTTCTCTCCAAGTAACTAAGCTTTTCTCCAACAACCAGCTCTATTTCTTCCTGCTTTCTGCGCATTTGAGTTCTGCTAAGAGCTGAAACAAATGCAAACTTTGCATTTACTGAAATAAACGTTGTTGCAATGGTTATGTCATATTCCCATATATTGGCTCCTTTTGCATTTAGCAGATTTGTTTGCAAAATATTGCGTTAATTCACTGACTCAATAACCCCATGTTTATCTAACCAGCAGGTTGAATCCAAAACGTCGCAGCTTTACGCCAAATTCGTGTGCGTTTCTCAAATTCGTCCTCCTGAAGCTTGTCAGTAGCTGCAAACCCACTCACTTCCCACTCCATTATCCTGTCAGAAAACCTGAAAGCTCTCGGATGAGCCGTCTCTCAGTACACATTTCCACACTCAGACTCCATTAAGCAAGGTCGTCAAGGATAACAAGTCTCCGTGTAAAGTTTGTAGCCTTAGTAGTTTTGAGTTCTCCGTCACATATTAATCACTTGGTGGTCTCTTCACCCAGTTCAGTCAAGTCGTCGTCTGTTTCAGAGTCGCAGCGATGAACTTCCAAGCGTGGACTGCTAAAAGCACTTTGTAGTTTTTCCTCGGCGGTCACTCAGCTAAAGCTGCATCATGTTTTCTTCTTCTCCATTTATTTGTTTTTAACAGCAGCCGTCTCCATCATCATCATCATCACAGAACAAACAAGTTGTCTGCTCTTGATGTAGGAAACATCCTGAGTAAAAGTCAAACCAGCCACACGTGAATATGTTTTGAAAAAATCTTTAATTAATGTTTGAAAAGAAAAAATCAAAATCCTATAGCAACATGGAAACTAAACTTTCTACGTAAAGAAAACATTCAAAGCGGTTAATAATGGATAAATACAGTCTTCTGCACTCAGCCAACAGGGAGAAAAGAGCGTGATGACATGTGGATTTACTCCCAGCATCCTCCATAAGCTGGCAGCGGAGCGCAGGGATGATCACAGCTCCGCGGTGCCTTTGAATGTGTCTCCATATACGCAGAGCTTACACAAGCCCACCTTCTGAATCCATAAATAGGCCGAGCATACATATGCATACTTTTTTAACATGGCTTTTATCGAGGGAAAAGCTAAAAAAAAACAACCAAAGCTCTGCCAGCGAAGATGCTGGATAGAGAGGGAGTTAAAAAAACAGACGAGTAACAAAAGGTCTCACTTTTTATTTCCTGTTTAAGAAATTCTACAACTATTTTTCATTCTTGACAAATTATTCATAATATTTCAATTTTACTAGCAACAGTACTCTGCTTGAGTTGAGAGGCAAAGTGAAGAGGAGCGTGCAAAGCAGGGATTTGGTTACGACTGCAGTGTAAAGGTGCAGAGAGGCCCTGCTCAACGCGCTCGGGGCGGCCGCTGCAGAAACCTGATCCCCTCGCTGCTTTAACCTGGATCATGAAACATCGCAGAGCAGTTGGCTTGTTGACTTCAGTCTTCTTAGAGACGTGTGAATGTGAATTACATCGGACAAATAAGACTGCAGCAGTTCATTTGAACTGCAAAACTAAAGTCAATTCTGATTCGGATGAGGCACTAGCGGAGGGACGCCCAGACTGGGATTATGCGTAAAGGAGATGAACAACAAAGACAAACTTGTGTTTTAACAGCAGCGAAGTTGAAGGAAAAACAGGAGCCATAAACCATGTTTGAAATATTGTGAGCGTATGCCTATTTTTCTAAAATTAACATTTATATTTTCATGAATCCTGTGTTCACCATTTATATACAGTTTTTACTTTCCCTGTCAGTTAATCAAAATCACCTCGCCTGTCTCCTGCTGTTCTGTCTCCCCTTTGTTTGTTTTTACCAGGACAGAATTCAAACAGAATATTGAAAAGCAAAAACCCAAGAAAATCAGTGTCAGTGGTTATTTTTTCCATGTAAAATTTAATTCGAAATGTAAAAAGTGTTCAAAATAAAGACGTGTGTCTTGTATTTCTGTTTGAATTCGGCATAAATTTAAAATGTCTAGGTCACATGGTTATTAAGGTATTTTCAAAAACCCAAACCCCCAGTGGCACTCGAGGACCAGGGTTGCCTACCCCGGATCTAACATATGCAGGGCAGGGTGCACCAAGGACCAGGGTTGCCTACCCCGGATCTAACATATGTAGGGCAGGGTGCATCGAGGACCAGGGTCGCCTACCCCGGATCTAACATATGCAGGGCAGGGTGCATCGAGGACCAGGGTTGCCTACCCCGGATCTAACATATGCAGGGCAGGGTGCACCAAGGACCAGGGTCGCCTACCCCGGATCTAACATATGCAGGGCAGGGTGCATCGAGGACCAGGGTCGCCTACCCCGGATCTAACATATGCAGGGCAGGGTGCATCGAGGACCAGGGTTGCCTACCCCGGATCTAACATATGCAGGGCAGGGTGCATCGAGGACCAGGGTTGGGGAACACTGATCTAGAACATCCTTACTTACAGGTAAAAGCAAGTGTCTAGCAACCTGTTAAAATGCATCAGAAAGCAGAAAATGACATTATTGATTAATATTTTCTGCGGGAGGAGCCTTCAGACCCCACACCAGTGTGTGCCCCCCCTCCAACAGTACAAATGCCTCCAACGCCCCTGTTCAAGAGCAGATTTACAAGCTCTACTCACTATACTGTCTGTGCCCCACCCTCCATAGATGACGGACGTTTTTCATATATTAATATCAGAACACTGTTTCTAAATCAAATTTTATATTGGAAGCTTGGCTCCTACAGTATAATGGAAAAATCCAAGAAGGAATGCTGTGTAGCAGATCATTTTAAGGCTAAATTTGATGTCCTATCTCCTTTTTCTTGACAGATAGGTTTCAGGTGAAAGCTGAGCATGAGGAAGTCGAAGATCTATATCAGACGAGAGAGCTGAGGGTCTCAGACCAGACTTTTCTTCTACTACAAAAATTTCAAGAAGTTCTGACTGTATTTGTTTCACCTCAACCGCAAACCCCTGTGATAGTGATCATGTTGTGGTTCCTCCTGCACTCTGAGAACTTGAAAATTAAAGGTTTGTTCAATAAGTAAACACTGGCAGCAGCCCTCTGGTATTTTGACGAGCATGAGCACTATCACAGAGCCAGGGCTGAGATGATAGTTTGGTGCATTATGTGAAGTGGAGGTGTTTAAAAGTGGTGGAAAGTTGAGCCACCTACTCCTGCTACAAAGCGGTCCCCTTAAGTTTAACGCCGATGGTACTAGCAGACTTTCATATTCAGACCTGTTATCAAACATGTATGCCCAATCGGCTTTAATTTACTAATTACATATTACTGCAAATTCAAATAAAACATCAAACGTAGTCATTGCACCTAACCTGATGTGACTTGTTGTAATATGTGAGAAGCATGAGGTGTTGAATAATGTGGTAAATGCTGTTGCACTTATATAGCACCTTTTTAACCTTATCCAGGTTCTACAAACCGATGTACATTTAAAGTTCTCATTTTAACGCCGACACAGACGCACTGGCTGTGGCTGCAGTACTTCTCTTACAAAGTCACTATATATACGAAGCGCTTTTGATCTTTACACTTATACCCTAGTTAACATGTGACGGGGACATGGGTCCCATTCGTTGACCTTCCAATGGGAGGACAACAAACTCACAATGTTCTGATGTGTTTTGGCTTTAAATTCAGTAACTTTGGGCAGATCTGCTACACCTATTAAGAATCTGCATTTTTGAGTGAGTTCAGATACTTTAACATTTAATTCAAATACAAAAATACATTATTAATCCCGTGAGGGAAATGAATTGTGTTTCATTAATTAGTTATTCCATCCATTGGCAGTATGGTGGCTTTGTGGTAAGCACTGGTGCCTCACAGCAAGAAGGTTCCTGGTTTGACTCCTGGACCCAGCAGGAGTCTTTTTGTGTGGCGTTTGTACGTTCTCCACTTGCGGGGGTTTTCTCCGGGTGCTCCGGCTTCTTCCAACAGTCCAAAAACATGTATGTTGGGTTGACTGACGGTTCTTAATTGCCTGTACGTACACGTGTGTAGTTGATTGTCTATACAAGTGGCCCTGTGTTGGACCGGTGACCTGCCCAGGGTGCACCCCTGCTGGGATAGGCTCCAGCAGACCCCGGTGACCCTGTATAGGATTAGGTGGATGTATAAGATGGGTGGATAATTATTTATTAAATATTTCAGCCTCTGCTCCAACAAAAATGTAAAATTCTGTGTCAACTGGAAAAACTCTTCATCCTCAGCTCTTAGGTCAACTTTCCTAATTTTTTTTTTCCAAGTTTGAATGTTGTGACTCGATGCATGGACGGGCACCTACAACAAGAATGACTATCTCAGACTTCAGTCCAGACGCCAAACTCGAAGAGCTTGCTGGAATTTCCTCCTAATTGTTCAGCTGTCACTATGAATCTGCATCATCATCATCGGGGCCTCTAACCACAGACCATGTAGCCAAATTTATTTACCCCACATGTCACAGCTGACTTGTGGGGTAAATATATGATGTTGGCACAATAGAAAGCTGGACGTTAATCCTTTTTTGATTTCTCACACTTAAAAAGATTACCTACCGTCAATAAATCTTCCACACTAGCAGACATGAAAACAGATTTACTTGCAGATTTTTGCAGCCAATCCTGTGCAGAACATATTGTTTTGCCAAAACCTTTGCCAGAATTTTGTCAAATACCATTAGATATCTAGACATCCAACCCAATTAATGAAGTGGCTGTGGTAAAGAGATGCATCACGCTATGGGTAGTTAATCACCATTAAAGAAAATGACCATTCAGTTCTCCGGAAACTGAACGGAGGTTGCAGGTTTGTTGGAGCAGCGAACATAAGTTATTATAGCCAGAGCTGCTGGGATGTGACTGATAAACTTTGTGCTAATCTGATTTTGTGTTTCCTTTGTACAAACTTGCTCACAAAACAACGTTCCCTGGTGCTACGCAATCACGTTTAAATTTGATCATTTGAACTCCGGTGTTAACGCTGTGCTGTGTATATTTCAAAGAGCAGATATTAGATTGTTGTGGTTATTATGTTATCAACTTTATTACTTTTTGGCCATGCCGAGGGGCTTTCACAACTGAATCATGGTGTTCTGTATTTCCAAAGCAGGAGGAAGCTCTCAAACCTATAAAATATTACATTTATTAAGCTTAAAGAAGTGAAGTGCTAATGTGTGCCTCGGTTTTATAGCTTCCAAAAATAGAAACACAGATGGACGACAAACAAGTGTGTCTGTGGATGTGCAAATGGCCATTTGTTTGGAGTTACATCGTCAAACCCTGGTGTGCAGCCAAGAACAATAGAGAGCAGTCCATCATTTTGTTGCACCAGACTAACTCCATATTCCCACAGCTCTCCCAATTTACAGTTTCCCAAAATGCTAGCATTGTTCTGATGTTTTTTGTTTTTTTTTTCCATAGTAATCCCTAATGTGTGTCAGGAATACAGTGTGTTTGCACAGACGCACACGTATGGATGTCTGATGTATCTCCATTAGCATTGCTTTGCTCAGTTATGTTGTGATTAAAAAGCTGATTCAGTCAGCTCAAAGCTGAGCCCACTCGCCCTCTTCATCATTTGTTAGGAGCAAATTAAATGAGAATGTTTTTTGTTTTTTTGTTCTTTAATAAAGTATAGGCTGGTGTAAGATACACCGTAGGAAAAGATTAACAGCCAGGATACACAATACCACAAGGAAGGCTGTTAGCAGGTCCCTGAAGGATTCTGGTTCAATTGTTAAATTCAGTTTTTAGATTGCCCTGGGTTTACATTTTTTTTGCCAGAAGAAACAAAGAAAGTGTAAGTTAGGACAATAGGGAGTGTAGGTTCCCAATGAACCTATCAGGGCGAGAGCGTGTGGCTGACGCGTGTTCTTCACAGAAAAAGCCCAACGAAAAAAGGCGCGTTTCGTAAATTGCGGAAAAAAGAGGGTTATCATCCACTTGTGGTCTTTTTCTTGCTTTATTAACAAAAAGGAATAATAAACAGTCAACACGAAATCCACTTCCACTTGAATACGTATATGACTTTTCCGTACACAAAATCCTTTTACTAACTGAACGCGTTATCCTTTTCTTTACAGAACACGTACTTCCAATGTGAACACGTTTTTCTTTTCCCCAACGAACACGTTAGCTTCTTCTGTTTTAAAACACGTTCAAAAAACCATGCGCGCTCCTCTCTCTGTCACCTGCAGCCCTCCACTTCCCCCTACGCCAACTAGCTCCGCCTTCCTATGACGTCGCCTACGTTCCTCTCTTAAAGGTACAGGATTATACCCTATTTCCGCGTCATGAACAACCAATTATATCCACGTCTTACACAAGCATGACAGATAAAAGGAAACACACTAAAAATCTGAATTAAATCAAACAGTTTTCATCTACATCAATAAACTAAAAGGTCAGGTCTAAACGGCATCAATTAAAGTTAACATAAATCACGTGACCCCTCAATTGGCACTTACATTCCGGCCCCTAATTGTTTTAACAGTGTAACGGTTTAAAACAATTACCATATTTTTCATCAAACATCAAACAAGAATCATGAACACCTATCAAATAAACATTCGTCTTCAGCAGCTGCGGCGCGAATCATCCTGATCCTGGTCCCCAGCCGAGACCCCGACTCCGTCCCCGGCCCGCTCCGACTCCACGAGAAGACAGATCTTCGTAATGGGTCTGTCCAGGACGCTCGTCTTTGTCTTTATCTTCACTCTGCGAATAAAACCCTTTTTATCAGGAACCACTTCGACAACTTTCCCCATAACCCAAGAGTTTCTTGGTGCGGTGTCATCTGCAAGAAGAACCACATCTCCTTCCGCGAAGTTCCTGGAAGCTGTGGCCCACCGCTGACGCTCCTGAAGTTGAGGAAGATACTCTTTGATCCATCTCTTCCAAAACAGGTCGGCGATGTACTGCACCTGCCTCCATCTTCGTCGTGCGTACAGGTCCTCCTTCTTGAACAAACCCGGTGGCATGTTCGGTTTCCTCTTCAAAAGCAACAAATGATTAGGAGTGAGTGCCTCCAAGTCATTTGGGTCGCTGGATGCAGTGGTTATAGGCCTACTGTTGATGATAGACTCCGCCTCACACATGACTGTGTGAAGTCCTTCTTCATCCAGGATCTGTTCCTTCACTGTAGAGTTCAGCACCTTCCTCACTGACCTGATTAGCCGCTCCCATGTTCCGCCATGATGCGAAGCAGCTGGAGGGTTAAAAGTCCACTTAACGCAATGTTGATGGAACAGGTGTTGAAACTCAGAGGAATTCCAGTCAGCAACTGCTGCCTTCAGCTCACGATTGGCTCCAATGAAATTCGTCCCGTTATCTGAGCGTATCTCTTTAACCTGTCCTCGGCGCGCTAAGAAGCGTCGTAAGGCGTTTATACAGGAATCCGTGTCCAAACTTGTAGCAAGTTCAATATGCACGGCACGCACAGCCAGACACGTGAATATTACTCCGTACCTCTTTACGAGGCATCTCCCACGTCGCACGTCAAAAGGTCCAAAATAATCCACACCTACTCTTGAAAAGGGTGGGTCGTCTGGTGACACCCGGTCTTCTGGTAGATCAGCCATCAGTTGCTTTCCAACTTTTCCATGCAATCTGCGACAGATAACGCACTTTCTGCAGATTGCCCTGATTGCTGCGTTGGCACCTGTGATCCAAAACCTCTGACGTAACTCTGAAAGCATGTGGTTGCGCCCTCCATGTCCAGTCTCTTTGTGGATTTGCTGAAGAATCAAGTCTGAAATGTGAAAGTCTTTGGACAGGATGATAGGTTGCTTGCTGTTCTCTGGCATAGCAGCCCGACTCAAGCGTCCACCAACTCGCAGCACCCAGTCCTGAAGAGCAGGATTCAACCTGTACAAGGGACTGCTCCGCTTCACACTCTGACCTTTTTTCAGACCTTTGATTTCTTCAGAAAACTTCTCATTCTGACAGAAATGGATGATGCACAACTCTGCTGCGTCAAGTTCTTCCACCGTAACTGGCGTGCTCTTGTACCTTCTTTTAAAGTTTTCAATTTGTCCTTGGACCCACTGGTCATCAGTGCCGCGGCCAGCTTCCTCACTGGTCTCATGCAAGTCTTTGCGTTTTTGGCGTAGACGGTGAAGCAAAACTTTAAGCTTCGTAAACCATGCTACTACTCGTTTCAGCTTACGCCATGATGAGAAGTAGCTGATCAGTTTTTTCATCGGAGTTACATTTTCTTCCGTACTCAACAAGTTCACTGTAACTCTTTTGATCTCTGGATCTTCGGCAGCCGTTTCTGCATCGCTAGGTGGCGTCTTTGGCCAACTCTCAACAGGTTTGCAAAGGAAACCTGGGCCCGACACCCAATTTACATACTTCATGAAGTCACTCACCCTTTGTCCTCTAGAGGCGGTGTCTGCAGGGTTCTTGTCGGTGCCGACGTGTCTCCATTGAGTGACATCTGACGCTTGCAGAATGTCTGACACTCTGTTCGCCACAAACGTCCGGTAGCGAGCTGTCTCGTTCTGTAGATACTTTAGCACCACTGTGCTATCAGTCCAGAACACTGATTGTGCGAGGTCCAGTTGCAGCTCTCTTCTCAGGACACCATCCATTTTTACTGCCACTGTCGCCGCGGTCAACTCCATCCTTGGGATGGTAGGTGCCCTCAGAGGCGCCACTCGTGACTTGCCAAGCATAAACGCACAGTGTGTCTCGTTGGTCGCGCTTCGCATCAGAAGATAACTGACTGATCCATACGCCTCCTCACTTGCATCCGCGAAGTGATGCAGTTGCGCAAATGCACACTTCCCAAAACCTTCAGGTTTCATACATCTGGGAAGGTAAAAGTGCTCTAAGGCAGGAAGACCGGATAACCAGTCTGTCCATCTGTCTCTGACGTCATCTGGTAAGTTATCATCCCACCCAACCTTCATTCTGCACAAGTCTTGCAAGATAAGCTTGGCTGGCAACACGACTGGTGCCAATATGCCTAATGGGTCATATACGGAGCCAATGACCGATAGCAGACCCCTTCTTGTGAATGGTCGGTCTTTGATGACGATCTTAAACTTAAACGTGTCAGACTCTACGCTCCACCTGAGGCCAAGGGCTCTCTCCATTGGGAGCTCGTCACGATCAAGATCCAAGGTTTTCATCTCTTTTGACAACTCCGATTTTGGAATGGAGTCGAGGACTCCACGGCAGTTGCTCACCCACTTGTTGAGGCGGAAGCCTCCGTGGCCACAGATTCTCCTAAGATCCTGGCACATTGATATAGCCTCATCCTCTGTGGGCACGGACTTGAGGCAATCATCCACATAAAAGTTCTCCAATACTGTCTGCACAACCTCTGATCTGAAATGTTGACTTTGGTCTTCAGCGCACTTCCTCAAAGCAAAGCTGACGCAACTGGGTGAGGATGTCGCACCAAACAGGTGCACAGTCATCTTGTGCTCTGCCAGGGGCTGATCGTAATTCCCGCCTGGCCACCAAAGAAACCGTAACAAATTGGAATCTTCGTCCGGTATGTTGACCTGATGGAACATTGCTTCCACATCTGCCATGATAGCAACAGGCTCTTGTCTAAACCTAATAATGACACCAAGAAGACTGCTAGTCAGATCAGGGCCCTGCAGGAGCTGTTCATTCAAGGACGTTCCCTGATAGGAAGCAGCGCAGTCAAACACAACTCTCATTTTCTGCTTTACAGGATGATATACAGCTGTATGCGGTATGTACCACACTTTACCTTCCTGATGCTGTAAATCCTCTTCATGCAGCTGCACCGCGTAACCTTTCTGGAGCAGATCCTTCATGAAGTCTGTGTATTCTTTATGAAAGCGGTCATCTTTCAGAAACCTCCTTTTCAGACTCTGCGCTCGCTGACCTGCCATTGCTCGATTATTCGGCATACTGATCGTCTGGTTCTTTACTGGTAAACAGACCACATAGTGGCCTTTGACCAGCTTGGCAGATTCTGTTACCATGTCCATAAACTGGTGATCCTCTCTGGACATCTCCACTTCCTCGTGTTTTCCTCCTTCTGGGAAATCCATCTGAAACTGTTGAAGCCACCAATGTTCCATATTTGCTGCTGAAATCCTGTTCGCTACGACTTTGATAGGATTTCTCTTATCGAAGTAGCTGCAGCTTTCTCTTAAAGGCCCATTTATTGTCCAGCCGAGTTTGGTTCTTACAGCATATGGTCCATTACCGACGCTGCTGACAACCTCCCATGGCTCCATGGCCTTTGGTGCGTTTGCTCCAATTAGCAAACCAATGATGGCTTCTATCTGAGGAAGTTCTACGTCCTTGAGGTAGGGCCACCTTTCGAGGTCCTTTTGTCGTGGGATATTTTCTTTTCCCACAGGAATTGTCTTGTGAGTGAAGGCATCTGGAAGATCCATAAACTCACCACCTGACAGACTGCTGACTTCTAAGCCGGACACCACGTAAGTACTCACAGGCTTTTCTTCATTCATAGTTCTCAGTAGCATATCTGTCTTTCGTCCACTAACCTTTAAGTCGTTCATCAGCGACTCCGTGCAAAACGTAGCCGAACTTCCTGGATCCAAAAAGGCGTACGTTTGCACTATGATATTCCCAGTCTTCGACTTGACTTGAACTGGAACTATTGCGAGCGTGCAGTCGTCTTCTCCGGCCCCAGTGAGCTCCTGCCCGTCAGACTGAGCACAAACGAACGCGCTCAATACTGTCTGACCTTCGTTACTGGTCCCATTCTCTGCACCAGTAACAGAGTCCCTTTTCTTGATGTGCAGGAGTGTGGGGTGTTTAAACGTACACACCTCGCAGCTCAGTTTGTTCTTGCAGAACTTACTCACGTGCCCATGCTTGAGGCAGCTAAAGCAAAGTCTCTCTTTCTTCAGAAAGTCCAATTTTTCTTTGTGTGACTTGCCTTTGAGCGCGTCACACGACTCAATGACGTGATCACCTTTGCAGAAAAGACAGTGCAAGGTTGTTGATGTTTTTGCAGCTGTTTGTCTTGAAGTTTCTGCATCCTGTCTTTGTTTGTCCAACGGAACAGCACTTGTTGTAAAAGAATTCCTAATTATGCTTTTCCTTGGTTCCTTTTGATCACTTGGCTTTTGTGAAGACGTTTTGATTGCGTTGCTGTCCCTTATTTCTCCAAAGACTGGATGAAGAGCAACTTTGGCCTGCTTACCGATGAACTCAGCCAAGTCTTTAAACTTTACTCGTCTTTCACTTTCTTCTTGTATGCTACACACTACATTTCTCCATTTCTCCCGCAGCTTGAACGGAAGCTTTGTTACAATAGCCTTTAAATTTGCAACATTGTCCAGTTCTTCCATGTAGCACACATCTTTCATTGTGTTACAACAGGCTGTCAGGAACAGTGAAAATGCATTCAAAGCCTCAGCATCCTCTGATTTAATAGGTAACCAGCCCAATACTTTGTCCATGTAGGCTACAGCAATCTTGTAGTCATTTCCAAAATGTTCCTTCAATAGATGCTTAGCTTTTTGGTAACCAGCTTCTGGTTTCATGTGAAGGCAACTCTTGATCAGCTCTTTGGGCCGTCCATCCGTGAATCGTTCCAAATAATAGAGACGGTCCTTGGAGCTCTCGGTGCGGGATTCAACACCGTGCTCGAATGCTCTCACGAAAGAGTTATAGTCCAACGGATCACCGCTGAAAGTTGGAATGTTCAGCGGAGGTAACGTCATCATTCTTTGCTGCTTCACCATTAGCTCTGTGATGTTGTTCTGACGCGCCATAATGCTGCAAAGCGTTTCAACTGCACGCGCGTCGGAGACGTGGTCATCACTTGGCTGATGCAAAGTAGCAAACTCCGGTTGCGGAGATCTGATCTCGCGCTGTCCTTGTCTTGCGCCGTTGACTGAGCTTTGGTTTTCACGCAAAGGCGAGTACTCCGACCCATACTCTTTAATGGTTCCTCCTTGGACACCGACATGCGACAATTGTTCGTTTTCGTAACTTTTTAGAACCTCGAGTTGAGCATCGGTGGCAGCGATGGCGGTTTGAATATCTAAAGCTTCTCTTTTTGCTTTCAGCTCGGCTTCTTGACGTTCGATGTCTTGCTTTTGCTTAAGTGTCGCAGCTTTAGCTATTAGCGCGGCTCTTTCCACTTCAGCCCTGAGGCGTGCAGAAGACGCAGCAGAACCTTTGCTGCCAACAGACGAGGCACGTTGACTGCTCCTGTAGCTTCTAGCAACTGATGCCACCGATACGCTGTCTGCTGGCTGCACGTCTGCGTCACATTCTTCAGCTTGATCAACACGGTCCTCTGCTGACTGTATCCATTCGTCCGCTCGTTGCATAAACTCACGAAAGTACTGTATCCTGGGCTCAAACCATGAACTCTGATCCGTTTCCAGCTCTTCTTCACTTAGAAGACTTGCTAAAGCGTCATTTATTTTACAAAATTCTCCTAGAGAGTCCTGGTAGTTCAAGCGCAACTTCTGCTTGACTATGCTCACATTGGCATCTTCTTCCATTAACCGTTCGATCTCGTTGGCTTGATGTGTCAAATGACCCATTTTAGATCTCCTAGATTGAGTTAACCGGGAAATCTTTTCTTCAAAAGCCTTTTCAGTCATTTTCGGTTCTCTCTTTCCACAAGATGGCCTATTAAAATCCTTTTCCATATATGCAAGAAGCTGAAAGTTCCAATTACCTTTTTGTTTCTCCTTTATATGGTCCACAGCGGCCACCTATCCGCACAGACTTTAAATTGGCCAGTCCTTGTCCACTTTTCCTCTTCAGAACAGCTCACCTTCTCCAGTGATCTTCTCCAGTGTGAAGAGAACGAGAGTCCCGGATTTTGACTTTTTGCTCCTATCCTTTACCAAGAGAACCAGCCTGTCCAGGTTTTTTGACTTTAATGTAGGTTCCCAATGAACCTATCAGGGCGAGAGCGTGTGGCTGACGCGTGTTCTTCACAGAAAAAGCCCAACGAAAAAAGGCGCGTTTCGTAAATTGCGGAAAAAAGAGGGTTATCATCCACTTGTGGTCTTTTTCTTGCTTTATTAACAAAAAGGAATAATAAACAGTCAACACGAAATCCACTTCCACTTGAATACGTATATGACTTTTCCGTACACAAAATCCTTTTACTAACTGAACGCGTTATCCTTTTCTTTACAGAACACGTACTTCCAATGTGAACACGTTTTTCTTTTCCCCAACGAACACGTTAGCTTCTTCTGTTTTAAAACACGTTCAAAAAACCATGCGCGCTCCTCTCTCTGTCACCTGCAGCCCTCCACTTCCCCCTACGCCAACTAGCTCCGCCTTCCTATGACGTCGCCTACGTTCCTCTCTTAAAGGTACAGGATTATACCCTATTTCCGCGTCATGAACAACCAATTATATCCACGTCTTACACAAGCATGACAGATAAAAGGAAACACACTAAAAATCTGAATTAAATCAAACAGTTTTCATCTACATCAATAAACTAAAAGGTCAGGTCTAAACGGCATCAATTAAAGTTAACATAAATCACGTGACCCCTCAATTGGCACTTACAGGGAGTTACACCCTGTCCAGGGCTCGGACAGACCCCTGTGACCCTGAGAAGGAGTAAGCGGGTATAGATAATGGATGGATGGACGTTTTGCTTCTAATCCGAGTAGTTTGATCAGTTCTGACTGCTGGTGGGGAACACAGTTTGTTATATGATGGAGACTTCTTTAGGTGCATTACTTAGAAACTCACTTCCTAACGACCCAAAACTGGTACAGGCTGGTTGTGTTGCTGTCTGGTGATGATGGTCATTAGTGGTTTATTGTTCCTGTGTGGCTTGTGTGAATGTTGTTAATCTTCCAGTGCAGGGTCTCACGCTTCCATCTCTGTTCCGAGAGGGTTTCTGCATTTTGGAATAGATGGCTTCCTTAACTCTTCTTTCAAACCATCTCTCCTTTCTGTCCAGAATGCATTCATTGTTGTCTTCAAAGGAGTAGTGGTTAGTTAGTGGTTCACCGTCTCTAAGATGAAGACGAACCACTGAGTCTTGACCCGATGACGTGGTCCTTGTCCTGTTCTGTGCCATCCTTTTGTGGATCTGCTGTTTGGTTTTTTCCAATGTACAGATAAGAACATTCTTTACTGCACTGGGTGGCGTAAACCACACTGCTCTGCTTCTTCCTCTGTGTTTTGTCCTTAGGATGGACCCGTTTCTGTTTCAGTGTGGTGCTGAGTGTCAAATGAACCACAATGTTGTGTATGTTGTTCCTCCTTTTTTCCCTATCTTTCTGCTGGTTAGTCTTCCGTGGACTTCTGTTCCAAGCTTTGACCAAGGTCCAACTAGGATATCCACAAGCCTGGAGGGCTGTTGAGATGTAGTTTTTCCTCCCGTCCGGTTACTTCGGAAGTTGTGGGAACCGTTTCTGCCCAATGCTCCAGTGTTATACTCCCAGTTTGTGCTCCAGAGTAAACTAAAGTTTATGAACTGCATTCCAACGTATGAGTTCTTAGAGTCCAGGTGTGTGACGGCTGGGTGGAGGGCAGTAGAGATGGTGTCAGTTGATCGTTTGGACCAATATGCAAACTGGAAGGGGTCTAGGGAGAGGGGGAGAAAAGACTTGATATGGTGCATGACTAGCCATTCAAAGCACTTCATCGGGATGGGAGTGAGCGCTACCGGATGGTAGTCCTTGAAGCAGGTGGGAACAATAGCCTGACTCAGTGAGATGTTGAAGATGTCCGTGAAGACATCTGTGAGTTCAGCTGCACTGTCTTTCAGTATACAACCAGGAAGGGTGTCTGGGCCCGGAGCTTTGCATGTGTTCATCTTACTGAGGGATCTCCTCACACTGTCCAGGCTTAGCGTCAGCACCTGGTCACCTGAAGGGGGTGAAGTCTTGCATGCAGGAGTGCTGTTGTAATCCTCAAATCAAGCAAAGAATACTTTTAGCTCGTTCAGCAGAGAGGTAAAGGTGTTGAAGGTCTGTGGAGAGGGTCTACAGTCTGTAATGGTCTGTATTCCTCGCCACAGAATCCTGGTGTCTCTGCTGTCTCTGAAGCTTTGAGCAGTTCTCCTGTAGTACTGCCTCTCGGCCTCTCTGATGCCACAGCACTGGTTGGCCCCTACTATACTCAGGCCCCTCGTATCCCTTATATATGTAAAGACAGTGTTCCAGACCTTCGGCAGCCTGTAGACCTCGCCTATCAACCACGGCTTCTGATTTGCCCAGACAGTGATGGACTTATTGGTGGTGACATCCACCATGCACTTGCTGATGTAGGCAGTTACTGACTGAGTATACTCCTGGAGGTCAGTGTTGGAGTTGTAGGTGGCAGCATGTTTAAATATGTTCCAGTCTGTGGTGGAGAAGCAGTCTAGAAGTGTGTCTAAGGACCCTTCTGGCCACACTTGTACTTGTTTTCTAACTGGTGGGGTGACTGTAACCAGTGGTCTGTATGCTGGTATTAGCATAACAGTGAGATGGTCCGAGGCATACGTCTTTATAGTAAGTACAAATGTAAGACATTGTTAAAAATAAGATCAGATCCTGATGAGAGGAGCCAAAAATCCAGACTGCAGAAGAGCTGGCACTGGCTGGAGAAGAGAGAGGGACTTAAAAGCACAGATGCCACAAAGCTGCCTCAAAGCTCCCACGCCTTTGTCATGTGTGCCGGTTGTGGTTTCACATCCTTCTTTTGAAAAATGAATGGAAATCCCTGGAAAATGCTGGTGTAGTTTCTTCACCATTGAGGTCATGTTAATTGTAATAAGCTTTAATTGAAGGCAAATGCACTTTATTTCTTGGTTAGACAACTTTGATCCAAATGTCTTAAAATAAATGTCCCATCAGCTTAAAAGCCTGAAACTTCACCTGTCCTGTAGAACTGAAGAGGCCTTTTGGATGAAAGGTGAAACATCTTCAAGAACTAAGGAAGAAGCCCATTTGTATTCACTTCAAGCTACTTTTGTCCCTGCAAACTATATCACCATGAAGGTAGCTTATGTTGCTCTAAAATATTAATGTACTTTTCTGCCAAGCCAACTTTATTTAGGAAAACCTTTAAAAACAGCAACTACTGACCACAGTGCTGAGCACAGGAATAAAAATACATTAGAATAAAATTCATAAAATATAAAATGAATAAAGTACCAGAAACAGATAAAAGTATGAGAAAAACATTAAGACAAACACGGACACAAAACATAAGTTAAAAGAAGAAAATCAATCTATCTTTACAGAATGCATCTAATCTTTGTCAGTTGTCTCAGCTGAAAGAACTGGACTTCACGTTTGCACTGATCCCACCTTCCAGTCTAAAATCTGTGTCCATCCCAAATCTGAGGTTTGTGACGGTGAGCTTTCTATACTCTTTCTATACTAGAGAGGCCATATCTGCAGACAAAGTCCCATTTTTGACACCAGGGTCAAATACAATAAACTCCTCTTTTACATACAATTTTAGAAGTTCAGAGCCATCAAAGCTGAAAGTTCCTTAAGACACTCAATTGATGCTTGTATGGAGTAGGGATCCATCCATTTTAGGGGTTTCTAAACCTGAGGGTCATCTGCATAGCAATGGAAAGCTATTTTGTGCTTTTTAGGAATTAAACCAATACATAGAAAAACCGCAAGCCCAAGTATTGAGCCCTGCAGGACACCAGATGACAATGGAGCGGAAGATGTGAAACGATTTTGGGTAATGCAAAAATGTTTTGGAACCATGTATGATCTGAACCACTGTGTCACGAATGTCCACACAATGCTCTAAACGAGATATTAAAGTATTACGATCCACCATGTCAAACGTGATAGTTTGAAAGAAACAGGATCACATAGTCCACTCATTTGTAGCCAGGAGGATGTCATTAAACACCCTAAGCAGATCAGATTCGGTGCTATGAGGAGACTTTAAACACCTCAAGGAAATAATTTTTATCCAAAAAGACTCATTTACTGCAAACAATATTCTCCAATTCTCCAAAAGTGGGTCTAAAGTTCATAAACACAATTTAAACCAGTTTTTTTGATCAGTGGTTGCACTGATGCCCGTTTAAACATTTTAGGAAACACTCCTGAGGTCGCATGGGGTCTGAGAGGTGATCTAAGATTTGTGGCAATGTCGATCCCCCGTGATAAAAGAAAGTTGAAGATCAGGAGAGTTTGATTATTGTACACCAATAGAGCACTGACATTTTGAGCAAGAAATGCTACAAACAACAAAAACCAAATCAGAACTGACGGTGGTAGAAGGAATGCTAGCAAAAACAACAAAAATTAAGAAAAAAAAGCATTTTAAAAGACTGGGTTGATACTATCCACAAAGAAATAATAATTAAAGTAAAACAACGAATCAGTTTTTTCTCCCTTGTTCGATTTTCCCTATTGCCGCAGTGATTTCTGATTAAGGGGTGCATGTCAAACCCTCTTTCAAAAGTTTGTGCTATTCCTTTATCATTTGTTTCATCAACAAAGCATGCAAAATATGTGAAGCTGTTGCTGTGAACCCATATGATGCTGCCAGAAACAATCCTTTGGTGTATTTGGATAATAAACAGAATGCATAGAGAAGAACTGCAACATAAAAATAACATCCACAAAACACCATCCAGACAAGCTACATAAGAGCACCTTCCAAAAGATACACAATTATCTGTGTAAATCAAAAAGAAAAGTCAGAGAGCAAATGAAATGTTCCACAGTTGGTGCATACCGTTCATGACTGTCAATAAAATAATTTAAATAGATATTTCTTCACTTGATGTACTGGACAATGACTCTGCCTGTAAAACATGAACGTACAATGGTGTGATGATATGGAAATAATAATAATAATAAATGTTCTGACCCAAAACACACTCTGAAAGCTGCTCAGATGTCTTTGAAGACAAAGAAGTGGCTGATTTATACAAAGGCAAATCCATTTAGTTCATCTCAGTGTGAGCTGCATTTCAGCTGCTGGAGACAACTTAAAAGCAGAAGGACCCAAATACAAACAAGAAGGTGCAGTAAAGGCGAGACAGAACTTCCCAAAGAACAAAACCGGACTCTTGACGTCCATGTGTTCCAGGCTCTAGTTGCCAGTTGCAACAGATTCTTGTCAAATTTTTAATATTTGTCCAATTATATTCAGGCACCTGAAAGTAGGGTTTTACATAGTGAACAGACTTACTTCTCTGAGCGTTCATTCTGTTCATACATGAATGCCCCTAAATTATAACTGTCTGCACTTTAAGTCCATGTTTACCTGTAACTTTGATTCAATTTGAAAAACATACAATTAGAAAATTGTGTTGGGTTTTATTTCAGAATTCTCTGCCACATTATTAGAGGGCTATCTACGTATCTACAGTCTAGGAAACAGGACCTTATCAATCACATCTAAATAAAAGCTTCACCAAAATAAAATCCATAAATAATACAACAATAATACAACCATAAATAATACAACACACACATTATTAAAGCTTTGCTTTAAATAAAGTTAAACTTGTAGGTCAAAAAGAATCAGATAAAAGCCGATGACAATAAAATGTTCAGTTTGTACATTTTTTTGTTCACTTTTTATCAACATATATAAACAAGCACAAGTGTGTCAGCACTTCCAAATATAATTCTGCCGGGAACGTGTTGTCATGGTGAGCATGCAATAAGGACCAAAATAAAAACTCCTTGGATGCAGACAGGCAACAAAGTGGAAACTTAATAAATAAAGAAGAAAAATAAACTGATAGCAATGCATCTCACTGTTAAGTAAACACAACCTCAGACAAACAGCAACTTATTACTTTTTTCAACTTTTTTCTTTGATTTAATGTAAAAGAAATAAGCCTTTATAACACCTAAAATATGTTACTTATAATTACACATTAGTCCATAAATGACGACAGGCATCTGAAAAAAACTTCTGAAAAAAAAAAAGTTATCAAAATCAATAAAGTTGTTTTTCCAGGATGTGAAAATAATGGTACTTTCTTGGTTTCTTATCCAATAATTTTTAAATCTGTTTATATATATAGTGGCTTGAGGGTGATCACCGCTTGGTACCAAGCGGTTGTATAGTTTGAGAAGAGTAGGAAAATCATAGCAACAAGAAACAGATACAGTCAGCCATCGAACACCAATGATGCTCTTATATTCAGATTGAACTTAACTTAACATTCCTCCTAACATTCCTGAGTCAGTGTGTTAATAGCTTTACCATTTAACAAACATGTCAAAATCAAGCCAAATTTTGGGCAATACTAAATATCCCTATCGTTCAGTTTCCCGTTGATCCGGTTTTAGCAGTGATAACATCAACTAGTCGTTTCCTGTAGTCCTATATTTTCAGTTCCTCATATGATTGTGGATGAATTTTGACCCATTCGTCTTTACTACTTTCTCCACGTCATTAAGGTTTTCAACTGTTTGCTTATGCACAGCTCTCATAAGGTCCTGCCACAGCATTTAAATTGGGATTAGTTCTGGCCTAACCCTAACCCTCATTGCACAACTTTGATCCTTATATTGTTTAGCCATCCCAGTGCAGATTTTCTAGTTTAAGTTTCTTCTTTCTTGTCACATAACTCAATTTTTAGAAAGCTTTAGCTGTTGGATAGATGGCTCACACTTGCCTCTATGACAATTTGCTACCCAGAGGAGGTCTTTGTTGATTCAATGACCACCTGGTGTCCAGGTCCTATTGCTGCAACACAACCCCTCCATCATGACCTCCTCCACCACTGTGGGTATGAGGTGTTTCTGTCAAAATTCAGTGTTTTTACATGTTTTTACAAACATGGCATAAGCATGACGGGCAAACAACTCCATTTTTGTCTGTGCTCATAGGAAACTGTTTCAGATGTCATGTGATTTGTTCAGATGCAGTCTTGTGAATTTCGGTTGTGCTTCATTCAGTGTTCTCTTTTGACAGGAGAGACTTTATCTTTGCGACCCTTCTAAGCAATCTATACTTGCAGATGCGGTAAAGGCGAGACAGAGCATCTCAAAGAACAAAACCTGACTCTTGATGTCCATGTGTTCCAGGCTCTAGTTGCCAGTTGCTTGGAGCAGATTCTTGTCTTCTGGAACAGACATGTCTCGTCTTGAATAAATAAAAGAACTGAATAAACTAAAAGCACCAAAATATTTGTTTTTAAAGAGATCTGCACACCTGCTGATTATCAGTTCATCAAGATTGGTAATTAACAGCACCTTGCAGCAACTTATAAGTTATCCTATTTCAATCTATGGATACAGTGAGGGGGTACTTAGTATTTCCCACATTAGTTTTCCTCTTTTTTCAGTTTCTTTTTTCATAATTAACAGAACAGTAGTAAAAGTTGTATGTTGTTCATCATCTTAGGTATTGAAAGAGGAGGTACTAACTAATGCACATGTGTGTGGCAATCAATAAATATACTGTGGCGTAAAACAAAATTAAGGGAAATATAACAGATTAAAGCTAAAAAATAAAAGCTCAGAATCCACAAATGAAGAAATTAATTCACATTTGAAATTCTATAAAAACACAAAAATGTGAACTTTATGGAAACAAACAAATAAAACAATGAAACGCAGATGTTAAAAGTAAAATAAACTCTAGAAGTGTTCAGCATACACAATATGAAAACAACGGAAACCAGTGAAGCCGACTTGCCCAGCGGAAATTAAAGTTAAAATTCAGCGTGAGCTTCTCTATATTTGTCCTGCGCAGTTTGACAAACACATTGTGACTAACACTCCTCAGGCTGGAAGCACATATGCAGAATGATTTCAGCCTTTCAGATGACAAGACTAAAAAAGACAGTTTAATACATTAAAATGTCAAATATCTTTCAGACATTTTAATATTAGAGAAATAAATGAATCTCTTTTACTCATGCAGAAGTAAAGTGTTATTAAAACTGTTATTATTCCCTGAATTTCATGGCAGCACCTGTTTTGTGTTACCACGGCAGCTGCAGGGTTTAGGTGAAGACCTCTTTCATAGCTCAGGGGAAACATTAATGTGCTGCATGTTTGCGTTTAAATCATCTCAGGTAAAAAATATTTTACTCAAATAGAAGGGGGTCTAGGGCATCTCCCTGTTGCCACACACACAATGACAAAGCATCCAAATGCGCATGAGATTAAATATATTCTCAATGTGTACATGCAGTAGATGTTGGAGGCTGGAGCGCATCCCATCTCTCATCCAGCAAAAGATGGGGTACACCCTAGCCATCACAGGGCTGCACAGACAAAAATATGCACACTTTTACCAAACCTAGATTCAGATAAGAACTCCCTGCTTACATAGTACATGCAGTAGCAAGAAAAAATATGTTTTTTCATATTAATAAGGCCTAAAATGTGATTTTATCATCTTCTAAGCCTCAATATTGAACAAGCTCAGTGAGGTTGAGCTGATTACACAAACGATTTATTATTTGCCAAATGTTTATTGAACACAAACATTTGTATTGTTGAAGGAAAAATAAGTGAACCCATTGACTAATTACATCAGTAATCTGGAGTCAATACTTTGCACAACTGAACTCAGTTAATGTTTAGAGGTGTGGTTCAGATCCATTTTGATTGATAGACACAAATGCATTTCAAGTTTTCTTTTCATAAGCAGCTGCTGGGATGAAAGATGCTTTGCAAAAAGCAGAGATTTCTCAAGAGTAGTTGATCTGCATACAGATGGAAAGGGATATAAAGTAATCTCTGAATGTTTATACAGTTAGAAGAGCTGTCAATAACCAGTTGAGTACTGTGGTAACTGTTCCAAGGAGCAGATACCCAGCCAAGATGACTACGAAGCTACAACACAAAGTCCTTAGAGATGTAAAAAACAAAAAGAACCACCTTTACACAGCTAAAGACTTCGAACCACCACAGGAACTGATAAACATCTGTTCGCAAGTCTACAATATGTTTCCCTTTCAACAGGCAGGATGTTTGTGGTGGCAGAATATCATAGAGGAATCTGCTATTCTCAATTTTGTAAAAAAAGAAGAAAAAAAAAACATTGCTGCATGTGTGAAGTTTGCCAAAGAGCACATTGGCAATCAGCAACAATGGCCATATGAAGCAAAAGCTGAATTATTCATGAAGAATAATCAGCAGCATCTATGGTGCAAAAACGGCCCTGTTTACCGATATTAAACCGTCATCCCAACAGTAAAGCATGGTGGAGGGAGCATTATGATTTAAAAACGAAAGCGAAGTTTCGAGCCAAATCAAGTGTTCAGAACGATGGACTGGACGGGAGGAAAATCATCGTCTTCAATATGACAGTTCTCTATGGTTCCACTGCCTCAGCTTCCTGATGTCATTTAACTATATCATTTAATGTTTACTGTTCAACACTTTTTTATGACACTTACTCATACTGTATTTATATTGGTTATTTAAATTCGGCTCAATTCAACAATTCATTGTACATATGTGGGTAATGCACATAAGTACACAATATACATAATTACATTATACTTATAATTAATACTTATCAATAATACAATAATATAATCCCCAAAGGGAGTTATATGTTGCAGTAATTGTCAGTATTTAGGTCTCTTTAAAGACTCTGTGTAGATGGTTATTGCTAAGGGCAGAAGGGATATCCTGCAGCTGTGTGTTGTAACAAATCTGAAGAAGCCTGATGTTTGCTTATTCATGTAAAAAATAATAGTTCATAATTCAGATGTGGCCCACTGCTGTGAGACTGTGTACAGTGTACAAACAAATGATGTCCTTACACTTAATGTTTTGTATAAAATATGCACTGCCAACAAGAACTTTCTGAGGACACTGTAATGTGAGCAGCTGCTCAAATTGTGCTGAGAACTATACTGCAGAAGTGTTTCTTATTCCCAGCATGCACTGGGGCGATATCCCAAACTGAAGCAGAAGAAACAATAAGTACATTTCAGATTTCTGCCTATAAAGTCACATTAACCTTCATTTTACTCCAACAGTATTTGGACATGCAAAGAGTATTAATCGCTGAATATTTAGTAGAGTTTTATTAGGTAAGTAAAAAAAAAAAAAAAACATTTGCCCTTTCCATTGTGTGACATTGTGTAAGTCCAAGATTCTGCCTTTGAAGTGCAAGTGTCCAGATACTGTAATAGGATTTTGTGTCTCAAGGGCATTTAAAAGGATTTATTAAATGAAAGGACATAAGGTTGATATTATTCTGTTCCTGTCACTACAAAATGACTAAATCTTGTGAAACAATTGGAAAGAGAGCCAAGGATGCTGCTCCCTCTCAGTGTATTTTAGTTGTATTGATTTACTTATACAAGGAGAGAGGAATAAATGTCCCCTGGCAGCCCACCTAAGCGCCAGACACATCATGTCAAAAAAGGGAGGAGAAAATAAAACAAAAAACAGGTGGCCCTTGGAGTTTCAGGGATCAGAGAAAAATAGTCCTTTCTGCTGTCCCCCCTGGTTAAATGACAAATCATCGGGCATTTGTGGATGTAAATAACCAGTCAATACATTTGTTCAGATCAAGTAACAGATCATTGATTTCACAGGTAGCCAAAACTCCATATTGCAAGGGTGACCTTTACTGCACATCTTTCAACAGCAAATGTGTCATATTTAAAACGTACACTCTCGCAGCCTGCACTATCAAGGCTTTATAAATATGACTGTCATGCATGCAGGCCAGAGCTAAGCCAAGTGTCTTTTTTAATGCGATGGAACACAAAAACACCATATTATTATTTAGGAAGTCATATATTTGTGAATGTCAGTAGATTAAAATGTAACCCGTGTAGCCCGGATGCAATACCAGAGCAGATAAACACAGAGCATTCACAGGAAGTGTTTTTAATTTAGAGGAATGAGCATGCTTGCCTTAGAGGTACATGCACAACTAATCTAATTTAACTGGTTTTTAGTCTTTATATATAAGCAAATTTAAATCTACTTTCATCAAACTCTTGATAAGAATGTAAATAAGCACATTTATCTAACTGTCACATTAGGAGAAGCAAAAGTGAAGCAGTTTGTGCTCATTAAATACATGTTAGAAAGTTATCTTGATCAAAGCTAGATTTCTTGAAGGCTGGTAAGTTACAAGATGAAAAATATGGCTCACCAAGATATTATTTTCTAATGTTATTTTAATATGTTATATCAACCTGCATGGCAGTTCAACTAATAGTAGTTAAAATCCAATCTCCAATGCACTGCAAAAGAAAAAGCATTCTGGGACTGCAGCACCAATGAAATAATGTACAGTGCATAATAGCATTCTGAAATAATATATTTTGGCCCAAACTGTGGTCTTTTCATAATTGTAACCAGTTAGTTTTATTTCTAAACTTAAAGTGGTGTCTGGGAAATTGTCTAGGATTTTATGAGGTGTGATAGAAACTCTGCATGAGGACTGGAAAAACTCCCACAGGTTTTCTGAAGAGTGCACGCTTCAACCTGAAGTTGGGATGTTGACACTTATCATGATATTACTTGTTTCTTTTAGAGTTTAGATTTGCACTTTGTGTCATCACATACTACAGTTGGGGTCAGTTTTAGAGAAAGATAATCTTTCCTTTTATTGTTTTGCAGATAATATGCAAATATATCTGCCTATTAAAACTAGAGGTTATGATTCAGTGCAGCCCTTTATGAACTGGTAAACTGAAAAACTGGTTGGATCTGAACTTTCTGAATCTAAATGAAACAAAGACAGAAATTGTTGTATTTGGGTGTTTGGATCAGGTGGCAGACTGTTTCCACTGTTGGCTCTTTGAGGTCATTTAGTCATCCGGTCGCTAAAAACATCAGTGATTTGTGACCTCACATCTACGTTTAATAAGAAGAGCAGTTCTTTTCTCAAAACTAACTTTTTGACTGTTGGCCAAAGTGAAGCTGTACTGGCAACAATTTCAAAAAAGTTTTTGAAACCCACATTAATGGATTGTTGTAATTCCTTGCATGTTGGTTTGGATCAGTCATCTCTTATCCCAGTTTAGGCACAACTCCACTGGCTATATACTCTTTTCAAGATATAGTTTAAGATTTTATTTCTAGTTTTTAAGGTTTTAAATGAGCTGACATTATCATATTTGTGTGAAAATATAAATTGTTTTGCAGTTCCCAGGTCCAGACTTAGAAATAAAGGTGTTCTCAGTAGAAAATTGTTTTATACATCTTGTCATCATACTTTATTTTTAGTTGTGTTTTCACCCTGTTTAATTTGATATACATTACTTATATTAGGGTTTTTTTTTCAATATATTAGTTCACTTCGGTCAGCCTCAATAGTTTTTAAATGCACTAAGTAAAGGCATTTGACCTTGACCTCAACCTTGATGCCATCATTACCATAGGCAGTCTAACTGCATGTTAAGGATAAACAGTTTTCCTTGTTTTTTGTCAGAGTGATAGCGTATTAAACCATCAGAACCATATCTAATATGTCAAAAGGAAAAAGGATAACAACCTCCCTCTTAAAGGGGATTTTATTCTTGCCACTGTTTGGTTTAAAGTTTTTCTCCCACTTGGGAAGTTTTTACCTGCCGTTTGTTTGGGGTCATGTTCTGGGTCTCTGGAAAGCGCCTAGAGAAAACTTGTATTGTTTTCATCCTAAAGCCTGTCCAGGAAACGGAGTGAAACTGAAAGCAAAAGAGAAGGAGAATAAGGATGCGTGACATCTGAAGCCTACTGAGCAAAAAGCTCTTCTCATCATGTCTGATCATCATTTACTTTGCAACTGAATCATTTATTCTGCTCATAAGGAGAGGGTTTGTGGCTTTTGGTTTGAAATGAATGTAGGTGCAGGGAATTTATAGGGTTTATTGACGCTCCCAGACCCTGCCTTAGATATCTGCGCACAAAATAACAGCTGAGGACGTGTGATAACCGTGGTGCTGTAATGCATCATTTCAGCACCTGGAAGCTTAAGCCCTTCATTGATATACCTTAAGGCTATTTCGTCTTTTGCATGATGCTGAAAGCACTCCATCACAGTTTCACTGATGCTTTTTGAAGCTCTAACAATACAGTTTTATTATAGATTTCATAACTTACAAGAAGACAAAGCCCCACTAGCTCCTAGTGTCCGTGAACACATCTGATTGTAAAATGTGTCTGCATGTGAATTTGGAACTTGATTAATCTTCATACAGCTGTAAAATAATAGGGAAACGTAGATTTGTAAAACCTTTTTGCTGGGTCATTACAAGGGCTACTTTTAATCTCAAACTGGAACTTATTGTTTTTGAAAAATAATCTGATTACAAACACAGCGAATGTAGGCTGTCTTTGCAGAAAATAAAGAGGGAAATGACATAACACATAACTGACCTTGTGCTAAGCTCCTTTGTGATGCTGCAGCTTTCAGATTCTTTACAGCGATACAAGAGCAGACTTTCCACTCAAAATCTTTAGTAATTCATGCCACACTGGGTTCTTGTCTTATCTTATCTCCAGACAACATCTATGGACCTTGGTAGCTAAAGTGACTTTGCCTCCTAGCAGATCTGTTTTCGCCACGGCTTTCTAATTAAGCTAATGTGTCCTTTGAAACACTGCTGGGTTACTTTAAAGTAGGAAACCAATTGAATATAAATGTGTCATGCTTAAACAAATAATATTATCCTAAGGGACAAAGGCTACTGCATAGTTTAAAAATAGGGTAGGTAATGCCGCTAATGGGATTAAAATGTGGATCCAGTTCTGAAGAGTCTAAAATGCAGTACCACTGTTAACCACTAGATTGCTGCTTCTGACTCCTGCTCAAAAAAGTAATAGATTCATTGACTAGTTTTAGTTATTTGTATATGTACAGTCTGCCACTGTTTCCAGCCAAACTAAGTCCATTAATTGATATTAGAGGAGTAATTTTGTCCATTAACCTTTTTTTTTAGTAAGTATCACTCTGATTTCTCTGTCTTGTCCAAATACTGGGCCAATTACACTGGGTGGCATTGGGCAGCGTCCGTCTGAACAGCTCAAACGACACAACATCCGGTTTTTCACATTGGATAAATCACACGCATATCTGATGTTTTCCCATGTGAATTCAGTCTGAGCTGTCAGGTCACATTACATCCATCTTTGACGTCACTTTTGTGTGATTAATGTCACAATTCTGCGCTGGCAGGATTTGTCTTAGATGTAATCTGCGTCAGAGAAGCCGGCCACCCAGGTACGATTCCTCATCCACACAAGTCTCTGTACAGATATTGAAGCCATTGCTCCACACCTTTGTAAAACATTTGCTCTCCTTTTTCTCTGGTTTCTTCTCATTATAATTAGTTTATGAATTTGGCCACTTCCACCGCACAAAATCTTCAAAAAGAAATCATACAGGCTCTTTGTTTAGATATTTACACCTGTCATACTACATTTCACAGTACTTCATCCTGCGCATGCGGGTCACCTTATAACAGAAGTCTGTTCAAAACAAAGTATAATATAAGACGCATTTAAAAACATAATGTGATTAACCCAAATGAAAAAAAAAATCAAATCTTGGATGGAATTGAGAATTAAGATTTGCAGTGTGAACATAGTCTTTATTGCTTTAACATGTTATTACCAAAAATCAGACAGTTTAAGTTTATTGCAGTTATGCTTCAAGATGACTGTGAGCAGTTAAACCTGCAGGTAAACCTGCTGGAAACTGTAAGTACATCATGATGTCCACAATAGTACAGCAGAATCAGTGCAGCCTACATAAAATCAGTGGTTGTATATGCAAAATAAATGTACTATATTAAAGAATGGACATCTACGGCATCATGTTATTATTTTAGTGTTTTAAAAGGGAACTTGCAACTCGACTATTTATACACGGCTGTTGAGGTGTAATCAAAGTAAAGTTGTAAAAGAACAAACTAACAACAAAGTGCTACTGTAAGTTTGAATCCAAAATTAAGCCAAACTTGGAGCTCAAAATGATAATAGCTCTTTAATTTACGTGAATAGATGGGCCCTCTGGATGTATTAGTCTCATTGTTGGAGTCTTTTTGCCAAGTATTTTTTGTTTACAAAGATATTCACTCATTCCCACAGAGTGGTTGTCTTGTTTCACAAAAGCAGCATGCGTGTGCTATTTCTCTAGTTTCTTTTGCTTTTTTTTTTAAATCTAATGTCTGTCCTTGTGTCGGCCCTAGAACATCCCTGCTTTGTCTGGTTGTTTACAAAAATGTGGACGTTTGATTTTTGTCCTTTACATGCTCTGCATCTGCTCTCTTGATTACCTCCCTATATTCACTCTCTTGTTCTGATTATAAACTTTGACTTTTGAATTTTTTATTTATGTGTCTTGCTTCAAGGTCATCACCCTTTTCTACCACACCGACATACGACCGAGAGATGTAGAAAATATTACAAGTGAAAAACAAGATATATGTTAGTGCCTTATATGTTCATAAAATAAAGATGACTTATCTCTCAGTTAAATAATAAGTGTGAAAATCACAAAAACGTGAAAGAGAAAGTAGTTATCAACATAAACTCAGTACTAATGTTTGCCCCTGGTGGGACCTCCAACAGGCTCTCATCTGAATATGTTTTTATATTTATTTATATGTATTTTATTCATTTCCTAAATGTTCTTTCTTGACCCCCTCTTCCTCAGTGAGCCCGTCCCCCCAGAGATGTGAGGAGGAAGGAAGTTAGTGTCAAAAAAAAGAAAGAGAAATAAATGGACTCGTGAAATATAAAATTGACTCAGACAGTGTTTGTGACAACGCTTGTGTTTAATTTAATATGATAGGGGATGCTGAGAAAACATCTGTAATGAATAGATCAGTGCATCCTCGTTTTTCGGTCTTTTGGCTCTTCACTTCCCTCTATTTCAGATGCATTTTAACACTTAAGACTTCCATTAAAATGTTTTGCTGAAATGGAGTTTTGAGTCATGACATGAGATTAGTTATGTTAATAATCTTTTCTTCTTCATTTTTCTTTTGAGTTTTGTTATACACTGAAATGAATTCATGAGTAACAGCTTAGTTTGACATCTACCATCATATATTCTGAGTGAGCCAATTGGCCTTTAACTTTGTTTATTTTTATCTATTTCACTTTCCCTGAGGGAAAGTGTATCCTTTGAATCATAGCTTAATTGATAAATCAAAGTGAATTGTGCGGTTTATAAAAGTTGTGGGAATGTAGGCAGCTATCTAGACAACCACAAGTCTTTTATCACTGAAACAATCATGCTTCAACATCTGGAAAGTTAATTTAAGTCCTGCAAGGAGCTTTATGTCCAGCCACTTAACATTTAGATATAGAGAGAAAAAAGTTGTTTTTCTAAAATCAAGAACACATTGATGTCACTTTTGCCCCCTATGTGCACATTCATATCTAAATCAAATAACAAATAGAAATGATATAAAATACCAATGCACTTTTGGAACATGGAAGTCGTCCAAACATCAGGAGATAAAGCATCACCAGCTCATTTCAGATATTAAATGATATTTTCAAGTGTAAATGTCACACACTAACAAAATTACAATAAAAGTTGGGATAATGAACCCTACTGTAAAAAGTGTTACAGCTCAGGTTATACTAAAAAGTCCACAAAAGTAAAGCATAGTTTCTTACTTTAATCATACGTAAGTTAATGTTGCAATCCAGGCAGTGAATATCCATGGTCCTGCAAAATAAAACTCCTGAGGATCTATAAATAGAACGCAAAAGACACAGCATTTGCGTCATTCCTGTGATTATGAATATGTGAGTTACTGCCTGCAGCTGCCATTCCAGTCACTTTGAATGTTATTTTATTTTTCTTTGATAGATGAAGTGGCATCATCACCGTTCCACAACTCAACTTTTAGCATTCATGTTCTGCAGCAGATCAAGTTCTTCTGACCTACTTGTGGGAATTAACATTTCATTTTCATTTTCCAAAGGGTATTGTTAGAATTTGTGAAACACCAACTTCATTTCAGGAATATTTCACTTATGCTATTTTATTATCTAGCTGGGACTCAGCAGCGTGTACCAGGGTCAGGGGTAATTCTCATTTGCAGAACAGATGGTGAGCCTGGTTTTAATCTTTGAAAGAGCATGCAATGTCCTGCAAAACGAGGTGGATATTATAATAGGTTGTCTCTGTCTGTCTGTCTGTCTGTCTGTCTGCCTGCCTGCCTGTCTGTCTGTCTAGCACACAATATTCTCACATTTAAAACTGCAGCAGTCTTATAAAAGTTCACTTTTTTAACTATATACATATATATATATATAATGTGAGAACATTTGTAAGCTATAAAATAAAAAGTATTTTTTACATTCAGGATAAATAAAAATACAGCCAGCACATCAAATGTGTACACATATAATTCTGTTTGGTGATACCCTAATGATTAAGTTAAAAGTGGCCATAATGATATAACTGTCACTATGCATTTCTTGTTGGCCTTATTTTAAGAAGTGCACTGTTTGTGTAAAATTATTTAAGTTTTGGAGACTCATTTTGCTCTCAGGGCTGTATACTGGTTTTTCTACTAAAGGCAGACTTTCTTTTTTAATTTTGGTTGTCTAATTAGCACGTACTTGACTTTGCAGAAAGGAGAAACCAAGCTGATGGGAAGTAAAACATTTACTCACAATATTGGAAGTTACTTTTGTGCATTTATATTTTCTGTAGTTTTAAGTCAGTGGTTTTACTTGAGTACTTTCTATCACTGCATTTTACATCATGTGTGGTACAAAGTTTAAAAAAAAAAAACTATCCCAAAATAGCTCCAGTGAATAGTCATATAAGTGAGGGCCGGAGATTTAAGTCGATGTGAAAATCCCAGGAGAGTAATAAATGGATGAGGTAGACAGCAGTCATACAGACCAACAGAAAAACTGTTCATTAGGATGAAGAAGCTCTACTGATCTCACAATGTTTGTATTTGTACCTAAGTAGAATATTTAGTTCATTTTCCACCTCTGCTTTCTACCTTCTGGTGTTACAGAGACCAAAAATGCAGAAGCAATTTGCACCCTGCTAGCCGTTTCATGCATAATTAAAGTCACTCATCCATAAATATTGGTATCATTTATAAATGTATACATGGAGAAAATGCAGTAATAAAACACGGGCAGAAAACATGCATGTAGCAAGGGATTAATATTTACTTATATTTTTTAATACATACAATTATAAAATAAAGGAGCATATAGACACACTTGTTAGATTTGAATTCCACCGAGGATGAAAAAGACAATGTTTTATTAACATATTACCAAAAAAAAAAAAAAAAGAGAATGAGGATGGGAGGACATCACAGCACTGCCAGATGGTGAAAATATAAGTTCCAGTTTCTCTGAGCATTTTTTATTTTATTTTGTCCAAGTGTGGCACTCGCGTTTTCTTTTAAGCTTTTACAACATTGTGAATTTCTTGTATGAATTGCTTTATTTCAACCCTGTCATCCTCTGAAAACAGATAACAGAAAATGTATCTAACATGTGATAAATCCTTGACTGCGCTTCCTCTCAGCTCTAAAATCCCATTTTGAATGAAATCTTTTTCCTTGACAGGTTGGATGTTATTTTACTTGCCAATTAACGGATGTGGCTCTAGTTAAATCCAACGGGTTGACCTGATTGACTCGTGTGTAGTCGACTCTAGCAGGCCAGGCGTGACTACGTTATCTTAACTTAAACGTGCCAGTTTTTATTTAAATCTAAAAACAGAAAGGGATGAACAGTTTTAGGGTTTGTCTACCTGATCCAAAATTAAATCGGGCTTACACCATTCACTGGTTTCCTTGTCCTCCTCAGCATTTTGCCCGGCCGTCAGCGCGAGCTCGTTGTTCCCATCCCACGTGAATGCAGCATAAACTGTTGAGGTGATCCATGGCAACAGAGGAGCAGCAGCCAGCCGCCGCGCCAGTCCTGCTCGCTTCCTACGGCTTTCCTCACACACGCACCCCGAGCCTCCACTCCGTTCGCCGTCCGAGAATGTATTCGGAATACAGAATGAGTAACCGCTCTTAACGGGTCCCGCTGATAAATTTCGGCATCAAGGTGACCGACCGGGACACAGTCAGCCAGCTGCCTGCAAACGGCTCGAGATCAGCCCCAGGTGAGAGCCGACGGTGCCCGCGCCACGCACCGCTGAAAACGGACGATTTTTTGTTTTTCCAACGGGGAAGATGGTAGTATGTGGTATTTGTGGCGCTGAAAATTGCAGAATTCACAATATGGTGTGTTATTGATCTGACCCGAACATAAAAAATGAAACATATTTTTCACAGTCTGCGGGCTGAACAGGATTCCTATTTTTGATCAACTCTCTCCGAGTATTTGTCAAAACCCGAGCCCGTCCCGGTCCCCTCTGCCCGTCTCGCCTGCACCAGCTCACCGTTAACATCCTCCTCATCACTCTCCAGCATCTGAGGCATCATCGTGAAGATGGCGACTGGGTCGGGTTGGCAGCAGTACTACTGCCCTGCCGGTCAGGGAAAATTTACTTCATCCTCAGCATCCAGCACGTCCTTTCAGTCCGGCATCGCCATGGAATATACTCAAGATCTGCACCTGAAGATGAGCAAGAAAATCGCACAGCTAACGAAGGTAGGTGGTGTCAGTGAGAGGCCTGCTCCGCCAGCATCATTCCGGGCTGGACCCGCACACGGAGCCGCCTGCTCGGGTGTGAAAGCAGCGCCAGGCTCCGCCAGGAATGATGCCTTTTTTATTTTTTTATTTTATTTTAGTAAATCTTCTCTTCTTAGTCAATTTACTTAACGCATGTAACAAAACTGAGAGTTTGCTCTGGATTTCAAAGATGTCCCGGTCCATTTAACATAAACATGTAGACATCTGATATAAATACTTTGTCTCAGATAGACATCACACAGCAGTGCGTGCCACTGTTGATAGAACTTTGAATAATATATACATTTATGATTAAAGGTTAGATTTTGAATTAGATTGTTGCTGTGTGAATGAATTGTTTGATATCAGCAGCTGTATGTTAGGACGTGTATAATCAATTTATCAAATTTAACCAATATTTTATTAATTTAAACATCCCTCAAAACTTTGATTGCTCATGAGGTGAAGTTAAGTGCAGTCAGTGGCATTATTATTTTTATTATTATTGTTGTTGTTATTGTTATCATTATGCCTCTTGAGATAAGATCATATTTTTCCTCTCTCTGGCCACCCTTAACACAGAATAGCAACCAGGTTAAAGTACGGTTCTGGCACCACCAAATCATTATATTGGTGCTTGCGGTCCACCAGAGCCCCAGACACCTTTTCCAGGTTACTTTTTGATGATCTGTTCATTTATACACTTAAATGAATTATTGTTCACTTCAGCCACAAAATTTGCTCTCGTTTCTCCAGAGAAAAGTGCAAATCTGAAAAAAGAGAGACATAATTAAGCAACTTTGGGGTACTAAACCTTAATGTGTTTTTATTTAATTTATTCCATATCATACTGTAGAGTAAATAAATCTTGCAAACAGCATTTTTTTAGTTGTATATTACATGTTTTGGCTTAATTTCAACAACACAGATAGACTGCTTAAATCAGACCACAGTCACATCTCCCACATCTTTTGTAGTCAAACTTGCAGCATCTGATGTTTCCCAGTGGCAGTATGACACAGAAAGGAAAACTTCTCTTTTACACGAGGAATATTTAAGACGCCAATTAGGTTAAGTCTGGTATAGCAGAAAATCTGAAGACATCCTGTGTGCTTTTATGAATATTATTGTTATAAGGCATTGTTGTTGTTCATAGCCATGTGTTGATCTAGATTTTTAGACATAGTTAGGGCTGAAAAAGAAAGAAAACACCTTTAGGGTAAATCTGAGATAACTGTGCTTAACTGGGAAACAAATATAACTATAAAATGAACTGACTCACTACCTACATTCATTTTTTTTTGGTTTTCATTTCATTTGTTTAAGGATGAGTACCATCGTTGTTCATGATCTGCACCAGGTGTACTCGTACATCGTTCTATTATAAAGAGTTTTTGGGTTTATGCATGTAATTCCTCAAATTAAGGCCAGTTTTCAGAGTCTTATTGTAGCTTTGGGATGATAGGAAGACTTGATTCACAGATTACTGCTCAGCTACAGCATACACACTTTACAAATGTTGTAAGACCTTTTGGAAAGCCTTCATTATTCTTTAAATTTGTATAATCTTTTTTAAGTTATCCATTTAATGCAATAACAATTTTAAAATAAACAACCGCACACAATCATAATTTGACTTAATACAGCTGTTCTGACCTCAGATAAACAATATTTTCCGATTGGTACGTACCAACTGGAACAACAATAGATGTTATTTTCATATGCGGGTCAAATGATTCCCACATGTTCCCACAGGCAACACATCTGAGTCTTACATCTCCGGTGCCTTGTTGTATGAAGCTGTGACAAAACTGGGGAATAAGCTGATCGCAGTGGGCCATCTGCTCACACTGACCGCTGTTCTCTGCAAAGTCAGAAATGTGGTCAGGAATAAATATCAAGCTTGAAATCTCTCTGAACAGCACTCCTGACACATCCCAGGCCGAATGGTTTCCAGCTTTCAGCGTTTTCAGATTGAGTGACTTGAGCCATCTGAATTTTTAATCTCCTATTCTGACCAGCCTGTTTCAATCCATTCTGCTGTCTTGTCTTCTTGGTTGCATTTTGTGATTCATCAAAGTATTTTCAAACGCATTTCTTATCTCTGTCTTTTTGTGACTTTTTCCTTTTGCTCGTAATGATTTGAAGGGCAGGTAGCGGCTAGTTGCAGTTACATCGCTGCAGCAGTGTCATCATTTCTGTGCTCTTTGCTTCACAGGCATTTGCAGAAAATTAATCTGTACTCAGTAAGTTGGTCATTGATTGTAGCTCTGTGGTGGCGCTGAATTTTATGATTTGTGATGGAGGTCTAGTTGGCTGCTGCTGTTATTTAAGACTTTTTGCTGTAATTTTTAATTTCCACAAAGCTTTTTTTGCAGCCATTTAAGTAGTTCAGCTTCTGTATTTTTGCAAAGGTTTTGCTTTTCAAGTCTCTATTTCACAATTTAAACCTTCTGATTGTTTTTTTTTTTTTATTGTTGAACTTGTCTCAAAATGAAGGCAACAGAGAGGTTTTGCTGCTATGGTAACAAGTTTTATATAAATTATAACTCTGGCCGATTGCATTTACTGTGGGAACTGGACTGAAAAGGCGTGATTTTGCAGCCTGTCCTCGGTGAGTTTGGTCTGACTTTCAGCTCTCGTCAGAATTTGGAAAACGGAGATGGCAGTGTGTGGTTTTGCTTCATCAGGAGAATGAATTATTATAAAAATCTATTACCTAACCCATTGAGTGTTCGTGTGTATGTGTGTGTGTGTTTTCATCAGCAATGCCTGACTGATTTTAGTCTTGAAGTGAGTGAATCAGAAATAGACCTCTGAGCTCTGCATGTATTTCTGGACAAAGAGATTGAAAGCGACAGTCAGATAGTATAGTGGTGTATGTGCGCGCCTGTCTGTGTGTCTTCACGAATCGTATTGTGTCTTACTGTAGCACCACAGGATCCTTAGAACTGTTCCAGCAAACCAGCATCTGAGCATTTAAGTATACTATACATTTGGAAAAACAGGTGCTTTTTGTCTTTTTTACTGTTTTGTCTGCCGTTTCTTAGTATAAAAAGACCCAGCAGTGTTATGATATTTTGCAGATGACATGAGATATTTTGAACATGACAAATTATAGATCTTTAAAAAAAAATGTTTGTGTGGAAATTAAATTAGAGCCTTCATTTGTGACAAACCCACAAATATGATGACCCTAGAACATGGTTTCTACTGTAGTGCACGTCCTGCAGACTGAAAACACATCATAGTACAGGCATAGATGATGAGTGTTTTCCTATTATGATGAATGAACTAATATTATAATATCATAGATGCTTACATAGTCACTACTTTATCACATGTTTATCTCCAATGTATTGCCAGAGACCTAAAACAGATGAGATTCCTCCGGAAACAGTTATCTAACTTGCAATATTCCAGCTATTCCAATATTTTCACAATTTTGGTCAACAAGGAAATATTAAGATGCCTATTTTATGAAGCCCGATGTGAAAGGAACGCTTTATTCCTCTCTCTTGTTTGGTGAGTGCATTGCTGAAATACAAAATCCACTGTCATCACTTGGCAGCAACATGTGTTTGTTGATGCCATAATCCAGGGGTGCTAGCACAGTGATCCATGCGGCCCGGATGAGTGAGGTTGCAGAGCAGATGGTCGGAGCAACACGGCTCCAGATTGGCAGCATGGCTGATGGTGATTGTAATGTCTCAGAGTTCCATGTTACATTATGTTTCATTCTGAACATTTTCAACAGACTATAATGTACAGTTTCCATGCTAAAGCTTTCTGGCCATCAAAAAAAAAAAAATGTAAACATTATTTGTATTAATTAGGGATTGATGATATTTATTGGGCAGATAAATTACTGGTAGATATGGGAAGAAAATTACGTAATTTTATGAACCCAATAAATAAATTAAACCTGATAAAAAGCCCAGGTAAATAAAATTGCTGGCCGGCTGATAGCACCTTCAGCACAGTCCGTCTTGTGCTCCTTAGGTCCGTAACTAGATAAAAGTGGAAACCGTATCTGTGACATCCCCCTGGTTTTCTGAAGAGTTTTTCCTCATACCTTGTGCCATGTAGCATGAAGATGACTGGAACACACCCAACACGTTTTAGGAGAATCAGTTGTGTTTTTGTTGTTTAGCAGCTCAGGTTGAGATACATTCATTTATTGCACATCTAAAAATGTTTCATTTAAACTATACGAACACCATCTCATCCTCATGCACAAAACGATACATTTATGAATTTCTGTGTTATTCATAAAATACTAGAATATGTATTTTGTTAACTGCAAAGTAAATAAATCAGTCCTAATTTTTCAAACCTTTCCTGAAAGATGCACAGATTCACTGTGTGCATTGTAACGCCCCTGTGACGTACAAAAGAAAAACAGACACGATGTTGCTGCCGTCTGGTCTCATGTATTATGAGCAGCCAGCAAGCAACACGCTTCTTCTACTGGACAAAACTGGAATCACATCCGCCTGGAGGCCAGAGTAACCAAGTTCCGAAATGCACCATGCACAAGGATATACTGCCCTCATATCTCCAACACATCAAGAATATGTCTAGCGTCGGCGCCTAGTGCTTGTGTTACTAATAATGCAAATTATCATATCCATTTCACACTCCCCTTCATCACAGATGTCGTCCCGACGTCAGATTACTTACCTACTATCTAAATGATGAACATACTTCAACACATGTTAAGGAAAGTCCTCCATTTGGTATCAGGTAAAATGTTAGGATCCTGTGAGCTGTCTGCACAAATCCACGTCATCTGTGTTCAACTCAGGCTGCACCACAGGGGCTGGATCCTGGGCATGTGATGGCGTCCCTTGTCCTCATCTTCAATCCAATTCCTCTCAATCTCTGGAAGTACACGTTATGATCCGTCACCTTAACTTTGCAGGTTTTAGCTGCATCTCTAAAGGAAGATAGGCACATGGCAACAAGAGGTTGGGTTAGGGTTAATACTATCCTACTCCCTCGCCCTTAACCTTGCTCTGGTAGAACTTCATAGATTGACTCTGAAGTTTCTCCTCTTGGCATCATGTTTCTGACAAGGACACGATCACCTTCCTCCAGCACCAAACTCCTCACTTTGCAAAAATACTTTCTTTTGCTCCTTTCAACAAATTTCTTTTTGTTTTTTTTTTTTGTCTCTTGCATCTGTTGTTTCCATGTCCTCATATATTGTTGATGATCCGCATTTCTTCTCTCTGGAGTCAAGCCAAATAGAATGTCAACAGGTAACCTTGGTGACCTCCCAAACAGGAGATAGAATGGGGAGAACCCTGTGTCTTTAAAACGTGTACTGTTATATGTATAAATGAGTTTTGGCAGCGACTCTTTCCTATTTGACATCTGTCTCTCACTGAGCCATTTCAACATTTGCAGATATTGAATCGCTCGACTTGCCCATTTCCCTCTGGGTGGGATGGTGTGGTTCTTGACCCCACTACTCTGCAGTTTTTCTTGAGTTGTGCAAATAACTGATTTTCATATTCACCTCCCTGATCATGGTGAATTCTTAGTGGAAATTCAAACTTCAGTACAAAATCATATACAAAATGCAGCTGTTTTGGCAGATTTTGATGTTGTGGCATTCACCTTTGCAAAACGTGTGTAATGATCAACTATCACTAATATGTATTCATATCCACATTTGCACTTGTCTAAATGCAGGAACTCAATGGAGTTCAGTTCAAACGGTTGTGTGGGGTCTATAGGTTTTAGAGGAGCGATTGTTTCTCTGCAGGGTTGTTTTCGTGTGAGGCATGCACAACTCTGGGAAACGGTGTTCTATCTTTGCTGAATATGTGGCCAAAACAAACAGTCGCAAATAGGTGATGTTGTGCGTTCCACACCTTGATGCCCCGTTTCATCATGGAGTTCTGTTAGAACACTCATTTAGTATTTCTCCGGAAAAAAAAGTTGTGTTCTTGATGCAGTCTTTCTAAGAAGGACACCATTTTCATCAGGACTGAGTTTTCTCCAGTGGCGGATAAAAGGCTTTGTCTGCGAACTGAAGGATTTCAGCTCCTGCCCTATAGGCCTCTTTTCTGACTGTAAGGGCTGCACAATAGGACCAGTGTTTGGGTTATCTCTTTGAGCTTGACGTATGGCTGACCTTGAAAAAGGCACCGATGTTCCCTCACACTCCATAGCCATAACAGACCACACCATCGTGAGATCTTTTGTTTCCACTGCTTGCACTATGGCTTCAACTGAAGGAGATGCCAGCTCCTCTGTACGTACAGTCCTGCATCATTGTTTCTATGTCAAAAGGTATTCTCAAAAGGCGTCAGCTTCACAGTTCTCTTTGCCCGGACAATATCTAATGTTCAAAATGTTGAATGTTGAAAATCTGCAAGCTCAGCAACCCATCTGCATCCGGTAGCATTTAGTTTGGCTGTTGAAAGTACATACATTAGCAGATTATTATCCATATATACAGCGCAAGATGAATTGATCAAATAGTCTTGAAACCGTTCTGTGACAGCCAACTTCAAAGCGAGGAATTCTAATTTCCCTGAGTGGAGATAATCATTTCTCTCAGAACTGGTCAGTGTGTGAGATGCGTAAGCAATAACACGTAGTTTCCCCTCTTGTTCCTGATACAACACTGCACTCCACTAAAATATTGGTCTTTCATCTCGTCTTAGATTTTTTATTCTCCCGGGAACCCACACTACAAATCTGAATCTATTGGTTATCTTGTCAATATTTGCCACACAGAAGCAGTTAACTATTGGTTTTGGTTCATATTTTAATTATCATGGATCCCTATTATTGATACATAATTCTTTCACGACTGTTCCTATCACCTCTTCTGCTTTTAATGTTACAGCATTACTCTAAAACCAAGGGGGAGTCTGTATCCATTTTACAAAGCCTAGATACTTTTTAAGTTATTATATCTAAATCTCTACGATTGTGCACAAGGTTCTTTTTGTGCTGTTATCATGACACACTAGTTTCAGCAATATTAAACACAGACAGCACTTACACAGGGTGACCTACACAAGTGTCTTATCAACTACCATCAAGTTTTCTTTAGGAGGAGGGACAGTGGCAGTTTGTCCTGGGAGCAAAAGCGAGGTGTCAGAAAATTATTACTTTACTTCATCTCAAAATCTAACACTATATTACCACCCTCTTCTTAGTTACATGCAGTTTTTTACTTTATGTGTAGGCAAAGATTAAATGTATTAGTCGGTCCAGTTTGGAGCGAGCTGTATACAGCTCCAGAAGTAAAGGTTCAGGAGACTTAAAGGTGCAATGTCTAGAGCTATGATTAACGTTGATTTTCAGTATTTCAGGTCTGAATCTGGTCCAGTGTTCCACAGACAGGACAGAACCCAGATTGTTCCTGCTGAATCAGAGGTTTTACAATCAGCTGGATTCTCTTCCCTAACATCCCTGTATAGACCTTACTGAGAAGACTGAGGAGCGTGATTTCCCTGTGATTGGAACCCACCCTCCAGTTTCTCTTCTGGAAAAGTGGAACCATCACCCCAGTCTGCCAATCCAGAGACGATGCCCCTCGATGCTTATGCAGTATTGCAGAGGCATGTCAATCAAGACAGCCCCACAACATCCAAAGCCTTAAAGACCTCAGGACAGGCTTCATCATTCATGTTGATGGGATTGAGAAGATGCCCTAAGTGTTCCTTCTTAAAGACATCCTATGTTATCCCTGGTCGAGGTTGGCAGCACACTGTGTACGAAAACAGTGTTGATGAGTTTTCCTAATCAGTTTACATGTGGTATGTGGACTTGGAGAAAGCACTTGACTGTGCCCTTCAGGGCATTCTGTCATGGGTTTGACAGGAGCATGGGTTACTGGGTTCATTCAGTTTTGGGTCATTTAGTCCCTATAAATGCAGAAAGAGTTTTGTTTGTATTGCCAGTAAGAAGTTGGATCCATTTCAGGTGGGAGATTTTAAGTCTGCTTTTTGTGAATTATGTGGTCCTGGTGGTGTTGTCGGCCCATGCAGGTTACTGCCCTATGTTTACCGTAACATGTTCTTTACTTGTAAGTGCTGGTCTTGGTCTTTCACTTGATTGGCATAGAAAGTGCCTGATATAAATTACCTGGAGGTTCAAAGAGGTAAATATGGATGTTGGGAGATGACACCTCTGGTCAAATAGGTAATCATAGATATTATCCCACCAAGGGATATGACACTTTGATGGGATCATTCATTTGTTTTGATAGAGGCAGACTGAAAGGACAGTCTTTCATCACAATATCTGAAATATTTCTTTATATAATGCTGGAATATTTGATTGTCTCAACATTATGTAATCTTTTGTCTTATGGGCAGGATTATTTAGGCCTCAAATCAGTTTTTTTTTTTTTGTCCAGATCCACTTGTTTAATATCTTTACATAAGCAAACAACTCAAAAGTAGTAAATCTATATACAATTATGGGTGTGGACCTCTGATAGTTTGACGGGGAGACAACAACCACAACGTTGGGCGGTTTCTGTTGTGTATCTGGAATATAATGACTTGGTAAAGGATAAAAATCAACTTTAGTCTTAAAATACAGTCCTTCATAACTCTGCACATTGAGACCAAGGGTCAGGTAGTAGAGTTAAGAGTAAGACTAGGCTTTTTTTTCCATCAAAAAGATTACAATTATTTGTAAACATGGCTTGTGGAAATGTTAAATGCCAAAATGTTGGTGCTGATAAATGCAGTTCATTCAATGTTCCTCTACAAATTTCGGTATTAAAAGAATGGTGTGTTACGTGTGTGTTGAGTGAACGACACTGGGTGACAGGCATGACAAAGCAAGTTTAGTTGCACGTTATAATCTACTTTTTCACACAGAAAACAGAAGCGTAAGGAGTACTGATGGCACTCTTTTGGTTTCTAGAGTACTTTCTGGAGGTGACAGACAGGACAATTGCCACTCACGGGATGATGAAGATACCAGGCACGCTTTTCAGCTCTGTAATCTCAAAATATAATTTCAGGGGAATGAAAACACGGAGGAGAATGATATGTGTGTGTGTGTGCATGGGGGCCTGCCGCTGCTGCTGCGAGAAGTGCAGCTTATTAACCTCTGCAGGATGCTTCTTCACTGATTGTCACAATTCTCTGTCAGATTTCATTAAGATACACCCTCACAGTCACCAACACACACTCGCACCGACACACACATACGTACAGACAGGGAGCGAGATGGGAAGTGAGAGAGCTTGGTCTCGGCCTGAAGCAGCATCCTCAACAAATAAACCATTGCTGACATGCTTGTTGATACACACACACACACATTCACAGTGGCTCATAAAGTTACAAGCTGCATATGGAGGATGATTTGATGAGTCACTCTTAATGTTGACCTTGAAGGTTTCTTCTGCCTTTGGACAGCCGGAAGCCACATTGCAGCTTCTTTTTTTATTTGGCTGATGCTGCAGTAATTCGTGTCCCAGCAACAGTCGAGACATGGAGTGACACCAGTGCGCAATTACCTGCTATATACAACCGACATGAGACAAATGCAAAGCCGGTCAGTGTCTTCCTCCTGGAGGTGTGTCTGTAAACACAGCCTGTGTGCTTTTCACCATCGTCATGAGATGTCTGATGTTAGTGCTCGCTCCAGCATTGTCTGCCTGGATTGTACTCAGCAGACTTGAAAAGCTGCAATGAAACCTGCCACACTGGTTCACTGAAATCCTAATGTGAGTTAGGAATTTATGAGGCTTTATTTTATCAGAATATATTAAATTCTTTACTAGGTTTAATAACAACTTATTCATAATGGCTTTGTATTGTTAAAGTTCCATTGAATGAATCATGCCCACAATGTTGAACATGTATTTTAATTTTGAAGACTTCCTTTTTACCCCGCCCTTTGCGTGATTATAGCCCCCTGTGGCTCTGAACAGGATGAAACTAATATGGAAAACAGTGGATATGTTCAACATGGATAAATATGTTTTGCTTCTTTGCGACTACTACTTTCCGACTTAATTCAGTCAGAAATGTGGATCTAAGCTTTAACTAATAGTTGCCCTTTAATATGATAGACACAAATAAAGAACCAAGCAACCGTTGTGCCATGAATCCTATAACCTTCCTTTATTCAGTCAGTACTTGTATTTTTCACTATTCTAAGAATGCTGCCTGGTTACCTATTTGCCAGTGCAAGATTGCTAAAATGACAGAGCATACACTTCATGATCTCCAGAACACTTTGGCAGACGAGTTCGTGTCTGTCTGTGATTCCACAACATTCAGGGTCAGTGGCTTTAATGATTTAGGTTTACGGGCTTTGCACTGATATGCTCCTTCGGTCTCATCTACCCAAAAGGACATTGTTTCATACATCTTGTGGTTTCTTCAGCTGTAACTTTCAAACATAAGCGGTACTGCGATGCGCTGTTCAGATAGGCGAGGCTTTCTCCTGGCAACCCTTTAAAAGATCTCGTGCATTTTATTTCAAATTGTACTTTCATTTTGCAGAACCGTAGCTTTGTTTTTTGATGGTTTATCAAAAGACTATCCTGTTTTCGAAATTGAGTCTTGATTAAGTGTCAAACTCAATAATATGATATAGACCTTCAAACCGCTAGTCCCGTTTCAGGTTATTAATGTATCTATTTATCGTTTATTTGGTTCTAAAACAAAGACATACTTTAATATATTTCACTGATATAACAAGCTAAAAATGGTAACATACCAAAGGCTAAATTCAATTCAGAAATAACGTATTAATCCCTGAGGGGGAAATAATTGTTGCAGTAGTCATGATTGAACTCTCTTTATTCGTTGTTGAGGGTTATTGCTGTGGGCAGGGAGGAGCTCCTGTAGCGAGATGTGCAGCAGTGGATCTGAAGAAGCCTCTGACTGAAGACGCTGTTGCTGAGTCACTGAGTTGTGGAGAGGACGCTCAGGGTTTTCCATGATCTGATTCATTTTCTGAAGTATCCTTCTTTGCACGATCATCTCCAGAACTGTACCTAGAACAGAGCCAGCTTTTATTATCAGTTGTTTCAGTTTCTTTCCAGTCCTCTGGTGCAACTGCCCTGAATATTTTAGATGTTTATTTGTGCCAACACCCCTGATTCTGACAGTTAATAATACTGCATCCTTTGTGACTTGGCATTGACAGCAGTCTCCTATCAGTTCCTACCTTGGCAGGTCTCTTGAAAGATCTTAGCCCATTCTGACATGAGTTTCTGGACATTAGCGTCAGCCTTAAGCCCCCTAAACTCCATCGGACTGAAATTCTGGCACTGAGAGGGTCAATCTAGTGATCATGATTTTGATGCACTTCAACCATTTTTAGAACAGTTTAGATGTATGTTTTTGGTTATGGCTTTTGGAATGGCCTAGATGTGACCTAAAGATAAACTGGAAGCAGGTTTCTTTACATTATTTCTCAGAAAAGAAACACAATCCTCTTTCCCATGAGCCCATGCACCCAAACAACATCCCCTGTGCCTGAAGCACCAACGCAACCTCGCAGATTCATTGTCCCACCAGCCAGTATGTTAAGGAATAATGAATCTTTATAAAGCGTAGCACATCATCAAAACTGCTATGAATATGCAAAACCGAGAGTTAGTCTAGTATGTATTTTCAAGGTAGTTGCATCTCAGCTTTTATTCACTACGACAAACAAGGCAAGTCACCATTTGGGCCAGTGGCCTTCGACGCTGGTCCTCAGGACCCCCTGTCCTGCATGTTTTAGATGTTTCCCTGCATCCCTGCATTCCTGATTCGGATTAATGATGATCATCAGCTTGTTATCAAGGTTTACAAGTCGGTTTATGACACAGTCATTTGTACCAGGATGTGCTGACGCAGGGAAACATCTAAACATGCAGTACAAGGGGGTCCTGAGAACCAGGTTGTAAGACCACTAATTTGGGTATATTAATTGTAAATGTAGGAGGTACCAGGTAATAAATTAAAATCTGTTGTGTGAATCGTTTTTTTAGGAGATCTGAGCAAAGAAAAGTTGTATTTCTTGCCTTAGGATCCCTGGAATATCTATACATCCATCCATCCATTTTCTATTCCTGTTTTATCCTTTGCTGGATCTGCCGGAGCCTCAGCTCATTACAGGCGAGAGGCAAGGGTACACCCGGGACAGGTCGCCTGTCTATCACAGTATTGACTGTGAATATCCATACAATTTATCATTAAACAATTTTTACTTGAGCAGCAACATTTGAAAATTCCAGTTCTTATACAGGCCAGACTGGACTATACCTGTCCTTTCCTCACTCACTTAAGTTCTCATCAAACTTTCGTCTTCTGTGTCCTCCTGTTCCTCTGTATTTGAACTCCCCTCCAAATGTTAACATAAGACACAGTCTAGATCAACAGCAGTACAACCAAAATATGTAAAAATAGTCAAATATGAATTCAGCAGTTTTAAAAGAAAGCCAGTGTGAAGTCTAGACATCTTTGCTTGAAACAAGCCCACACATCTAACTAGAAGAGGGAGCGTTTGGCAGACATTGTCAGCACAAAGTAAGAAGGGATTTTAAAGGCTAAGCCTCCTTTTTTTCTTAGTAGCAGTATAGATGACCTCCAGGGACCCATTTCTTTAAATTCAGTCTTATCTCACTTTTCAGGTGGTCTCTAACCACCAGAAAAGATAAAACATATTGGGTTAACTATACTGTTAACTCGTACTATCATACTCTTTAATTTAAGGTTTAACCTTTTATTGTATTAAACTGATAAGATGATAATTACTAATTTAGATGCAACTTCTGCTGATCCATCCTGTTTTTCTGAATGGCATCTTTCAGTAAAAGAAGTAATTTACATTTATCAGAACATACCGAACTAAAAAGGAAGAAACAAAACACACTTAGATGTTATCAACTAACAAAAGTTAATACTAGAATTGTTTTCACCCGAGGGAGGACATATCGTCACTGTTTCTCCTGTTTGTGAGATTTAAATTGAGTGGTACCCTCTTTCAGGTCTAAAGCCTGACATATGTACAGTGTGAAATGATGAATATAATATTAATCTGGTCCTCACCAAGTCTTCAAATGATGTAAATCATACGCCCTTAAATACTGCACGTCTTTAACAGAAATTAAAAGACTTTGTTGCAAACTGATCCGCCTAATCATTGGACTTGATCTTTTGATAATCAGCAAGTGTGATCACCTCTATAAGCAGACGTTTTGGTAGTTGGTAATGCAACGCTCTGGAGTGTCAAGGTGTACTTACATAATATCAAGGAGGATTAAACATCAGCAACGATGACAAGACAACGCAGAAAAACAGGGAAGGGAAGTAAAACAGTGTGAAGCAAACCAAAGACTGACTTTCAAAATAAAACAGGAATAACCAAACCAAAGACCAGAATGTTCTTTGAAAGCGTTGTCAGATAAAAGACTCGTCCTACTTAACACCTGACCAGTCACTGAGTCGATCATGAAATCTTCTGGATGCCAATATATTCGAGAGTCACATATGAAACCATCTGTCTGTTATCCTGACATGTAAAACTTGGCTGAATTTTGGTCATACAAGACAATGGTGCAAAGCAGACCAGCAAATCAACAACAAATGACTGGGAAAAAAAAGGTGAAATTGTTGCAGTGGTCCAGTGAAAATCCATCCGGTCCTGAATATGTTGCAGTGGTCCAGTGAAAATCCATCCGGTCCTGAATATGTTGCAGTGGTCCAGTGAAAATCCATCCGGTCCTGAATATGTTGCAGTGGTCCAGTGAAAATCCATCTGTCCTCTCTTGAGGACAAGTATATGCTCGTAAATCCTAATGATTGAAATGACATTTAAAGGAAGAGTGGGTTAAAATTTCTCAATCACAGTTTGAGAGACTGCTAATTTTACACAGAAAAATAATAATTTAAAGTATTACCTCTAAATGTGTTTAAAAATGTGTTAAAGTCAGTGAATCAATCCAGTCTCTTACATAAATAACAACTGATAGGCATGTTTTTAGTCTTCTTTGCTTCACGTCCTCTCTCTCTGTCGGTCGGCCCTTTTCTTCAGCTAAAGGATAACCAAAACAACAGCAGGGTAGTTCTGACTTCACCCACTCTTTATCTTTAGTCTGTCTTCCCATTAAGAAAAGAGGAAAATGATCCTGAACGAGATATGCAGATTATTGAAGATCATTTCATCTGACATTAAAAACAAAGGAAAATGATGGGATAATGAGTATCTAATATCAATAAAAGGAAATAAACTGACAATGTGGCAAACAAATGTAAAATGATTGCTGAGTATAGAACTATCAGTTAAAAGTAAACATACGCAGACACATCATAGGGTGTCTCACTCCTTTGGTGGTGCTGTGGAAATTAAGTGTTTTTTGCAGTTTGTTGGTCAAGTCTTGCGTGTAGAGGCTGGGAGTTTGTGGAAAATGTATTTTAAAAGAGAAACCTTTCAAGTATGACACAAATCAAGATTGCAGGCTGTTTTGTGACTTCTGCCTCATTGTTTACTCTAAACTTTGACTTTGGCTTGAAGGGGGAAAATGATTCAGTTTGACTAATGTGTTAAAATCTAGAAAAAAATGTTTTAAAAACTCACTGGGTATGATTGTTTTTACTCTTGACGGAGAGCTTGCAGATATATACCCCATGACTCAGCACATCTTCCTCTTAAAACAGTCCATGATGGGGATTGCTGGTTATGCCCGATCAATAGTGCCTATTCACCACATATGCCTACCTTGCTTCTCTTTGCCTGCCAGTAAGTTTTCTATTAATGAACGGTATTTTCTTGTCTTGTTTTTTTATAGTGCAGATTGCAGGATGAGACAGGTTTGTTTGGTACAGTACCGTATTAAACACGACTGTTAGGGAAAGACAAAGAAAACAATGATGCCTGCCTATTTATTAAATAAGATCCGACTTTAGAACTAAACTAAGAGGGCCGAGCAAAGATTTTCACGTTTAGATCTGATCAGTGTAATCAAAAATGACAGCTCTTGGAGGAAACTAATGGTTAGTGAGCTGTACAGCAGACATTACCTATTGTCCAAATTAAATCCCTGTGCCCTAGGCCACTAAAATAGTAAAAGATGAATCACGAGGTCAGAGTTGAAATTTCTTCTTCTTCTCTGCTCTCCATGTTCTCAAAATGCTTGAACAACATTCTTAAGTTAGACAGCTGCAGACAGCTGTGCCGTCGACCTTCGGGGAAACAGTTATTTTGTTCAGATGCTAAATGCTTTTCAATTTTCATGTGCAAGAAATTTGTAAAATAATTCATGTCAATGAAAGCAAATCTTCCACAGTTTATGGCAAACAAATGGAAGTTCACACTTCGGCTCCTGCTTCGTTGATAAAATGAAAGAATGGCAGACAAAAACACCAAAACTGTATTAGTCTATAAAGAGAAATGAAAAATACTTTGTTGGTTTGGCTGTTTCAGGTTTTACCATAACTGCTCTTTTAAGGAGGATTACAATCATCTTTTTGCACCTACTTTCTCTGTGATACATAAACAACACTAGACTGTCTATATCAAAACACATCTCCTCATATTTGCACAATGACAGTTTATTCAGATTTTTAAAAAAATCAAAGTTCATATTTGAACTTTATTGAGTCTTAGACTTTTACACTTGAGAAACTGAAAGTCTTCCCATCATGCACAGAATAGTATAGAAATAAAAAAAAGAAAAGAAATGAAACGACGCAGCCAGTATTTCTGAACTCTGCTTATCTGGAGGAAAGCGTTTTGGAAGTTAACAACTGTTGTGTTTATAATCTGAAGCTGATCCGGAGGAATGAAAGGCACACACTTTCACACAGCCTCCAAATTGGAGAGTAATGAATGTTCAATACTGATAATCCAAAAGCAAAGTCAAGTCATCACAGCTTTAACATTTTAATTTTTCTTTCTATGAAGCCATAGTTAGGAGTCCTTTATTAAACACTTCTCATGGTGTATTCAGAGGCTAAATTACTTTCGAAGGCAAACATGCATCACAGTGACATGGCTCTCAGGTAAGTTAAAATCTATTTCGTAGATATATTGTATGAAACATTCTCTGCTTGCTCTCCTGGTAGGCAGTGGACCTTCAGCTTTAGGTCCTTGACCAGCTGCCTGAGAGATTGACCCATTGGTTCCACCAGGAGCTAAAGCACCTTGGTCGGCTGGCAGCAGTTCTGCTCCCACCTCATGTCTCAGTGGGCTGGAGGTGTTTCACTGGTGGAGTTCTTGTGAGCACTCCCTGCTTGGCTGGATTCATGAGATTACGAGTTTACCCGAAGGATCACTTGAGAATCGCTCAGAAGTTTGCTTCTTTAACGATGTGAATCTCGCCATGTCCTGTTCTTTCTGGAATTATACATATTAAAGGGATGAGTGTTGTTTTTTTTGAGTTCTTAATTAAAATGAACTTGTCCATGCACGAGGTTGAAAACTCTTCTAAAACTATCTGAATTGTTTACCCATAGCCTCCATAAGTTAATGTAATTTCGATGTTTGAGTCAAAGTCCACGTGTGGTGTTTTATTTTGAAAATTCTCTGATTTCTCCATGTCGTTTTCATGTCTGACTTCCTGCCCTAGTAAGCTACAGTGTATAAATTGCCATGGCTTAGGTGTGATCCAGCATCAAAATAGACTCGGCATCTATTTTTGGCCAAGCAGAGCGAAAGGTCACCTAAAACCATGGCGCCCGCTGGTGGGACCACGCTCATTGACCGGCCAAGGCCGCTGTAGATCAGCCATTTCACGGCACGTCCACACTTGGTGGCGCTGTGATGCTTTTATGCAGAGTCTTAGCTGTTCTGGGAACTGCTATTCTGGACAGGGATCTTTGATGCTCCTGGAATCTGCTGGAGCCACTTCAATTACTTCAGTTACATGCGCAATACTGGCTGTTACTTTGACTTTCTACATCTTTTCTACATCCTGTTTTTAGTCTTTGGCAATTTTCAAGTTTCTTATATTTTTTCTTCTTGACATGGTGTGAGCCTTTGGCAGTCTCCTGCATCTCAAATGTGGACAGTTTGTTGTATTTTTTAGGAAGTTCTTTCTTCCACACTTTCTGTTGCTATGATAGCAGACGTGCTTCTTTATCTGTTGCCTTGATCTTTGCGTTCAGCCTACTTGTCCGCAGAGTATTTTCCTCCTCTTAACTTTTGGTTTTCATCTTGTATCCAAACATCTCTTTGATCGTTGTTACTGTGGTGTACATCTGCTCAGTGATTTCTATGATGGTCAGTCTTCTAGTAGACTTCCTGAATTTAAGGAGTTGTGAAGGCTCAAGGTATCCATAACGGTTATGATCTTTCACCTTAGGTCAACTGCCCTTGTTTTGAAGTTATTGAATCTTTAACGGTCAGAATGGTGATGTATCTCTGCTGATCTTTCATCCTATTTTCTCCATGCTGTAGCATTGTTGTTATACTTCAGCATTCTCTAATTGTGATAGGAGATTTTGTATCTTCGTCAGCTTAGGCACTGGACTTTAACGGCCCCTTTTCCCTGCATACAACCCATCATGTTGGGGTTGTTCATGTAGTTGTTTATGTAGTAGCGTTCCAGAAGTATGATGTTCTCAGCTCCAGTCCATGAATGTCTGTTCAAATCACTCACATCCCATTAGTGTGTCTTGGAGTGTTAATCAAAGCAGCATCCGAGCTGACATAGCTTTACGTTTGTCTCTGTGTGTGTTTTGATGGTAGATGGAGGTTTGCCCTACTCTGTTTGGAACTACTGATGTTTTCTATTGGGAGTGGTAACATGTCTCTTATCAGTTATTTTGTCTTTCCTGACCTTGTTCTGCTGCTTTAACTTCAACCTTTTCTGTTTTTTTCTTTTCTGTACATAGCCTAAGTTGGCTGAGTTTTTTAACTTAATTTTACTTGTGTGAGCTACACACTACTTTATATTTTTTCACCTTCCCTGATGACCTTTGTCAAATCTCCATAGGCTTCTAGTAAAATTGTTTTATTTTTTTCATTCGACTTGTTTGCTCTTGGAACCAAAATCCTGCAAATTATTTCACTATGTTAAAATAAAATAAGCATTTTGATTATCTTTGCACTTGTGTCTAAGGTTCACGGTTTAACAAAATACAACTTCTTTTCTCTGCATTTTAGAAAACTTCCCAACTTTTCTCTGAAGGATGTATGTTCCTTCCCTTGTTGTCTTTTCTTTTTCTTAGAGTATCTACTGGAGTGCTGGTTTGTATTTGCACATGTACCTGTAAATGACCCTCGCAAAGTCAAATTGGCTGACAAACTCCATGATCTTCATTTAGGGCGGGAATCCAGTGTTTCTCTAGAATTTAAAAAGCCAGTTTAGTCCAACAGGTTTCAACCACTGCTTCTGACATTTTGCAGATTTTCTTGGTCAAGCTTTTCAGTGAACACATTATATGGACAGTCGGTGGCAGATTGGCAATTCATCACCACTTTGGCAGAATGTTGGGCTGGTTAGTGTTTAACAGCACAATGCTGCTCTCCTTCAGATGCTTTTTTGTTTGTTTGCTTTGATTTATTTCTATATTTCTTGACATCTCTAAAAAGTAGCATTTTATACACAGGGTTGCAACACTGTAGCCAAGTTATAAGCACACATATTTTAGGTCATTTTATGTGACAAAAAGATTTTTGTGATATTGAGTAAAATAGGCAATTTAAGCCTTACACTCCTCTGCAATATTTAAATAAGATTCAGTCAGTCTTTTTTGCTTGTAAAATACATCAGATTGCGAGATCACACACACAAAAATATACACCAGAAACAGAGGTTGCAGGCTACAAGTGCTACAGACACTGAAACCGCTGCTAATGAAATTCAGCATGCTGTAACTATGTGAGAAAAACAGAGCAAGACAAAGACGTGCAGAGTGAGACAGATCGAGCCAAGTCATTCCCAGAGGAAGCCAGTGCTGCATTATTCTTAACACTTCTCCATAATGATTGCCCCATTCATACATCATGTCTTGTGCTGCTTCATAACAGCTTTTTATAATGAACTCCGATTCCAATATGGAGGACTTGATCTGGCGTAAAATAGGACTAATATATTTCAGTTGTTGTCACATGAGGCAGTAGATGTTATAGTTATTCAGAATGACCTTTAGCTCTGTGGCTGGGAGCTCAAGTGTGGCTCAAGTGAAGGTGGTCACCCTTTAAATGAGTTTAGTGTTCCGGGAGCTGGCCTACTGCTGGCAAGAGACAAGTGTCGCACTGTAAACGGAGTCAAGACATTGCTGTAAATGTGTTCGTTCTCACTTGTTCTTTATTTAGATATGTCGACAGACAGACAGGTACTTAATTGATTCCACAAGGGAAATTATCGTATCTCAGCAGCATGTCATCTTGCAGAAACAAGTGGAAATTTGGAATAAAATAAAAACAAAATTTGAATAATATCACATGTCTAGCAAAATTGAACAACAAGGTTATTCAAAGTCCTTTACAGAGACATTAAAACATCATAACATAGAAGAAAAAAACTGATTTAAAATTTTAACAATATGAAAGGAAGAAAAAAGACCAATAGATTAAAACAGTAGTTAAAATATGATCAAGTTTTGAAACTTAAGTTTAAAAGTAACAGTGCAGATTTGTGTCTTTATTCAAATGCAGATGAGAACAGGTGAGTCTTCAACCTGGATTTAAATAAACTGACTGTTTCAGCTGATCTGAGGCTTTTTAGGAGTTTTTTTCAGACATGTGGTCATAGAAGCTGAACACAGCTTCTCCATCTCTGGTTCTGGCTCTGGGAACTGATAAAAAACCAGATCCAGATGACCCTGAGGGGTCTGGAAGGTTCAGACTGGGTCAGGAGGTCACTGATGTATTTTGGTCCTGAACCATTCAGAGCTTTATAGACCAGCATCAGAACTTTAAAGTCTGTCCTCTGACGGACAGGCAGCCAGTGTAAAGACCTCAGAGCTGGACTGATGTGGTCCAGTTTTTTGGTCTTAGTGAGGACTCGAGCAGCAGAGTTCTGGATGAGCTGATATCTGGCCTGGTTGGTGGTTTTTAGGGCTGTAGATTGAAGCTCTGTGGTGACCTGTAATTGTTTCTCTTTGGCTCCACAGACAATTACTTCTGTTTTGTTTTACTAAAAGTGACATTTTTCCACTATCTGTATTCAAGCATATGTCATTTAACACTTTGGTCACAGCAGTCTCAGTGCTGTGGTGCTGTCTGAAACCTGACTGGAAGACATTATAGCATTTGTTTTGTGTTAGAAAGTTATTTAGCTGTGTATAAATATACAACAGATAAAATGTAAATATGGGTAATCATTTAACAGAAGAATATAAAGTCTGGAAGTGCAAAAAGGTACTTATTTACATGTGCAGGTGTCATTATCTTTCAGATAACATGGACTATTGTAGAGTGTTACATTTGCAACTCAAGATACTTTATTGGACTCATCTCACTGAATCTTCCAGATAGTAACAGAAGCTACCAAGAAATTATTCCATAAATGCAATAATTCCTCATGTGAATCATTGCCCTATATAATGAGTTTGCCATTGTTCTTTTAAACAACAGAATTAGACTTCTGCTTTTTATCACAGATGGTGCAATTCATTTTCAAACCAGTTCATTTTCTTTGTATATTGCCAAGTGCTGTGAAAGAGCTCTGTTACATCAGCCTCTGTGAATCAGGGCGTTGCTAGTCAATAAGAGGGCCCCAACAGAGGTGCCGTGGAGATAAAATCTAGGATAAAACCTAGTGGATTTAAAAAAATATAACACCAGGAGCAGGCTCTAACTTGTATATTGACATTATATTAACCAGTGGAGGCTTTGAGTAAACAACGCAAAGGGTTTTAGAAGAGATTTGAGCCACAAATGAGGGGAGGTTCGGTTTAGATCTAAATAGATTTTCTTTTTTAAATCATTCATTCATTCATTCATTCATTCATTCATTCATTCATTCATTCATTCATTCATGTATATTCCAAAAAGAACAAGACATCGTAAAATATACATCTTTAAACAAACAGATAACTGTTTGATCCAAACATGATCTGGAAACCTTTGGGTGAACTTTTAATCTCATGAATCCAGCTGAGAGCCTCTTGAGCTGATTGTGTAAAGCAGGATACTTCATAAAATGATAAAACGAAGAAGATCACGGACAACCCTGAGGATCCTCTTCACAACCGTGATTCAGCAGTGGAGCGTCTCCAGTCAGGGGCTTCTTCAGATCTGCTGCAACACAGATGCTACAGGAGGTCCTTCCAGCCCACAAACAGCCCAACGTCTACAGTGAATCTTTGAAAAACTTCAATCATGACTAAATATCTTAAGTATTTTTAAATTATTTTGAATTTGAATTGAGAATGCAATACTTGCAAGCATCTCGTGAAGTCTTCCTGGTGGGAACTATGGATGGAGCAAAACTGCAGGAAAACTGGGCCACGGTACTTTCACTCCTTCAGTCAATGTTGGCAGGAGACGTTGTTGGCTGTTGTTTCATTGACGTAAGTCAAAAATAAGTTTTGTACTGGAGATAACCACATGTTTTCTCAATGGTGACAGTTAATGGAACAAAAGAGACTGAAGAGAGATGTCACGGTGGCTGCATTTCTGGTGGACACGTTAACTGTCCTTTACCTTTTCACGGATCACGCGTGGGTTGGGTGGTTTGATGCCTTATCTGTGAGATGATTGGCATGAGCACAACTCTGTTCATCCGTGGCTTGCAGACAGTTGGCCTGTTCATCTACCTAAACTGTATCACACCTGTAGGCTACAGTAGTTCTTCGGTAGCTGTTTGCTTTGATGAATAGCAACAACACCTATTTTGGGTACCACAAGACCCCACTTGCAGAAAGTAAACTTACTTTAAATACTTTCTTACAATAAAGAATCTTCACAAAAATAGGAGTGCAAGGATGTGTGTGTGTTTGCATGTGTGTGTGTGCATCTCTTGGGAGGACAGACATCTGTTCATCCATTCATGGGTAGCTGACACAGAAGCTGGTGATGCAGGGCAGCTTATCATTCAACAGCTGTGGACGCATATCCACACACAGACCAAACACCTCAGACCAGCCACCTGAGGTGGAGGTCAGATAAGATCAAGCTGTCGTTGCCACGACTGACCACTGTGTACCTGTGTGTGCGTGCGTGTATGTGTGTTGCCGTGGGTGTGTGCACACAGAGGAACGCCTATTAAAAACTGATATGCTGTGTTTAGCCTCTGGGCAAGGTCCGTGTCAGTCAGGGTTAGCCCATGCAGTGAGGGAGACAGCTGGAGAGACATGGTTGACTGGAGAAGCCGGCCACCACCTGGATACACACACACACACACACACACACACACACACACACACACACACACACACACACACACACACACACACACACACACACACACACACAGAATATGGAACAAGGAGTCGCTGTGTGTGTTGCAGAAGATGATCCTTTTGTTCATCTTGAATTTAAATGTTAATGCTATAGGCTGAAGAGCAGGGGAGCGTGTCGTTGCATTCATAGGGAGTTAAGACATTTACATTAAAAATGTATCCTTTAGATTACATGTTGGATCATTCTGCCATTCACATGTTATATCTTATGGTAATGTTCAGGCAGCTCAGCAGAATGTACTGTTTATGTAGTATCTGGGGTGGGTGGAGATGCGTGCGCCAACTGTCCAGCTTAGACCTGCAATAAATCTGATTTTCTCTAAAAATGCCGTAATGTCCCTTACAATTCAAACAGCCAACGAATTAAAAAATGAAACCCCAGGAATGTCTTGTCTGTTCAGTCTTTATTCTCACACTCATGTGGTCACTCATGTAATAAAAACAGACGGTTCATTTATGTCTGTGACTAGTTGTCCCAGCTCGAGTCTCCTCCCCTGCCGTTGAGCTGAACTGTATTTAGAAGAATCAACACTTGCTGAGCAACATAATCTGGGTTATTTTGGGAGTTGTGGCTGTAGATCCCTTTTAATTTCGACCCAATGTAGGGCATGAAAATGGCATCCAGATATAAGATTTACCCCTTTTGAAACAAGGCAGTGTTGATGCAGGGCTTTGTTGAGGTCCTGCATCTTCATTTCAATTGGAGTGACATCTGTACTTTGGAAAGATGGGAGTTAAGTGGAGGTGATTGGCCATCGTGCTGAGCAGCAGGCCTGGAGAAAACCAAATATATATCGACACTTGCAAGTCCTTAGGCTTCTCAAGCACATTGACGGAAAAATGATTTTAGCTTTTTTTTTTCAGCTACACAACCTGGGGAACCTTGCAGTCTTTAATTCAACCACAAACTATATTTCAACGTATTTTAGAGGCAGATTTGAAGCCATCTATCTGACAGCTTAGGCCTCGCTAAAAATTGGTCAGACGACAGAACAATTATCACACTAGCAAATCTATGCAGTTAATTGTATTACCAGACTGCCAGAGTGTGCACTGTGTTGGCCTTGAAAGGTTCGGGGAGAAGGCTGCTGAATGAGCTGAGGCAGCAGTCAAATCAGCCTTCTGATGATGTCGACTCCTGAAAACCGACTGACTGGCTGGTGGCCGAGCTGATCACTACTTCCGCTGTCTTTTTACTGTCTTCGATATGCAGATGTTATAGGTCCAGCCTAGTAACAGTGCCATCAAAATTGTTACAGATAATCATGATGATACTTTAAACACGGCACAGACATTTAGTTGCCATCAGACAATGAGATATAGCTGTTCCTTCTCTGAATGTTTCTATATTAAACAACTATTTCACTTCTTCATTAATGGCAACGCTACCTGAAACAATTGACAATTCACAAAAAAGGTTCAAAAACTGTGAGGCCTTAACCTGCAACAGAAAAGCAAAGTGTATGAGATCACATTATCACGTCAGGATGAGAGTGGATTAGAGAGCGAGAGATTGTAGCTCTGGGCCTGTTCTGGTGGTGACTCATCTGACCTGATTCCCAACAACAGCAGCAGCAACAGCAGCAGCAGAGGCAGCGAAATGGGACGAAACACATGTATCACTAACCTGTCATCACATATAGGATACTAGGTTTGTCATATATGCTTTGCAGGGATGGTAGTTAAATACAAAGTTTATTTTTGCATGTTTTGACCATCCTCCAAGGTGCATCCTGCACGATAACTGCAGATATGCGTCGGCACTGAGCATGTTGATACATTTTTGTAAATAAAAAGGTGGAAAAAATGTGAAGTGCTACAACTTTGTGCTAAATTTTTATGTAGATCACTGATTTTGCAGATTATGTAATGCAGAGAGAAAACCTTTTTTTTTTTTTTAATTAATTTTCATGTGCAGCTTGGTAAAGTTTAGGTTGCCAGTAACATGCATAGATTGCTGGGTGAGGACCCAAAAGGAGGAGACCACAGAGCAGCTGTAATCAAACGAAGACCTTTAATAATAAGAAAAAGCAAAATCCAAAAGACAGTTAGGAGATAAATAACTTGAAGGATGTGACAGAAGGAGCAGAACTGACAATCATGGGGTAATGAGACATGAGTTTTATTGATTACAGAAGTCTCATGACACGGAAAATGCTTTTAAATTAAAGCAGAAAATAAAGCAAAAATAGAAACAGAGGTCCAAGATAAAACAAAAAAAAACAAAACAAAAATACACAGATAAAACACAAGAGAACTTAAGAAGACTCAGATAAGCTCATAATCAAATCCAAGACTGTGGCACAGTTATATAGATAAGACTGAAATTTATTTCTAAAAGAAAACTAATACCTGCAGAAATGGCATCTTTGGAAACATACGCGCCTTAGTGAATGAAGAAAAATGTGAAAGTGACGCTGACCCCAGCACTGACGTCACTGCTCTGCTGGTCTAACGTTATGTATGACATAAAAACATTTGTGGTACTAAGACAGGTTGCAGTTCCTCGACTGGCTGCTAAAAGGCTGGTTCATAAAGTGAGTCATTCTGCAGCCACTCCTTTGTAAAATGTCCAGCTTGAGAGTAGAAATAAAGATATTTACAGCCTTAATCAAAAAAATGTTTTGATCTCAGTTGTTTGATTTCACACCCATGCGTACTCCGAGGGAGGTGAATCTTACATTCATACATTTATTACATCATACATTTATTTCTGATATGACTGATTGATAGGCGGCTCAGCCAGCGGTTAGTATCACTTCCTAACCGTAACCCTGTGCTTCGAGAAACAAGCAGCCGTTTGTACGAACCCAGTGCCGGCTAAACATGACAAATGTTTGGATGTTGCCGTCGACTCAACATGCTGAATGCTATACTCTTCTGTAAACGTATGGTGGCAGCTCTGCAGCTATTCTGACAGGATCTGCTGAGTAAAGAGCAAAAGCAAAAAAAATGTACCGGCAGTTTTTTGTTTTTTTTACCGCATGCAAATGATGTTGGTGGCTATTGATACCTAGTTGCTAATAGCAATGCTCCTGAAGGTTAAATAGCATTTTAAAGCCTAATAATGTGACATTTTTTTTTTGCTGCAAACAATTTTTTTCTACGTGTAGTGATGGTAGTATAAGACCATTCCCATTAGACAGAGATTTTACTATACTTGTGTTTGTATGTGTTTTGTAAATTGAGCTGCTGTGTTTTGTTTTTTGATAGTTGGTGAGTATCTGCTCAGAAGACCTCAGAGACCAACTGCAGGAGTACAGGCGTAAGAGCTCAGAGATACAACGGGTTGCCTTACCCATGAGAGCTTCAAAAGTTAAAAGAGAATTTTAAAATTGATCCTAAAAATAGAAGCCAGACAAAAGTCTTTAAAATCAGAGTAATATGGTCTCTTTTTCAGGAGCTGCTTAAAAGGCACGAAGCTAAGTTTTTAACAGATGGTAATCCAGCTGTGAAGAAATGAATAATCAATTTAATTTCTACTATAGCATCTACATGTCTTAACTTTTCCATATTTCAGAGATGAAAGAAAGCTGAGTAAGTCAGCTGCTGAACATGAGTGTCTAAGGACAGAGAACTGGCCAGACCCTGGACTTTCAGCAGACTCAAGAGTTTAAGGTGTCAGAAGCAAAAACTGTTGTTTTACTTCTATCAAGCAGCAACAATCAAGAAACACTGAAACAACTATTTACCACAGTGAGACTGAAGGGGTCATTCAGATGGAAAACGCAGAGACGCTGGACATCATTAGTGTAAAAACAGTAGTAAATATTGTTCAACTTTTCAATTAACTGTCCAAGACACAACATGGACAAACTAAACAAGATAGGTCCAATAACAGATCCCTGCTGAGCACCACTGCACCGGAGAGGCTTTTCTAATGCCAAGTGTTGGTCATTGCACATTGTTATTGCACATCCTGTCATGCAGTAAAGCAAAGTTGCAGATTTCACTCTACTGGATGAGCTTTGTGTTAAATGCCTTTTTTTCAGTTTGGCTCCGTTTGTTTTGAACTGCGGCAGTTCAATGCTTTGTGCTTTTCTAAGGTCACATAACAAGATGAAGTGTGTATGATTGACAAGATAGTTGATGCTTTTGACACTATTGCCCCACAGCCAGAAGGTTCCCAGTACAAATTACATCTGGGGCCTTTCGGCGTGCAGTCGGCATGTCTGTGCTTGCGTGGGTACCACTGGCCGTGCCAGTTTCCTCTCACACTTCTAAAACAAGCATGTCAGGCTCATTGTGGTTCTTAATTGACCAGAGGAGTGTAGGAGTGAGTATGAGAGTGCATGGTTGTTTGTTTCATTGGTTTCTGTGTTTCCCTGTGATGGGCTGTCCAGGTTGTAACCCTCCTCTTGACAGCTGAGATAAGCTCCATGCCTAAAATGTGATTGTCACGTTTGACTGCTTTTTGTTAAGTGAAAAAAAAAAGATAAAAAAACAACCAACAAAACAAAACTGTTACAATCCAGTCTGTATGAATTGAAATTATTTAATGACTTATTGACTTTTATCTTAATTTCTTGAAGATAGCTTTCCAACCAAGACAAGCAGAAGTTTGCTCAAAATTATATTTAATTATTGGAAGCCTTAATTAGTCATAATGACTCAGAAAAGTGCAATCATCATCTGTCTGCAGTGTGTTCTCATGCTTTAGTTCTTCAGATTGCACCTGTCTACCTCTCTTGCTTAACTCAATCACTGCTTTTAGTTCGTGCGTCATCAGTGGAAGGAAAATTACAGGGTTTGAATTAGAAATATTTTCTTCCTCTTATCTCCCACTGCTTTTTTGCCCCTATCATTTATTCACTCAAGCTCTGCCGTGATATTACCTCTTTCAGTCTCCTCTTTTTGTATGGCAGGGACTGTGTCTAGTTACCATGGCAACCCTTGCGATAAGCCTTGCCAAACAGACGTGTGTGCGTATATTTGTGTGTGGAAAAATGTGCATGAAATCAAGCTTTTATGTTTAACCCCCCCTCTTCCCCCCTCTCTGGCCTCACCTGTCTGTGGAGTGTGTAATTACAGTCTACCCACCTGTTTCTAAATATATTTCAACCCTCGACAGGCACCTGTGGAAATCTCTGTAGTCTAAGGACAAAGTTAAATGTTGCAAACTTCACTTTTTATCCAACCCGCTGTTGAGGCACTTTCTCCATACTGCATGACTAGTTGCTGCAGGGAACAGTACCTGACTTCTTATACCGTGGAACCTGAAAGAAACACTCACAACAAGTTTTCAGCTGCCACAACACACAACTCGAACTGACATAGTGCTGGAACAAGCTGCTGCCCTACTTCTTTTTTTTTTCTGGTGCTCTTTTTTTGGCCATTCTTTAAATATTACTGTTCTGACAGGCTGTGAATTGGATGTCAGAACAAATTTAACTTCCAAAACTCAATCACTATAGAATCGTCAGTTAAGTGGTTACACTTTTGATGTTGTCACTGTCATTTAAGTGACAACATCAAAAACGTTATACCATAAACGTTATATTTAAAGATATGGAATTTGATTTTAGAAATAAAAGTTTAAAAAAAACGTGATGTAAAGATTCTGAAATAAAATGTATCTCTTCGTTACATAAGGGCTTAAGGGAATAGAACAACAACGTCTGGCGACTGGCTTAGGCCGGAGAGCCATTTCATAAAACCTAGAAAGCGGATTAAGCTGGAATTTACCAGTTAGTGTCCCTGAATTTATCCATGGCTCAATTTCACAAAAACATGAGTGATGTTTTAGATTTCTTTCTGTGCAGCTACAATGCTGCGCACAGGTTTCACATTCAGTTTGATTAATGGTGGTGCCTTATCTGCTCAGCCAGCAGTCACTCAGACCACATTTTAGTTCTTTTTCCAATTTAATTAATGTGTTTTGCATGATTTTGTTAATTAAACACATTTTAAATTAAATCTTTGATTTTTATCTTTTTAAATTTGTGTTTAAATTTGATTTGTTTACTTGAGTTTTGCTGCAATTGGTACGCTGTGTTATCAACATTTTTCGGTTGTAGCTGTTAAAATGCAGCTTTAGTGATATAAAGGACAGCAACATATTGCAGAATTAGGTTTTTGAAAACTAAAAAAATGTTTATATACTATCTTACAATAGCCTTTAGGGGTTTTCAGCATCAGAGCTTTGTAAATGTTGAGTTAAAAAAGTCACCTCAGTAGTGTCAGTATAAGGCCAACACTTCAGTGTAACATGGAAACGTCTGGCTTCATACAAGCGCTTTGTCTCTGAACAGATTGCTAATGTAAATGTAAATGTAGACACTCGACAGACTGCAGCCTTGTGATTACGAGCCTAAGGTGTCAAAGAGACTCTCTGACACCTTAGGCTCAAAATCACAAGGTCCTAGTCTCCGGGTCTGTCTGAGAGAGACCAGGAAATTCAAAAGATGAGGTGAAAGATTGATCATTGAAGAGAAATTAATTTATGGCCTGAGGATAACCAGCAGCCAGTGTCCTGGCGAGTTACTGATGTTAACTTAAAACTGCTTATGGTGTTCTAACTGTACCTGTAAATTTACCATCACATATTAGAGTAAATGAGAAGAGAAGGTTATAATTTAACTCTGAAGTATAAAGCTGATAAATAAGAAACCTACCGATCAGTTATATTATTGGCAAGTCCTGCCCTCACTAGTTACTCTTGTTAACTCAGGCAAGCTATTGTTTGCATTTATTTAACATCAAACACCATCTTTGAAGACCTCTCAGTTTTCTCTGCCATGACCACAACAAAACTAGTTTGTTCAAAAAATGGAAATAAGTCGAGAGAATTCCACATTTATATTTGTATTATTTTTGTTTGCACAATGTATTTATTCTCTAATTTGTATTTTGATCAATACATTTCAATTGAGTAAAGATAACTTTCTGTACCAGCAGTTTTTTGTGTTGTATATTGTACAGTTGTATTTCCTAAACTGAGTTTAATCTCTGGTTAGTGGTATTACATTTACTGGAATGCACAAGATGAAAAAATTACATATTTTTATTTATCCTGGTTTTAGATGAGACAAAATCAAACCTTAGTTGGCATTGCCTATGATGGAGTTAAACAATATTTAGATTGTCTTCATATTCAAGTTTACTAGCTGCTCTCCTGTATTTAAACGCATGGATTGATAATGTATGTGTGGCCATGCTTATGTATCAACGTTTTGGAAATCTTGCATCATGCCCTTCTGACTTAATGCACATAGACACATTTTATCCTTTCCTGCTATGGCTTGGAAAGTTTGTAGACCTGTTAGAAAATGATCTGTCCGTGGTTTCAGAAGAATCTGCTGTCTGAGGCGTTTGGTCAGTTCTATCTGTCTGCTCTTATCTAACATCAAATACATTCCTCTTGATGAAGGATGAAGATGAAGGATTGGACATCCATGACCTCAGTGCAATCCATTTTAACACAGTCTAGTTTACACACATGCACACTTTTTTAGCCACTGAATGGTTTCCACAGTCATGCACTGATATTTAAAACATTTAAAAAACAACATAAAAAACAAGAATGCAAAGAAAGCACATAGTGATAGTGATTTCACTCCAAGCCGGCATTTCACAACTTCCTTCTGTGTCCAAGCTGCAACGACTACTGCAAGTTTCCAGAACTTGAACTTGGCAAATTTTTAAATTATTTTGTAATGTTGTCAAGGAATACACAAACCAATAAATGGAGGGTACTCTTGTGAAACCGCTTGTGAAAATATATACGTATTATTTATTAACAAGGCAAGTGGAATCTTGGGTGAAAATTAGTTAAAAGGTACATATCAGCTAATACATTGTGGTTTTTATTACTGGACTGCTGCCAGCTCATTATTGGGGTACTATGGGGTGAGCGCTGGGCTCTGTGTCTTGGGCCTCCTGTGGATATTCAGTCTCTTGAAAATATCATCAGAAAGTCATCAGAACTGCCATGGCTCAGTGATTTCCAGTGAAACACTGCAGAGCATTGCAATGAAAGGAAAATAAGTAATTCACTTTAGTCTTGTGGCTGATGTGTTTGCACTTCTTTGTTGTTCCTGATTTTTCTTCTTGTAAGTTTTGGTCATTGTCCAACTGTTGTTTCCCTAAAACTGTGTGTGTTCCTCTCCAACCAACGGTGTACTTAAAGAAATTTTCTTTATTTCTGCACTGCTAAGTACAATAAAGACACTGCTTTCCTCTTCGGTTTTATCTGGCCTTGGCTTTAGCACCTGTCTGTTTCCAAGAGATATGGTAATTTAATCTGCTAGACTAATGAAAAAATGGAACAAATTGTGAGATTTAATCTGAATCTCCTGTAGCATCTGTGTTGCAGCAGATCTGAAGAAGCCTCTGACTGAAGACATCTGTAGCTGAAGCGCTGTGTTGTGAAGCGGATGCTCAGGGTAAAAGTTTAGGAGCGTGTTTATGGGAATTTTTGACCATTCTTCCAGAAGCTCATTTGTGCTTCACACTGATGTTGGACGAGAAGGTCTGGCTCTCAGTCTCCGCTCTAATTCATCCCAAAGGTGATCTGTCAGGTTGAGGTCAGGACTCTGCAGGCCAGACAAGTTCATCCACACCAGACTCTGTCATCCAGGTCTTTATGGACCTGCTTTGCACACTGGTGCACAGTCATGTTTGAAGAGGAAGGGTCCAGCTCCAAACTGTCTCCCAAAGTTGGGAGCATGGAATTGTCCAGAATGTCTTGGTATACTTGGCATTCAGAGTTACTTTCACTGGAACTATGGGTCCAAGCTCAGCTCCTGAAAAACAACCCCACACCATAATCCCACCTCCACCAAACTTTACACTTGGTACATTGCAGCCAGACAAGTACCGTTGTCCTGGCAACCGCCAAACCCAGACTGGTCCATCAGAACACATCTCCACTGCTCTAGAGTCCAGTGGTGGCGTACTTGACACCACTGTGTCCGATGCTTTTCACTGCACTTGGTGATGTTTATAATTTTCTGTCTCCAGTTTGGTTCATGAATTCTGGACAACGACTATGTCGTCTCTTTAGCATCCGGTTTAACAACTCTTTTTACATCCTTGCCAACATTTCGCGTCGCCTGCAGTCAACATAAAACAAAATGAATGCACTGGTAGAGAGAGAGTTTTCTATTCTTTCATTCACATCTGAAGCCACACATGACCAGTTGCAGCATGCTGGGAAGACTGTGGGGAAAACATAAAAGGCTGACTAGCAGACCAAAGAGATTACAGGGTAACTGTGCATGGGTGTGTGCGTGGGCAGGCCAGCGTGACGGGAATAACACACAGAGAAAATGGTTGAAACAGAGCCTCATCCCGTCGCTACCCTGTCAGCTGCTACGTGAACCTCCTGAGAGCAACCCATTTTTCCTACAAAATGCAGAAAAGTTCTCTCTTTCCAGCTCTGAGCTGAGATCTGCTGAGACAGGAAGAACGGCAGGATGAGAGTTGAGGAGAAATTACTTTTGAGTTATTCTCAGCTGGTGTTATCTGAAACTCCTCAGGGTAATGAGGTGCTAAAGATCTTCTCCGAAACGTTGAAAACTGTGTGGTCTTCAATATGAGAAAGAGCCCTGTAAAAGCGTTACATTTTAAGGGACTATAGTGGCCTTATATTTTGAGTACCATCGTCATAATTAAACAGACACATAATAAACTCTTAATGGCTCATAAGGAGTTGTTTTTAGTTTTTATTTCATTGTTAATTTTGTGAATGTTCACATTGCAGCAGTTTCGTTAAACACTTAAACACACAGTACAGCTGCTCTAACAGATTTCTTTTTGCATTTCAGCTTAAGATTTTATGTCGGAACACAAATGACAGTGTAGATTTGAGGATGTTTAGCAAGTATAATGTTTCATCACTATCCTGGTTTAGCTTGCCAGCATGAGAATATTTAATAATTCACTCAAACAGCAAGGTACACCTGAGATTTATGGTGATACAGTCACGTTTGCTGGATGCAAGCAGCAAAAGTGGTGGTGGAAGACAAATGTGAGTGTAACGAATTTAATGCCAGCAGCTGCATTTCAGTCAGAGACATTTTAGGTACCACTTTAAGGTACTTTGAGCAGTATACAGTGATGTACAGCAGCATCAGCTGCATATTGCTACACGGAAAATACTTCCTGCTTCAATCTCATCACACCAATGTGCAGAAAATGCTACGCTGGTTGAAAAGAAAAAACTGAAAAGGATCTATCGATTATTTCAAAATCAGACCCGGTATTGATCTGAAAAACCTTTATATAGTTAAAGGCCTAATCTGTTTGTTTTTCTTAAATTCCATTATTACTAAAGTTATAAGGATTCCATCCCTGAGTGGCATGAAAACTGAATCATTGATATGGTCCTCTACCAACAGTTATTTTGACATACCCATGAAATAAAAAACATAAAGTTCTATATGTTTACGGTGATAAAACAGATACCTGTATATTATCAAAACCACCTATCAAATCCAGATTGGTCTTATTTGCCGTCCAAGACACATCTTTACTGCAAAACAAAAAAAAAAGTGAGTCTGTCCTGTTAAGATCAAATAATCCAGTATAATTGTTTAACTTTATAGAGATTTCTGAGGTCTGGGTACTTACTTGTGACAAAGGAAGGCTGCAGAACTAAAGATATGAGAGATGCGCATTGCATGGACCTGAGTATCACACTCAGGACACACACTGTTTTTAGGTGCTTCAGTCACCTGTGATGTCTAACTGGATCTGCAGCCACACTGCAAACCAGCTGTCAACACTGCTCAGCTTGAAATGTCGTTTTGTGAAAGGGTTTAAATTGAACAAAAAAAGGCAACATCGCCTTTATACGCTGTGCTTTTTGTTCTCTGCGCCCAATAAGCCCCACATTTAATTCTTTTCAGTGTCAGGCCATTAAACGGAATGATAAATTGTAATGATTCATTATGAGAACTAAAGTGGTCTGTGGTGAGCAGCTGGCATGCAGGCATTGTTGACTTGCTGTAACATTACTTTATATGATGTGCCATCTGAAAACAACACCAGACTGTAATCGCTGCAGATCATTTCTAGAAAAATGTCATATTGATCCTGTCTCAGGACAATGTTCACACTATAGTGTTTCCCCTGCAGTGTAGATTAAATTATCTTAAGGTATCCGGAGAAGCAGCACATGCTGTATTAAAAAAACACATGAAAAATGCTACATGTTAAATGTGATGCTTATGCACAGGGCCTGAATGTGTGAAAGATGTCCTTATTTTTCCATTTTCTGTGGTTTGTCCCATGCTGTACTTGTTGACGGGTACTTTGAAGAAAATCAAAGAAAGCCGGTTTTCTGTGAGGAGAGAGCAGTGAGCTTGGTGAAGCATCTGGAACAGACTTGTCCCTTGTTCATCAAAAAGAGACAAAAGGAATGTTTGCATTTAGAGCCCTGATGCAAGATAATGATCAAGAAAGTTATGCTTTTCTTATTTTTCAGGGTGTAGTTTGGCTGTAGTAGTTCTTTTGCTTTGATTAAAGGCTATATAAAATGAGATTTTGTGTTAAAAAACACAGTACTGCACCATTTGGACTTTTTGGATGCACATTCGGTCCTTTTGCCACTTGTGTTCTTTACTTGTATTCTTTACTACAGTTATTTGCACACAAGACAATCAGCTTGTTTTGATTTCAAGCTTCATACAGGTGAGTTGGTACAGATCTTCTGGTTTACATGTCGCTTCTTCCCTTTTTGCGCTTGTCGTTCCTCACATTTACCGAGGGGCCAGAAGATCAGAACTGACATGGCCTCAAGTCAAGTCAACTTTTTTTATATAGCACTTTTAAAAGCAATGTGCTATACAGAAAAAGATTAAACACAATACATAATAAAATAATACTGAATGGTGAGAAAATGTAATCTAACAATGCCCTATAAATTAAAATGTTAAAACTCATAAAATGAATAAAAACTGTTGGGATAAAACGCTAAAACTGAGACAAAAGCAAGGAAAGTGGATGAGTCTTAGTTGTGATTTAAAAGGTACTAATGTGGAAATAATAATCCTAAATCCTATCCTCGCACAGAGGGGGGCTCTCTGTTGTTGGATTTCCCACTTTCTTGTCCTCTTAATGTACTTTGAATATAATTCTGAATTTAGTTAGCTCACTCCACTTGCAAAACGTTTTATATCTTGAAAGCTCAGCCAATAACGTTTTTAGTAGGGAAAGGTTGAAAATGTCCAGATTTGTTAAAGACAAGCCTGTTGCTTGAAGAGGAGATCAGCTGAGATAGGAACTGCCTTTGACATGAGACTAGGGCTCAAGGCATTACTTATTGTCTCCTTAAATTTAAGGAAAACAGCACAGCTGAAGAGAACAACGTGGATTATCCAAAAATGTGGAACAACTCGTTCTTTTTTTGGTCAAAAACTGTCAAATCCGATGAAAAATGTGCTTTCAATCATCAATAATCCAAAATTAAATTATGTCAGTGGCAAATGGTGATTTGTTTCCAATTTCTTTCAGTGAGTTAGAACCTTTTATTGGATTCGCAAAAATTAAAACCTAACATTTTGAAAGAAAAAAAAGGAAGTATTTTGGTTTGTTTAAAATAGGTATACACATGCCAGCCTACTATGTCAGATTCAATTAACAGTTTCCTCTTGTTTTTGTATTCCCACTTGGCACAAGGCGACAATTACTCACTTGCTTTTACGTGTCCCTTTATCTCTTCTGACTCTTTTCTTTGCTGTTTCACTGCTCTGTAAAATAGCACTAACTCTGTCAGATTAGTCGGCAAGTGGAATAGTCAGTATTGGATAAATTGCAGCCGTACTATCTAGTTTTGAACATATAGAATAAAAATATCAAATATAACCTGGCATTGATTTGCATTCTTACATGCATCTGAAAAAGTCTAAAGACTCGTCCCTGAATGGATAATGTTTATTCAGTTTAAATGAATAATAACTGGCAGTGCTGAGGTTTGGTGGTCACCTCACCGCAAAGAGTTTGTAGGTTTTTAAAATTAAGGCTTTTTTCTGCCTAGTCTGGCTTCCACATACAATATGAAAACATGCATGTTAGACTGATCGGTGATTCTAAAGTTTTGCATAGGGGAGAGTGTGCATTGTTGTTTTGTAACTCGGTGTGGCCCGTGACGGACTGGCGACAGCTTGCCTTTAATGGGTGACAGCCAGTAAAGTAAGACCCTGAGATAAGTCAACAGCAAAGTAATAATTAACAATAATCTTGAATGCTTATTTCACTTGTTAAGCATGTTAAAACGAATTAGAGTTTTAACGTATTTAACCAATTATAAGCACAACCGTGAGTTCAGGTACGACTCAGGGTAAATTTAATATTATAGTGAAGGAAACAGTAAAGCATTTATCATCATTTTGCATGAAATTTAAAATAATTCTTTAAAGACTATTTTTCCTGCTGAGTTTACGCATGACATAACATCATTTCTAGATACTGAATGTAGAAATAATTTGGGCAGAGAAGCACAAAATCCTCGTATTAATTCCTGCTCTTGATCTTTCGGTTGAATGTGCAAGACATCGTGATTACATCTTAATGTTTTAAGGCCTCTCGTCTGCTTTTAGGCACCTCATATTGTGACAGAAAATCTAGTCAAGGTGCTGTGCAAGCTCCGCTCGCGCTGCTGATCATGACGGTGAAACAGTACCCACACAAGGAGTCGCTTCATACTTTTATTGGATGATTAGTGTAAGAGCCTCAGTGTGATGGCAGATGGAGGGCACCAGTGATTCAGATGCAATAAATCAGGCAAAAGTGGCCTTGACTTTCCCATCTTCCACACAGAGAAACACACAAAACACAATTCTTGATGCCCGAGAGGCTCCGCTGTTGACAGAGACAGAAGAGTTTGCTTTTACCTCACTTTCCTTATTGTCCATATTTACGTGGCTTCCCACTCTTTTAGTGACATCTTTTCTGAGCTTAAGGGTCACTATAGAAACTGTACATCAGAGATGTGTTATTTTTACATCCACTCCTTTTGTCTGTGTTGAAACCACATAGACATCATGTGTAAAGAGGGTTTTTCTAACAGAACATCTGAGAACAAAGATGACATAACTGACAAATAGAAAAAATCTCAGTCTCTGAATATTGTGATGCAAGTTTCAATAGAGGCACTTATTGTATGATTATGATTGTATATGTGCTGCTCGGACTTTAAAAATATCTTTTATTGAACGCTGTGCACTGCCGTTTCTTATACGCTCTGTTTGGAGAGGGTTGACTGCTGGAGGAAACGGCCTTGGTCATCACCACAGAGCAATCCTCTATAATTTGATGCCAAACTTGAACGTGTCCTTTAACAGCTACGTTGTCCTTTGCAGTCAAACAATCTACTCTTTAATACAGACAAAAAGCCACATTTCAGCAGAAGAAGAATTTAAGCCTTCATTACATCCTGTCTTTCCAGCATAGGGTCATGTAATCCGTATCACACACACACACATGCACACACAGATATATCTCCCTGTAATGCACATGCAAACAAACATAATCAGATGCGAGTGCCTTCATCAGAGCATGTTGGTGGCAGTGGGAGAGAGGAGTGAGTGGATGGTGGGATAAACCGTAAACTCTTTCAACTTATTTAATCCTCTGTTAGCGTTTATCCCACTGGGATTCCTTCTCGGGAACAGGAGCGAAAAAGAGGACAAGCATTTGATAAAAGCGCTACCTATGGTAAAAACAGAACTGTACATTGTACAGTGTCAGCATTTCCAGATATCCCTGTTTGCCATGCATTTATCCGAGCTGATGAAGGCTGTAGATATCTGCTGTGTGGGTATTTACAGGGTTTGTGTTTTGTTAGCCAGTGTGTAGCCTGATAAATATTTCTACTCTAATTTATTAAGATTCATTTTAATTGTCCCAGACAATGTGAGACCAGATTGTTATTTGTTATAAATTGTATAGTGTTTCTCTTTTTTCACTAAGAGTTAAGATGCATGAAGAGTCGGTAACTGTCTAAAAGGAGCAATGCTGAGTTCGCCAGTGCCGATATTGAGCAGTTGTGCTGTCATCATTTCTCTCTCACTGCTGACAGAACCAGAGTCGAGAGAATTGGTAAAAGCATTACAGCATAAACACATATTCACTACACTCAGCCAGCAGAGTACAAAGAATTCAAACAAGCAAATCATGAATTTTCTTTAACAGAAATCCTTATTTACAAACCAATGCTGGCAAAGGTCATGTGGTGAAATACTCAGATAATACAAACATAAACATATCCAAACATACGCGATTCTGCATTAAATAAAGCAAAAATGTACACTTTACTCATGGGCGTAACTCTACAGTATAACCACTTAGACTACCACAGATCATCCCATAATTAGCTGGTGGACTAATGCACACCTCACAGTCTGACAGATCACAGCCTTGCATTGTAATTAACGTAATTAGCCTTCCTATCTCTCTCCGTGCTTAAATAAATTATAACTCAGGAAATTCATTATATTGAGGCAGTGAAAATCTGGAAATGAGATGCTGCACTGTCTCCATCTGGGCCTTTATTCTATATAGAAATATAAAACAAAGGAAGAGGCGGCAGCACAGCGGCTTGGTGGTTAGCACTCACAACAAGACGGTTCCAGGTTCGACTCCCGGCAGGAGTATTTGTGTGTAGAGTTTCCATGTTCTTCCCTTACATGTGTGCGTTTTCTCCAGGTTCTCCAGCTTCCAGTTCAAAAACATGCATGTCAGATGAATTCAGGGATCCTGAATTGGAATAAGCGGGTCTGGATGGTGGATGGTTGGAAATGGGGCTTTCAGCCACTGGCATTCAGTATCTTAGAGCTACTTTAAACTTAATATGATAAAAGACTGAATACTTACTGAAATTGTGTCATAATCAAGAATGTGCTAAAGACAAAGCCTTCTATCTAAAAGAGGATAAATCTACATGACTTTTTTAATGTCATGCCAGTGTCACTTTATTACACTGAGAATGTCCTATTGTACATTATTCAGCTATTACTCTGAAGACTTAGATGATTTAGGTAAGCTACGCGCACCTAAGGAGAAATATTTTTTAAAAAAGAGTGGGCTAAACTAGACCCAGAAAGATAAGTTGATTAATTCCAGTAAGCATTTTTCTTGTGGTACCTTTTAAAGCCAAGACATCTCTTGTTCCAGCTTTCTCAACTGTCAAGATTTGTTGGTCTTCTTGTGTCTGTGACACTGAGCCAGCAGCTGCAATTTCCATTTAATTATAGAGGAAATGTGAACAAAGGCAAAAGGAACCCACCTTTCAAACTATGTTAATTATATTTACTTTGTGCGACATGTGACATGGATGCGAAATAATTCCTTCAAGGATCCTTCACAGGTGTAGGATGAGAATAATGCCACTAATATGTGATCCAACTACAGGCACATATTCAAAATTAAATTCCCTATTAGACAGTGATTACATTTAAATGAGTAAAAAGATAATGATAATTACCTATTGTGTTAATGAATGACACTGCTCAGCAGGTGTTTCCACTCTTGTCCCATGCTCATCTTAGTATTCGAAGCTGGGGATGTGACATTGCAGTATGTGCAAAACACCAGCAGGAAATATCCTCTAAATGCCTAATAATGAACTAACAGTTCATTTAATTAATTTTGTTTAATTGTTTCAAATCAGATGAGCTTTTATAAACTATGACAAACAGTAGTCTCACCTTTAAAAAGGAATCACCTTTTTATTTTCAAGTATGTTTCTTTTTTTCCAGGATTGATTGATGAACAAAACCCTGCGCTCTGTGCAGGGGACTGTGGGGCTTTTTCTGAATCTTTTTTCCCCCCAGTTGATTACTTGGTGGTTAAGTCACAGGGACAGGGAGTTTGGAAAGAAGGGGAAAACAAGGCTGTCTTCCCGTCAACAGGGCAATAGTTTGGTATGCAGCTCTAATAATAAAGGTAATTGCTTCCATAACATCTTTTACACTAAACTGATGTTGCAACAGTCTCATCTTTAAAACGGAGCTCTGCCAGAGAAATGACAAGTTGAAAGTTGTTGCAGCAATTAAATGCTGAATCCCCCTGTGACCTTTTTCTACACGGTTTTATCTCCAAGTATGCTGAAATATATTTACATCATTTAAATCTTCAAGGCTTTGCGTTTTAAAATCATCAATACCTTCCTTAAACCTGTCCAGTAAACCTGAATGAGACAGTTAAGCACAAAAACCTCTGTATGTCATTATAAGCATAAGTAAGTATAACTATAAGTCTAAGTAAAGAAAACTCAAAGATCTGCAGCCTGTCATGCAGGTTTTCACTCTTCACTTCGATCTAATTTGTTTTTAAAAAACAAGCAAAGGCCAATCTAGCCCCTAGTACCTTAATGCCATTCTCTTTGTGATTTCATGATAGAAATGTGTCCCTCTTTGGTGCCAGAATTCAGGCTGCCAGCGTAAACTTCAGAAGAACAATGAAATGTACAAGAAATGACTGTGTGAAGAACGAAGTTCAAATGTGGTGCTGCAGATGCTGGAGAGGATACCCATCTCCTAAGGATCATCAGACTTTTAGTCATTGGACTGAAACTGAGGTCAACTATTTAGCCTGAACTGTTTTGACTGTGTTTACTAGAGTCTGAGTAACACAGTGTGGTACTTTCCTAAAAAGATAACACTCCACTGTGGAGATTAGAGAGCTATGCACCTCGATGGGTGCTCGGTGGAGAGCGTTTGAGCTTGTGCTGACCCGCGGTCCTAGAAAGTAGAGCACAGCTTCATCTTTCACTGAGCAGGTTTACAAAACTTGCATTTGTAACAGCCGAGATTAACCTGTGCACTACTGTCACAGTTTATCATAGCGTAATTGATTTATTCACTCTCCTACCATCCTGCTCAGTGTACCGGTAGCTCAGATGCATCAAGGGAAGTCGATGTTGCTATTAAAGTTTATGTTACGTAACTGAATGTTGCCAACTTAGTCCACAGATAGTTTGACAAACTCTAAATGCATATTTATTTCTGTGTGACTGTACAAAAACCCCAATGTAACTATGATGACCAGTTACTTTCTGGATTATTCTAGTTCATCACATTAGGTTTGTGACAGATAAAACAATTCACTGGGGAACAAACTTCATATTATCTACTAAATATTTCATTTTCGGGAGGAGGAGGAGCTAAATTCAATACTTTCTAAGTTGTTCTAGTCAATAAGATAGATTAAGTTATGTTTGTCTTGTGTGCTAAATATCTGCCAAAATGTGAAAGTCATCCTAAAAATGATCCCACAGGACAATGAGTGACTTTTATCAGAGCGGGCTCCTCTTTAGACCTGGAGGTTTAGCTGTCCTCTTGTTTAGTCTCTTACTTGGTCCAAACCTAATGACCTAACCTAATCCGTTAATCGCCTCCGCTGGGATGTCTACGATGGGCCTGGGAGCTCGTTTCCTCAATGGTCCTGTGTGATGCAGTGCATGATATGCACTTCTCAAAAGAGACAACGAGGACGGGGGTTATTTTGGCAGATTATTGCTAATGGCAGGATTGTCAGACCGTAACAGCTAAATGACCCAGCGGAAAAGTACGCAAATGTTCCTTGAAGTGAAATGAATATTTTTACAAAGAAGAAAATTCCTTTGTGTTTCTTCAACAAAATTATGTAATTAAGATTATGGTACTTTATGATAAGAAATGAAATATACACAAGACACCAGCATTATTGTTAACGGTACTTCCTTCAGTCCTAAATGAGTTCTTTATACGGGGCAGTTTTTCCTTTTTCGTGCCCATAACCCTGCACTCACAAGACAAAGCTCTGCTGCCACAGGATAGAAAATGACTGCCGGCGAGCATTAGGATGCTGAGACGGTGGTCATTAGACATTGCCATTATCATCAAAGTCACATTGGCTGATTGAAACTCAACATAAAGATGCTGTGTGTGTGTGTGTGTGTGTGTGTGTGTGTGTGTGTGTGTGTGTGTGTGTGTGTGTGTGTGTGTGTGTGTGTGTGTGTGTGTGTGTGTGTGTGTGTGTGTGTGTGTGTCTACAGGGCTGTGAGAATAAAGACACGGTCAGATTTTTTTTTTTTTTGTCATGAGATCCACAATCTTTTTATCTTGTATGTGTTGAGTCTCTTTGAGCTTTTGTAAAGCTCCTTACACAAGGTGAACACAGTTTTTAAACTTACTGTAATTCCTGATAAAAGCTTTGGGCTCCAGCTCTCCTGAAGTTTGGATTCTTACCTGCACGTTTACTCTAATTCTCTATCAGGACGATTAACTTTGGTAAAAGACTTTATATTATGCGCTACTACTACTGCTTTATCCTACTACTCCATCTACTACCATCTACTACTCCAGACACTTCCTCCAGCTCTTCAGGGGACATTCCGAGGCATTCCCAGCCAGCCAGGAAACAGTTTCTCCAGCATGTCCTGTGTCTTCCCCGGGGTCCCCTCCTAGTGGGACATGCCTATAACACCTCTCTAGGGAGGCTTCCAGGGGGCATCGGATACAGATGCTCAAGCCACCTTCGCTGACTCCTCTCTATGTGGGAGGACACTCATTTCGGCCACTTGGATCTGCAATCTTGTCCTTACGGTCATGACCAAAAGTTCATGACCATAGGTGAGGGTAGGAGCGTAGATTGACTGTTAAATCGAGACCTTCGCCTTTAGACTCTCTTCCTTCTTTGCAACGACATTCCGGTACAACAACATCATAACTGCAGATGCTGCACCAATCTCACGCGTCATCTTTCCCTGACTCATGAACAAGATCCCGAGATATATGAACAGAACCGATGACAGAGGACAACCCTGCTGGAGTCCAGCACGCGCAGGGAACAGGTCTGACTTACTGCCGGCAATGCGAACCAAGCTCCTGCTCCAGTCATACCGAGATCGAACAGCCCTTAGCAGAGGGGCTCGGACCTGATACTCACAGAGCATTCTCAAAGTATTCCCTCCACTGTCCGACAGTGTCCCCAGTCCAGGTCAACGAAGATCAGATTAAAAAAAAGACAACAAAGTCAAACATCGACCTCTGGCCTAGGGTGTTCTGGTGCCCCGTGCACTGATGGACACCCTTGTGCTTGAAAATGGAGTTTGTTATGGACAGAATGTGACTGGCACAGAAGTCCAATAACAGAGCACTAAAAATACAATCAGGTTATTGTCTAGATTGCATCTGCTTTTCCAATCTTTCCATACATGAAGCAGTAGGTGATAATAGAAAGATCTGTTTCGATGTTTCATGTTGTACCTTTTGGCTAAAGTACTCTACAAAAAACACCAACTTTGAAAAAAAAAAGATTATAGACAGATCTAAGAACTGTTCTGTATATTTTCCGTGAGCTGCACCATCGTCCACCTTTTTTACTGGTTTTGGAGAAGTCGCAACATGGTGAGGATCTTGTTAATTTTATCTCCTCTGTTGGCAGTCGGAAAAGGAGGAACATTAAAACCTAAGTCATAGCAATTTCAAGTGACAATTTTTGACATGTGAGAGTGGAGAAGAAGTGGAGATGAAACAGCATATTTGTTTTGATCTCCACAGTCTTGTCTTTTAAAAACTATTTAAAAAGTTATGACTTGCGTATTTTCCCTGTCAGAATCTCTCATACTGACATTATTCAAATAAATTATGCTGCTTTTAATTATTTATTTTGGTAACTGTGGTTCTGAGTTTTGAAATTACTACTGGAATCTTGATCATGAAATAGTAATCGAGTTACTAAAGTTTACTGAAAATAAATGTCAGTTGACTTAAACTTTTGGGCTTTGAATCATTTCGAACCATTAGGTATAACGTGTTGATTTATGACTTTAAGTCAGTACAGTAGAGTACTCATTTTGTTCTTTCATTGCAGAATGTCATTTTTACTTAATGTTGTTGTAACACTGTTTGTTTCAGCGCCTGTAGCTCACTGAGTTCTCAAGCGTTTACTCAAAGTCCCCACATTTATTGACTACAAATTGCACCAATTCAAGCACCTGTAAGAGTATCACAGACCTCGTGAGATGCCGACAAATACATGGTGCTTTCTTGTTTTAATTTATCCCGCTACCGGGCTTGGTTGCAACACATGTTGCGGTAAGTTGTAACAGCAGGTAAAGAAGAAAACATAAATTATTCTTTATTTGCTCCAGCCAGATAAAGGACATAAACCAAAAGAAGTTCAACGCTGCAGATAGTGTGCCACGCAGCTACCTAGTGTTTGGTGGTAAAATTACAGAGCGACCAGACGACAACTAAGAAGCATAAACATAAGCCCTATAGGTAGACCTTGTTCATAGTTGTTATGCAGAACCTTAAATCATGTTTTACAGCCGACCGGCAGTACCCCCCATTTCCCCCTGTATGCTCTTCTTTAGTTGGCTACATACAGTCATTTTTGGACGTTGCATTTTATACTGCACCTGGATGCATATGGTGTTGAAACATCTGGGGCATTCCTGTCGTACCTGACTTTTTATCTTAAAAGATTTTCACATTAAATCAGTCATGTCCAGCTCCTACTTCCCTGGAACATTGTCGAAACAAAGCACATCCACACATTTGTCTTCATAGAGATTGAACTGACTGCTTCTGGCTGAACTTTTGTCTGCTCCATATTGATGACCAGCTTCAAAAGATTATTCAAACATCACCTATATATCAACGCTCAAAAAGCAAAAGTTTCGCAACAGACCAACTTTACTAGCAACAATATTGCGGCATACATCCATGTGTAGATGATAGAGAGCGAGAGAGAGAGAGAGAGAGAGAGAGAGAGAGAGAGAGAGAGAGAGAGAGAGAGAGAGAGAGAGAGACAGACGAGAACAGACAGACACACACAAACACACAGACAGAGAGAGAGAGAGAGACAGACAGAGACAGAGACAGAGAGAGAGAGAGAGAGACAGAGAGAGAGAGAGAGAGAAGAGAGAGAGAGAGAGAGAGAGACAGAGAGAGAGAGAGAGAGAGAGAGAGAG